>OZ059856.1:600000-1168422 GCA_964057195.1 Orthosia cruda | reverse complement strand
GCTTAAGAAAGATGTGGACTTAAGCTTGGTTACAGATAGTGATATGCAAAATTATAAGTTGATGTTACTTGACACAAATGCACATCGTCGAGACTATGAGCCAAGTAAGCCAATAAAAAGTAATAAAGGACAAAAATATTTGCAAGTTATTAAACCTCTTTTTCAACTAAAGAATACAGTTCAGGGAAAGGGTCTACCGTTACTAAAAAAGTGGCGAAAAAACGTAGATTTAGTGTACTGGGATAACCCTAATGAATTAGTGGACAGGTTGAAATTGTTAATTGCATCTAGAGATGCTGGCAACACAGGATTAGATAATGAAATTATTTCTATCATTGAAGAATTGCGTGAATGTAAAGTTATAAATAAATAAATATTTTAAAATGTGTTTATTTTACTATCAACCTCTCGATACAATACACCTTAAACATGAACGTAGACAAATTCGGGCACTTCATTCACAAAAGAATGCGTTTATCAGAATTATTTGAGTTTAATGAAAATGCATTATTAAAATCAGAAAACGGAGACTTTGATTTAAAAACATCAAAACTGAGAGGAATTAGAAATCCAGTAGAAGCAGACGATGCTGTGAACAAGGATTATGTAGATCGATTGAATGCTAACACGTTAAAAGAATTAAATAATCTGGCTGTGAACAAGGATTATGTAGATCTATTGAATGCTAATATGCATAAAGAATTTAATAATCTGATTGATACATTGCGTTCTCAAATGATAAAAGATGCAAAGGGTATAGTTCAAGGTACTTTAAAAGCAAGGGTACTTGAGGTTTCAACTCAGTTGCAAGATAAGTTTTATACTAAAGCAGAGGTAGATAAATTACTTGAAAATCTCAGTAATGACAAAACAACAAATAGTAAATGAAATACATAAAGCTGCACGAAGAAATTTCCTTAGACGTACTGTCATTCTAAAGGGGATCGATGACTTGTGGCAAGCTGATCTAATGGACATGCAGAAACTGAGAAAATATAATAAAGGTCATAATTACATATTAGTTGTAATTGACTGCTTCTCAAAGTATGCTTGGACAGAGCCGTTAAAATCAAAAAATAAACTTGATGTTTCTCATGCATTTAAAAGAATATTGATTAACAGTCATCGTAAACCTGTTAATTTACAAACTGATATGGGAACAGAATTTTATAACATCACCTTTCAATCGCTTATGAAAAAGCACAACATTAACCACTACTCATCGTTTTCTACTAAAAAAGCATCAATTGTGGAGAGACTGATTAGAACTGTAAAAAATAATTTATATAAATATTTTAGTCTCAATGGAAACTATAAGTGGATAGGACTACCATTGGAAGATACATTGAAGAGATATAACAACACAAAACATCGCACTATTCAATTTAAACCGGTAGATGTTAATAAAGGTAACGAACAAGTAATCAAAGAAAATATTAAAAAAAATTACAAACATGATTTAGTTCAGTGGAAGCCTAAATTCAAAGTTGGTGATTGTGTTCGTATAAGTAAATACAAACATAATTTTGAGAAAGGTTACACTCCTAATTGGTCAACTGAATTATTTATTATAAAAAAGGTAAATAAAACCATACCAGTTACATATCACATAGAAGATCAACGAAAGCAAAACATATTAGGAGCGTTTTACGAACAAGAACTGCAAAGATCGAATTATCCTGATGTTTATTTGATAGAAAAGGTTTTGAAAAAGAAAGGAAATAAATTGTATGTCAAATGGTTAGGTCTAAATAGTGCAGAAAACAGTTGGATTGAAAAAACTGCAATAATGAACTAATATATTATATAACCATTTTTCATTTGAAATCCTATCATTATAATTTGAGTAATGCAAGGAGGTGGACTAGTTAACAGGATAATTAATAATCTACCATTCGAAGTTCATTTGCCAGGATACAATTATTGCGGACCAGGAACCAAACTTCGCAAACGCTTAGCGCGAGGTGACCCAGGTGTAAATAAGCTAGACGAAGCTTGCATGCAACACGACATTGCGTATACAAACCATACAGACTTATCAAATCGTCACAAAGCCGATTTACAACTACTTAACATGGCTAAACAAAGACTTGAATCCAAAGATGCAGGGAAAGGTGAAAAGCTAAGCTCTTGGCTAGTGAGCAAAGTTATGAAAACGAAACTAAAGTCTGGATCTGGCATTAAAACATTTAAAAGCTTAGTTTCAAAAATAAAATCAAAAATTAAGAAACTCAAACGCAAAGATAATAAGACTTTAATAAAAGCAGCTTACTTAGCCGCAAAAAAGTTATTTCCAAACATTCATCATCGAATTCGAGTACCCCGAGTAATACCCATACCAAAGACTGGAGGAGTTCTACCTTTAATTCCAATTTTCGCTGGTTTATCGGCTTTAGGAACTTTAGCTGGTGGTGCAGCTGGCATTGCAAAAACCGTCAATGATTACAAAGCGAACAAAAAAAATTTGCAAGAAACAGAACGACATAATAAAGCTATGGAGGCTTTAGTGTTGGGTAAGGGTTTATACATTAAGCCGTATAAAAGCGGTAAAGGATTGTTTATAACATCTTCAAAAAACTGAAAAATATGCTACCCAATCGCCCTCTAACTAATGTAGACATTCAAAAGTATTCAAGAGACATCCCATATTTTCGTGGGGTCTACATGAAGGATCGACTACCTCGGAAACCGAAACGCATTGAATGTGGTATCGTTAATTTAGATGATTCTAAGAACGAAGGAACGCATTGGGTAGCTTATGCTAAAGTATACAATCACTGCGAATACTTTGATAGCTATGGAAATTTAAAACCTCCAATGGAATTGATGCAATATTTAAAAAATTGTAATGTGTTTTATAATTATACAAGATATCAAAAATTTAACGCAGTCAATTGTGGTCATTTGTGTCTAAATTATTTATGGACTTTTTGGAATAAAAATGTATTATAAAATATATGCTTTTCTTTCATTTCAATCATTTGCAAGATGTCACTCACTTTGTCGATAACTGGAGACTCGTCAGTGTTAACTACAAACTATCCTAATACATTGCAACTAGATGGAGAGTATGAGTGTGCTTTATTACACTTTTCAACATTTAATTCTATTCCAAACATCGATAAAAGTAATAATAAGTTCTATTATGGCTTTAATGAAGTTATTGAAATACCGGATGGCACTTATGAATTGCAAGATATCGGCGATTATTTAAAATCTGAAATAAAAGATGCAGCAATCAAACTACGGTGCAATAATAATACTTTAAAAACTACAATATTCTGTACAAAAGACATTAATTTTATCAAAGAAGACTCTTTTGGAAAACTATTAGGATTTAACAAACAAATCTTGAAAGCAAATAAATGGCATGTGTCACAGTCTCCAGTCAACATTCTACCTACGACCGTTGTCAGGATTGAATGTGATATTGTAAGCGGTTCATATGTAAACGGTGAACCAAGTCATATTATTCACGAATTTGCCCTTAATGTGCCACCTGGATACAGGATCATAGAAATCCCGAAGAACGCAATATACTTTCCAATCAATCAAAACAACATAAGCTGCATACATATTAGACTGTTAGATATAAACAAACGATTAATCAATTTACGCGGTGAAGAAGTGCAGGTATATCTGCATCTTAGAAGAAAAAAATGATTGACTACAATAAAAATGTGTCTCAACATGTAAAAAATATCAGTTCTGCTCGAGCTACCTATCAAATAAGACCTATCTCTAAGAAGAAAATAAAATTAACTAAAGACAATAAAGCATTCCTTAGAGCGATCGGATTGTTAAAATGAACATCTTAGACGTTTTATCCGCTCCGACTTATGATAACACTATAGAAGGAATCGAATTTCATTCCTACAAGCCCTATGTAACAAGTTTCAACAGGAACGATGAAATTCGCATACCTATCAACCAACAGAACTTATACATATTACCATCAGCTAGCACCCTATATTTGGAAGGAACTATTATCGTTAGCAAAAAAGATACGAAGGACAAAGCTACTAGTGTCAATTTCACGAACAATGCTCTACTCTACTTGTTCCAAGACATTAGGTATGAGCTAAATGGAGTGGAGATTGATAAAATAAAAAATGCAGGTATAACAACAACTATAAAATCACTCATTTCGATGAACGAAAGTGAATCAAAAATGTCTAATGCCTGGGGGTGGAATATTGATGGCATAAAAAATATCGATGGAGGAAGATTTTCTGCCTCTATACCACTTCGGAATATCCTCGGTTTCGCAGAAGATTTTAAAAAAGTTGTAATAAATAGTAGACATGAACTGATATTGTTACGAAGTAACACTAATTTGAACGCTGTAAAACTTAATACTGGCGAAGTAGTAGATGATGTTCAGATCAACAAAATCATATGGCGCGTACCGCATGTTAAAGTATCGGACAAAGAAAAAATTGGTTTGTTAAAAGTATTAGAAAAAGATCGCCCACTTCAAATGATATACAGAAATTGGGATCTGTACGAATATCCAGCTTTGCCTAAAACTACAAAACATACCTGGTCTATCAAAACTTCATCTCAAATAGAAAAACCAAGATATATTATTATTGGTCTACAGACAAAGAGAAAAAACAATGCACATTCTGACATGTCTCAATTCGATCACTGCCATATTCGAGACGTTAGAGTGTATCTCAATTCAACCTATTTTCCATATGAAAACTTAAATGTGAATTTTGCTAATAACAGAATCGCTTTATTATACGAGCAATACACCAGATTTCAACAGTCGTATTATGGACGTCGCTCGGAGCCCATACTAAACGAGAAACAATTTAGAGATTTAGCACCGCTGTTTGTAATCGATTGCTCTAGACAAGCTGATAATCTAAAGACTGGACCTGTTGTGGATGTGCGGGTAGAAATTGAGAGTGATTCGGAAATACCAGATCAAACTTCAGCATACTGTCTCATACTCAACGATTGTATTGTTGAATACAAACCATTAAGCAACATTGTGAAGAAGATATCATGAACGCAGACATCATCATTGTCGAACTCCAAGGATTTAAAGATTTATTTAATAATTTCATTGTGAAAGAAGTGGCCATCGTAAGTCAGAATCATACTCAAACGTTCTTGGTTAAACCACCGTGTTCCTTTTATTACTTAACAAAAGAAGAAAAGAAACAAGTACGATGGTTAGAAAAAAATCGAGGAATTTTCTGGCGTGAGGGCTTCATAGACTACAGAGAGTTTCAACACGTTATCTTACCATATTTAAAAAATAAAAGAATTATTACAAAGGGTTTGGAAAAGATTAAGTGGATTAAAGATTTATGCGTAAACTGTGAAGTGATTGACATAGGCGAGAAAGGGTGTCCTAATTTCGCGACATTAAAAAAAAAGTTTTGTATAAATAAAACTGATTTTAATTGTGTGAACCATAAAGCTAATTGTGCATTAAATAATGCAGTGTGTATTAAAAAATGGTATGTTGATAATAATATGTCTGTATTTAATTTATTTTAAATAGAATTGTGTTGAAGAGTTAATAAAAAATATTTATCTACCTTACAGTGTTTTATTTAATAATCAAGGTAACCCACATAACTAGTTATAAATTAGCTATAGCAAAATGATATTTCTTATAAATTTTATTATAAAATTTCAAATACATGTTAAATTAATTAATCTAATAAAAAACTAACTACGAATAACCTATTATTGTGTCATTACACTAGAGCTAATTTAGAGTTCGAGTATACAAAATAAAACACAGTTTAAATTATAAACAAAATAGATTTATTTACATTATTTCCAATTATTACAAACTAATGATAACCGTCCTACATAGTTTATTTAATGTTTACTATTCGTACCTACCTAATTACAAACTTGTGATGTATGAATATTATCCTAACTAGATTAAATAAAGAAATTAATATTAACTACATTACAATATTTTTAGACTATGTACAGGATAAAATGTAAAAAGTTAATTAAAATAAAACGTAACTACATTATTTGATATTTATACATTCAAAAGTTATACAACTTAAAAACCTAAGATGCTTAAAGACTAAAGAATAAGAAAACAAATAAATATACCTTAATAACTACAATATTACTTACATAATTTATTATTGTTTATTACAAAAAATCTTACACATTAACTTATAAAGTAGGTACTTACAGAATAATGGCACCAGTTAATAATAACAACTGTCCCCACCAAGTTTTTTTGATATTTTATTAATTAACGATTGCGTCTCCTCCATAACATGGTCCACCGATTCAGTTACTACATACTGCGCACTTAACACTACCACGTCCTGATTGTCACTTGCAGGTTCTGGTTGTTCACTGATATCCAACACTTGTACCTGGATAAGTCTTAAACCTTTTTTCTTCTCATTGTTTATGACGAATGATTGACATGTAGACAGAGATGATTTCTGCTTTAGTCCCTCTCGTCTTGTTCTAGGCTTCTTGTTGATAGGTTCGCAATTTTGTCTTGCTCTAGGCTCCTTGTTGACAGGTATTTGTTGTTCTGGGAAATCTGGTATATGCCAGCTTAAACTGGGAGTCGGAAAACCTTGAGCGTATTGTGAGAAGTCGATAACATCTGGTGAATCATCCATTATCAATGATCTGAAACAATCGAAATAATAATTAATTATAATTTCATAAAACAAAATGATGAAATAAAGTTATACGTAGATTGGTACTTGTACAATACTTACAATTCGTTTCGTTTTTATTTGACGAGATATGACCGCTCCGGCAGACTGCTTACTGATGTATGTTCTACACAATAATATTACTGTGGAACGCGGTTAATATGTAATTAGACTCCATAAAGCCTTACGCTGTGATTCAATTTCATGTTTCAACATGTTCAAGCTCGTGCAGGCGCACCTGGTCAACGTCAAATTCTACACCGCGCGTGCAAACTTCGAGCTATGAGTGCTTTGTCATCAAAAATGGACCTTACATGTTTTATCAAGTTGGAACCTGTTTCTTTGTCACCAATCAGGAATGGACATGAAACTAATGTTTTAAATAATACAAGTACCTATGGTATTTAATCAATTTCATGTTTCAACAAGTACGAACAGTTATGTCGTGTGCAGCATGAAGCGACGTGAGCGAGCACCTGATTAGTGTTATATTTCATACCAGGCAGCGCGATGCGCATTGTCATCAGGAATGGAAATTAAACAAATATAATTATGATAGTAAAATACGATTTATTAAAGTATGTATTTAATTAATACAAATAAAAGAAAATTATAGTAACCATAGTAACCTGTAAGTAATTATCAGGTCTGAATTGGCAGAGAATATTTTCCTAAACTTCTAGACTGTATGATGTCTCTTTCTGAAATTCCAGAATAATAAACATACTCTACCTATTCTGACCTTCGATAATTATCCTAATTTATAATATTGATATTACTTAAACTATTTACTAATTAAATGTAAGTTTGCAACAAATATTTGGGACACCAAGGGAATATATATTTTTACATGATTATTAAGCGAGGTCCAGACACATGTAATGTGAATGTACTGTAAAATTAATAGGTGTCTGTCTAGTACTTGCGTAATATTATCAAACTCTGCATTTAAACTTCACAAGTTTTATTTACCATTTACAATCAATAAGAAACATGTTAAAATGTATCTAATGTAATTACGTTTCAATTGTAGTAATGCATTACATAAATATAGTTGCGTTACCCCAGGCTAAAGTAGAAACTTTATCAAACGATAGCAATCGTTTATCGTCATTGCTTGAAAGTGCTATTTTATTTACGTCATGTGTGAATATTTCATGTTTTATTGACCTAAACAATACATTTTTTTTGCGAATAACATTGCAATTGTACAAAACATTTTTATAATCTAACATATTAAATTTTTTAGTAATACATTTTTTTGTACCTTTTGCCTTTTTAATTGTTTTATTTAACATTTTAATACAATAAAGTTTTGAGCGCAGTCCTACGAATTCTTTGATAATGTTGCCACCCATTTCATCTTTAAACAGTCCTGGAACCTTCTTATTAATAATTGGTAAGTTATAGTCATTGTTACAGTCATAATTGCTGGTATCAAAATATTTTAGAAAATGGAGCTTGAGGTCTTTATAAACGTCATCACTCTGTACATCATACACAAGACTATCTGTGTCAGTATAGCACAATTCAATTCGGTTACCATAAAAAGGTTTTATGATAGAGTAATGAAAGTCGTACATATGAGTCTTAGATAATTCTAATACTGCGAAACCTATGTATATTGGTTTATTAAGTATTATACGCACAGGTTTCATTTGGATTGCCACTAGATCATCAGAAAAAACAGAAGCGCTATGAAAATATGGACTAGCTATCAATTTCTCAGCACAAGTGGTCTTTTTCGTTTTATTGTTTGAATCACACCATTTGTTAACTAATTTTACTTCTATTCGATTTTCATTATTTTCCAAGGTCTTTCCGAAAATACTATTGTTCAATAATTTGAAAAAGTCTTGTTCAAACGTTGACTCTGCTTTTTGACGTAACTGAGTGTTAATATCAATATATTGTTTTAAATAACAACTTTGCTTAAATATAATAGCGCGATGGATCCTTCTCAATACTAAACCGTACTGTAAACATTTTTTTAAATGTACGTAATGAATAACATAGTGATATTTATCGTACAAGTTTGGTATTAACTTTTTATTCTTACCACCAGGTGGTAGGCATTTTTCTGGACAAAAAGGAAAGTCATTGTGTTCCATGTGCAAATTCGTTGGATATATTAAATCGACTTCAAGAATGTATCCGTTTTCCGCGGTATCACTGATATCTGCTAAGTTCAATTGTAAAAAATCAATTTCATGTCTATTCATAAATCTAAAATCGGAATAGGGTAGGGATTGACACATGCTATAACCATATAAATTGTTACAATCTAAATAAATGATAAATGAATTTGGACGAGTTGGATCGTAAGTATCTAAATATTTATGATTGGCTTTGACATGTCTTTTGGAACACATACAAACACCACCTCGAATACCTTTTTGTATCATTCTAAAAATTTCAACATCACTAATTAATTCTAATTTAACTCCTGTTTTTAAAAGCATTGCATCAAAAGATAGACTTGGTGCTGTAAGATAGAACGCGGGATCGAGATTGTAATGTAATTTACAAGTTTTTCGAAAATTTTCAAAAACATCTGTTAACAACAGAACATCTGTTTTGAGATATAAATCTGTGTACATACCCATGTTTTGAATATTAAATACTGACCAAACAGACCGAGCGTGTTCATAATCTTCGTCGGTAATTGTTTCATTAGATAAGGAGTTAAAAAAATATTTTTTAGAGGGTAAACACGTATCTTCATAACGTTCCCATTGAGACATATAGTCATATGGATACACTCCTTTACGGGTGAGTAGATTAAATTGTTTTTTATTAGAAAAATAGGATTGTAATTGTTTAAACTCTTGTTTTTTCATTGAACTAACCAACTTTTCTAAGCTTGTTCCTAAAAACTTGAAAGAATCTACAAACCGTATCTGTATACTTTCACTATCGGAAATCGGAATATACTTCGTGAATGAAATATAGTTTTCTTTTGTTTTAGGTATCACTTTTATAGATCCAGGCGCTTCGCCTAATTCTTTTATGAAAAGGTGACAATCATATCCGGACAAATTATGAAAAAATACTGGCAAAAATGTCGGTTGTTTGTATTGCATATTACAATAACTATGAGCTGCACCACGATATTTACCAGTCAAGTGACAATGATCGCGAACCCTATCGCCGAACAAGAAGTGTTCACAAATATGACATTTTATCGCGTTTTCAAAGTCGCGAGCATTATCATTTGAGTAAATCATAGGAACATTATTTTTTAACATATCATGAATTTGTTGTGCATCTTTATAAATAGACTTCACAAAATTTAATACACAATCCGAACCGCGATAAGAAACGAAACGATTATGGCTTTCATCTAGCGTACACGTAATATGATAAGCGAAAGCTACAGGCACGTGTCGCTGTCGTGTAACAGTACCTGCCTTAGAGGGGTCAAGATCACAAGATTCATACCGCTCTAGCATTGTTTCAAAATCTGCGTATATGACAAATGGTACAATTTGCTTTCTAATATAATTTTCAAATTGTATGAACGAACCTTTTGGAGGTAGTTCAGTGGCGACACCTCCACAACTATGCGAACTAAGATTGTCGCATGAATTAAAAAACATTAAACAAACGTCACAAAAGTACAGTTTACTGTGATGTTTTGTTAATTGATTCTTAACAAGTCGCGGCAAGTCTTTAATGAGACAGTAATGTGAGAAATCATCTCTTTCTAAATAAAGTAAATGAATCACCTTTCCGTTCAAGGCTTTTGGTTTGTAAAGCGGTCCTATGATGGTATTATTTTTTAAACCATAAATGTAAATGCAAATTTCAGGGTTATTTACTTCGAACCGCGCAATATCTGTGAAATTCATTGGAAATGATATGTTCTTAACATTTAACACGTTACGAAAATCCGGGTACGAAGATACTCTATCGGGATGAGTTTTGGCTGGATATAAAGCAGCAACAACAGACCAAAAAAAACAATACTCATCATTATTGTGGATATTAATGCATGCTTTTTTCGATTTTATTGAAGAAGGCAATTCGATAAAGCCTGAACCGCGCAAAGGTTGATATTTGTTAACATTGACTTCCAAATGAGAACTGCTCAAGAACGTCCATCCACTATCTCGATCCTGAATTTCTTCTATCTTTTTTGTTAAAGTGTTTTTGACTTGAGACAATAATGAATCAAATTCATAATTCTGATGCAGAGTAAAGTTTTTTGTGGCAAATGATTTAATCTCCTGAGAATCATTTTTAATCATTAAAAACAAAGCAAAATATTCAAAATTAACTTTTAGACAAGTGTGTTCTTTAAGAGACATGTCAATAAGCGTTTTAATTTTGTCGCAAATATTATTGAGAAATGGTTCTAGCGAACAATTCTCAGACGGATCGACAATTCTATAAGAAGTTATACGATTACGAAATGCAGAATGTATTATTTCAACACCTTCGCAAAAAGGCAAAATACTTTTGTTTTTATGATTAGTACTACGTAGGTGACCTGTCCAGTGACTGCGCTCAACAGAGGTATTACAAACAGTACAGAAAGGCATTATAGCTTAAAATAGTTTTAGACTTACTATTAGTTGTTGCTATATATTATTATTATTGCGATTATGATAGACGTCTGCTAAATAGAATATAGACCTGGTGCCCCAAAACTTAAATATTTATTTTCTATTTATACTATCACTATAAAAGACGGGCTCAGAATTGTCAAATAATTCATGAGTCCGTCTCATAAAAACTTGTAGACCATCCCACTGCGGCGTGTTGCGGTTAAGCTGCACTTTTAGAGCCACCGAGGCTTTCTTCCACCGATCCTCTTTAGGGGTGGAGGCAACATCGGCCTTGTTGTAGACTTTTACCTCCACATAGAAGTCCCCGGTTAAGTCCACCGTTCGCCGCACTTTCCCGTTAGCGACACGGCTGATGAGGGTTGAACCGAAGTCTCCAACTGAGGTCAACGAGGGAATGTAGTCCTCGAAGCCAAAGAGGTCCGAGCCCGAGCTGCGTCTTTTACTGTAAACAATTTAACATTTTATTACATTCACAACACAAAATTACATTTATTTTTATGGAGAATTGAGGGCATCATCTGTGTACGGGGATAGAATCTACTAGGACAAAAAGCATGATATCTTGTTATAATAATTTCAATAACAATACCTCATGAACTAACTGTAAACATTCCTGCAAGGAATATAATCGGAAATTGATTTCAGCGCTTTCTGCGTTACAGTTATAATTTAACGTATATCTGTGTATAACATACATTTAATTGATATAACATACACAACAAGCAATAACACAAAATTACCTTGATTTCGATTCTGATGGCGTGGTGCTCTCGGAAGCTTTGCGCTTCGCCACCTTCTTCTTTGGTTGCACCTTCGCAACCTCGGCTACAGCTGCGGTTGGTGTATGGAATTCTGAATCGGAGTCCGACCTGAAATGGAACACATAAAATTAATTTTGTAACTAACAACTGTGACTTAATTAAGACTATCAATACATCAGCTAGCAGGCTGGGTAGCAGTCATGATGGATAGGTAGGGCATGATAACAGTAACATCAGCCGGCAGGCAAAAACCAGGTCCGTAGCTGAATAGTAGTCGCAATGGAAAGATAAAACATGATAATCATAAGTTCATAACAGCCGGCAGGCAAAAACCAGGTCCGTAGCTGAGCATTATGACTAGGTACATATTTAAAATTATGAATTACTTACTTACATGTTAGAAAGTCGATTTTAAAGCAGCGCTAGTACTACTTGTCACTTTGAAGATTCTGGAGCGAATGTAATTTATTTATTAAAATTAATTCGTTTATATACACAAAAAAATACTAATTCAGCAAGAAAATAGGTTATTTCAATATTAAACTCTAAGTACTTGTCTTACAGTTGTAAAAAACAAATATGATGTTTACGTCATATTGAACCGTATTGTTTGTATACCAATTCTGCAAAATTGCAATTTGTTCATAAGGACTGAAAAATAAAGCCGACAAAGTGAACCCGATTCATTACCCTGTGATTCATAACTAAATTAATATGTATAATTAATTTAATAATTGATGTATGTTTGTTGAGATTTTTTTTACTTCACAATTAAGTTAATGTGAGAGGTGAAACTAAGAACAGTCAAATTAATTCTTGTAGGTAGGTGCATATTATAGATTTTTTGAATTCTCTCGACGTTGAAAGTAAATTTGTGAACATAGTTGTTTACTAAAAACAGTTAAGCAGAAGTAGTTAATAATTAATCATAACTATTTTGAGAAAAACATACTATTTTGTAATACATACAAACCAATCCATGTGTTCGATAATGTTAAGTTGCAGTTAAACTCGATATTTCGACATTCGACAAACTAATAACATTTTCATTCGTACTATTAAATAATCACCTAAACCCGCAATTAAAGAATCCAATGCACTGTGACGTGTGGGAATCGAATGCACGTGTCTGAGTTATGGTTTCATAGTTGCCCAATTTATCAATAATAACTCGAGTCCTCCTATTATCCCAAATAATCTTAATGTACACAGTGTTCTCTTTTTTCAAGGTGATCTTACTTATAACAGTTTAGATCGCACTCGATGACAAGTGACAGATAGCGTATTTGATACAAAATATATCATATAAAAAAATTTATAATCTTAGTACCTAGAAGAATGAAACACGTTAAAACTAGAACCGATTACAAACTTTTAGAATTAAATACGAAAATAATATTTAGGAAGTTCTTTATAAAACAAATTTAGTGTTTACAACATGATAGTCATGTTACTATACAATATAAATGCATGGAATGCAATTTGTGTACACGTGGAAAGTGTGCATTACATTGATATTGAACTTTGCTGATTCGAACTAACAAAGCACACTTATATATAAAGCTACGTAGCATTTACATCTACGTAGCAACCGGGTACGGATACCGTCAACGGAGTCTACAGCAACGGATTTACACACAGTCTTTACGCTAGAATGAATAATGTGAGATACGTTTCTAATCCGGTTGCCGTTGACAAGTGTATCCGTGCCTTAGCTTTATGCATGCATGGCAAGGATCGACTATCTGTAATCCGTATGACCACGCTTACCACTTGATTGTTACGTGTTGATGTAAAAGGTTGTATCGTCTGTAATGTGTTAAATTTAAATTTAGATGTCCTCGAACCAAACTGGTCACAGAAAAAAATGTGTGTGGACCTAAGGGTGTGCGCTATTTTACTTTTGTGGAGAGACATGAGACAATCTGTCCTAAATTTAGTTTAATGTATGCGGTATCCTAAAGTTCAGATTTCCTTGAGCCAATCTGGTCACGAAACGGGTATGTGTGTTATCCTAAGCGGCATTGCACCATCCTTAAGTATGTGGAGAGAAATGAGACAATCTGTCCTGAATTTTAGGTTACTGGTTCATTTCGATATATACCTGATTATGTTAACGTATAAAGCTTTATAGTTGATTTAAGCTGGTGAGTATAATTAAATAAACCGAGGATTGAATTTGAGGTAAGCCATCGATAAACTTTTCGTATTATTGGGCGTTCTATTCCACCGAAAGCGACGAAGGCGAACAAAGTGAGCCGTAGGAAGCGATAGGTGGTCTAGAATGCCCAATAATACACTACTAGCTCAAATTACGATCATTGAACGTACTTTTACTCCGTTTATAATAAATCTGATGGAGTGAGGTTCTTAAGCAAAGTAGCCCGGAAAATTTTCGTGTTGACGACAAAACATCCTCATATTTATGATTGGATTATCCCCTATAAAGACAACCAAGACGTTAGTTATTTTGCGTGACGTGTTAGATACCCATCATTAGTCAATTCTGGTAAATGTAAACTATCAAGTAATTCAATACACATAATATTATTTATGTTATATTAACTGAGTCCCACAGTGATTAATCTAATATCAAAGTTTTAAGGAAGTAACGAATCACACGTTTTTCGTGGCAATTGCTCAGGTTACAAGATGTATTATATTTCCATAGACATATCTGTTTGGAAAATGCACTTGCTTGGAATTATCCCAAATTATGTTGCGGTCAGCTTGCAGTAGAACCACATCCAGCAGAATACCAGTACTTTACAAGAAGTGACGACCCGTAACGACTGTCAAAGATTCACTATACGGAGAATTTTATTAGTTCTGTCATCTGGACACACTGCCTGCGCGGCGGGTATGACCACAAAGTAGACAGAGAGCGTCATTTTTCACACACAGATTGACTTTGCGATTTTACAGGGATTCTTGGGAAATACTGGACCGAGCTCAGTCGCGGCTGTCACGAGTGCTTTGTGCGGGCGTTTGTCACGTCATTCATAAATTACTGTCCCGAGGGATTGCTTACCTTTATTAATTGTTACGAGTACAGACCGAATGTGCTTTAAACTTATTCTTTAAATTCGTTGTTTCATTCATTTTAAGGGGTTTTGCACCTCAAAAGGTAAAAAAAGGAACCCTTACAAGATCACTCTCTTGTTCGTCTGTCCGTGTGCGACCACCGATTTTCTCAGAAACGGGTGGACCTAGCAAATTGAAATTATTACCAGATACTGAGGTCTATAGCCCCTATTAAGGTCTATCCACATATATCAGGACCGTGCCCGGCACGTGACAGGGCCGTTGAAGCTTCGTCACTGGCCCGTGCACGGACGTGTGTGAACGAGTTCATAAAATGTACACAACGATATTTTTTGAGCCCTTGACGGGGCACGGCCCGTCCACGTCCCGGGCACGGCCTTGATATGTGTGGATAGATCTTTAGTTGTATATAAATCAATAAGCTAATTAAGATTTTCGCGAAAACTTGTAAGTACCAAAATTTACCTTAACTTTGAACTTTCTTATTTTCACAATTTTTCCTTTTCTTGTTCTATAAGACCTTGCTTTTAACCAAAATTGACAATTCTAGGTCAACCGGAAGTAACCTATAGGTTTTGGGTCGAAAAGCTATATGGTAGTTCCCGTTGACCTAGAATCACGAAATTTGGCAAAAAGTAAAGTAAGGCTTTTTTATTTTCCAAAAAAATTTAAAAAGTTGAAAATTAAGGTAAATTTTGGTACTTACAAGTTTACGCGAATATCTAAATTTGCCCATATCTTTAAAACTTAGCCACCAATTATAAAAATGATACCAATTTACCAAAAAAAACCAGCGGTATAATGGGTAGGTACGGAACCCTCGGCGCACGAGTTCGACTCGCACTTGACCAGTTTTTTTTTAATTTATAAGTGTCATTAAATTTTACAAGATGACAAATTCAATATAACATATTTAATAAAATAATAAATTATTTTATGTCCATAGACGAAATTGGAAAGGCTATGCAACTTGTCACCTTTCTAGATCTCAACTCTTCTTCGTCGAACTTGGCGCCTTTTTACCCTACTGCAAAGAAAGCGTCATGTTTTTCGCGTGTATCTTGCATGTATGTAATATACGTAGACACGTGGCAGCGTTTCAAGCCAAGTTCAAGCAAACAAACTGACGACGCATTAGCCATGTATTAAATTACACGAACCATTTGCAGCTACTTTATACCCCTTAATAACTATAAATATATTTAACATAGACACATAGAATTTGGTTTATTTATTAAAACCCCATAGTTTCTAAAATTTCAAAAATATAGCTCAAACTGTTATTGAGATAATGTCTAAAAATCGTCATTTTTATCAATGACTGATGGATAGATAAAAAATCTAACCCACTTCCAGATGACCTAGAAATTTAGAACTTGGTGCCTAGCTAGGTATTTGTGTGCATAGAAAAGAAAAAATAAAAAACTGTGATTTTTTTAACATTTGAAATACACACATCAACACGTTCTAGGGATATTTCATACTCAATTAATATATCGAAAAGTACTGGCCACATTGGAATATTTTATACACCGATTTGTTTGTAATTTATCTCAAACTAATTCCGAATTCAAACTTTTGAAAATTCTTTTGTTTCGGTGGCATAAAAATGTCTTGATGTGTAGGAGAGGGAATTTTCATTTGTACGAAATTTAGAAAACAATACGAATTACGTTTAGTTACAGTTTTTTTTCATTTTTAAACGAAAGATAAAGTTAAAATTGAGGTATTGTAGCTATGCAACGCCAACATTTGACGAGGGCGGAGATGGAAGTTCCTGAAAATCTGGCTACAGAAGATCAACTTTTTGCGCACCTCAGAAGGACATGGGACAATATTCCGCAGCAAGACAACAAGACAACCTTGTTCTGAGCATGCCGAATCGTTGCCGATGTGTTATGAACATCATGGGCGCTTTCTCAGACTACTAACTTCAAGTTTATAAACACAAATTAAATGATTTTCTATTTTTTCAGTTTTTACTCATAAATTAAAAGTTAATTCATATACGGTTTCCGTCTATGCTTAATTTTTTTTCCATAAAATCCTGAAATTTTAATCGAAATTATTACCTTAACCATTACTAAAAAATGGTAGAATATTAAATAACGTATCTTTTAAATATATACATGTCATATAAATAATTAACACATTGATAGTAATTCGCTTTTTTAAAAATATCCCTAGACCGTGTTGATGTGTTTATTTGACAAGTAATCGATTTTAGTAATATCTAGCGCCTTTCGAAATTATAATAGCAAAAAATAAGCAGAAAAATAGATTCAATGATTAAAGTTTGCTTTTTACCCGACGACGGCGAAGCCAAAAGGAGTATTATAATTTTAACCGGTTTTTATGTATGAATCGTTCCTCCGCAAGATAACCAAGGTTACCGAAATAGCCCGAAGAATTGCCAAACTTAAGTGGCAGTGGGCATGGCACATTGCACGCAGAAAGGATGGCCATTGGGGCCCAAAAGTTCCGGAGTTGGAAGGCCTTCCTCTAGGTGGAGCGACGACCAGGTCAAGCCTTTGGGTGTGCGTTGGATGCGAAACGCACAGGATCAATCAATGTGGCGACCCTTGGGGGAGGCCTAATGATTAGGTAATGTAATTAGGTAATCTTTAATTTAAATAAAATGTGTACATAACAATAAATCCGATATCTAATGGAAAGAAGTACACTTTTTATTTATTTTTTTATTTATAATGGGTTTGCTCTTGACTCTAGTCTAGTTCAGAGGTGACAGAGACAAAGTCGATGATGGAGTGAGCTTACCCAGAAGAAGCCTGTTCACTCTAACTGTGAAGAGATTCGGGTTGTATGCGTTTAAACGCAGACGCAGGCAGTGAATTCCACTCTTTTGCAGTGCGCATTATGAAGGATGTTTGGAAGCGCTTGGTGCGAATTGGTGGAATGGCAACTAAGTGAGGATGGTAACTTGCAGTGCGTCTAGATGTCCGATGGTAGAAGAGGGCCGGTGGGATGAGGTCGTGGAGTTCATGTGCACACTCGCCAAAATACAGTCTGTAGAAGACCGACAAGCAGGCAACCTTACGGCGATGAGCCAAGCTGTGAAGCTTGGCATCCAGCAGTTTGACGTCGCCAATTAGTCTCTTAGCTCTGCGTTCCACCGAGTCAAGCGCGGCAAGCTGATACTTAGCTGAGCCATCCCAGAGGTGGCTGCAATACTCCATACAGGATCGGACTTGCGCCTTGTAAAGAGTTAATAGCTGTCCAGGCATAAAGTATCGTTTCACTCTGTTTAGGACGCCCAGTTTCTTTGAGGTGCCGAAGTTGAGGCTGGATGTTAACTCCATGCCAAATCTGTACGCTCCACCATAGCCTCTCTCAAGGAATGAACTTCATCCCCGCCGGTTTTTGCGCTGGACAAGTATCTCTCTGAAACAGTACTGTCATCTGCGTACCCAACAATACCAGGCAGAAGTAGGTCATTGATGTGCAGCAGGAAAAAAGTTGCAGAGAGAACAGACCCCTGAGGAACTCTGGCATTAATAGCCTTGAACATTTGCAAGCTTCCAGGATTTCAGCACCGTTCTTTTTTCAAGAGAGAGGTGAAACAAGCGTTTCAACACAGGTGACAGTTCAGGCGCACACTGTCTCAATAGTCTCGCTGGAATCGAAGAAAGAATCTAGGCTACACAGTACTCTCCGAACCTCTTTAGTGTGAACTGCGATCTCCGGCATCGAAGAGTCACAATGAGGTATAATAGGTGGTTGCTTAGAGCCAGAATCCAGACGTGAATTGTGTGAAAAGAAGCGTGGGCGCATTTGCATTATACCAAGGCCGGGATTTGTGACCGAGCCGGATGTCGGAGAATGGAATAAAATACTCCATTCCCTGCCGAATCACGTCCGCATTTTCCTCGTCAGCACAGCACGAGGGGTCACCTGAGGAGAAGCACACATGCCACCAAGGATAGGCCGCAAAAAACTGTCGCATCTCATCCCAACCTGCTGACTCGTATCGCCATACCCGCCTCGTGCCTCTAGGACTCTCATCTGGAGGAGAACAGATCGAAACGGATTCAACCAAACAGTGGTCAGACGTTCCCAGCGGGGATGAGACCGATACTGAATGACTGTCCGGATCAGTTGTCAGCAGGAGGTCCAAGCAATCGTTGCTGACTCGTAGTCACACCAGGTTATCACACCAGTGTGAAAAACAGGTTTTTTTTTCTCGTTTGTCACACCACTGATTTTTCCACACCATGTATACAATAATTGCTAGTGCAGTACCTGTATATTCTAATAAAGTCGATCTGCTGATGATGATGATTTTAGTTTTTTATTCCGTTTTTAACGCAATATTTCAAGGAAATGGTCGACCCTTCTTTTTTTTTTCGATGTCAATTTTCTTTTGATTGAATAATACTGTTAAAAATTTATTATTCAGTTACTTATGCCGAATCACCATGGCAAGTTACACGATTGAACAGCATGTTCAAATGATAAAAAATCTGAATGAGCGATTCGAGCGTTTGGGTTTCTCTCGCAGGTGTGATGTGAATTGGCCACAAAGGTCATGCGATTTGACACCGCTAGAACTTTTCTTGTAGGGTTTTTTGAAGTCACAGGTCTATGCAAACAAACCACAATCGACCGATGCCCTAAAGGTGAACACACACAGGCCATTGCCCAAATTCAGCCGGATCTATGCAGAAGAGTCATTGATAATTGGACCACTCGGATCCGTGCCATTGTAAACAGCCGAGGCGGACATTTGAACGATGTCATATCATACTCGTATTCCACACTTAATGGCACAAGTGTGCTTTCCAAATAAAAAAAGAATTTTGTTAATACCACAGCTTCTTTTATTTCATTTCAACATCTAACCGCCCTTATTGAAAAAAAAACGAGAGAAAAAGATCCTGTTTGTCATACTGTGTGATAATCTGGTGTGACTACGAGTCAGCACTCAAAACCCTTTAGTATAACTAGGACAGCACTAGTTAGGAATAAATGGTGTGGAAAAATCAGTGGTGTGACAAACGAGAAAAAAAATCCTGTTTGTCACACTGGTGTGATAACCTGGTGTGACTACGAGTCAGCACTCCAAGCAATTGGGTGTATGGCCGTCTACATCCGGTACCCGCGTTGCCACATTCACAAGCTGGGTAAGATCTAGCGTTAAAGCAAACTTGCGCGCCTCCAACCTAGCATGGTCGGTTTTCTGGTACGGAAACAGCCTCTCCTTATGATGGGCGTTGAAGTCCCCCACAAAAACAAGCTTCACTGTTGGGTATCTTTGCTGGGCTACATCAGTCGACTCTACAAGGCTATTAAAGAGCGCTGTTGACTCCTGGTCACCGCTATGTGATTGGTATACGCCGATGTAGATAGATTTTTCCACGCCTGTGTCCACAAGTAGCCATATGGCAGAAAAACCCGATTTCTCAAAGCAACGGAGACGACGACAACAAATGTCATCGCGGACGTACACACAGACCACGCCTGTGTCCACAAGTAGCCATATGGCAGAAAAACCCGATTTCTCAAAGCAACGGAGACGACGACAACAAATGTCATCGCGGACGTACACACAGACCCCAGCTTGCTTCTTGAACTTGTGCTCAAGAGAGTTACCCGGGTAGTTGAGGTACGCCACGTCCGACGGGATTGTTATCTTCGTCTCCGTTAGGAAAAACAGGTGCGGCTTCTCGGGCTCAAGGTGGTGGTGGACCGGATCAAGGTTGGAGTGCAACCCCCTGATGTTAATGAGGTGCACTTTAAGTGGGAGGAAGTCCAGCCGTTGTTTAATCTTATTTCTCTTCCGAGCTTTGGTCATTAATTTTGTTAGAGTTGCTGGGGAAAAAGTTGAACTGTCCAGGCGCTGCTCAGTTAGCCAAGTGGACCACTAAAACTAACTTAACCTATGGGGAACTCATTTGGAGACTGCGGGGATGCCCGAAACCTCCCGGATATGGCCACCGGGTCCTCCCATTCAGTCGCCAGCTGGCACGGTGGAGCATACCGGGATTTCTCGCGAGTTGGCGGGACAGCCTTTGGCACGTGTCTGGCGTGCTACTTGGGCCCCCTACTGACTGCGGTCGGCCAACGGCTGGCACCGTGCTTCGGATCCCGATACCCTCCAGAATGAGCTACCCGGCAAGTTATTCTCAGATACCAAGACCGGTTCTGAACAGCGCAACTGACAACCTCCTTCTCCCCCAAAGGCACTGGCACTCCCACACACCGACGGAATACAGCAAGCTGCTTGGTGCCGGACTCCGGTGGGATGGTAGTCGCGAGCCAGGCGGCCCCTTGCGGAGCCTACCACCGCCTAAGTGGGATCGTTCAGCCGTACCACAGGCAAGCCCGTGGTGCCATTGCCCGGGGTGGACCGCTAGGAGATAGATCCATACCACCCCAAAAAAATTTAAATTCCTTGATAATTAATCTGTAAGTTATATGAATTAGGATAGAAATAAACAACAAAATTTGGGGTTACAACATTATGGGTTTGTTAACTAACATTAGTCAATAATTGGAAATAATATCTAACACTAACGAGAATAAACTATGGCTAATGAAAACCTACGCATCAATTTACACTTAATTAACTAAATTGTTAACGCTCTAATGCAACAATTGATACATATTATATTAATTTAGTGCTAACTCAGGCTATACTTCGAGTATTATATAATAACAATTGTCGCTAATTGTACGCGTAGCATACGAAATAACGAAACCGTTCAAAATGCAAAACGGTACTTAATGAACATAAAATATGCTGTAATATGAAAATATTGTAAAAACAAACCAGTTTTTAAAAGAGTAAGCATGGAGTTTCTTGCCGGTTCTTCTCCATAGGAAACGACCAACCCGAACGTGCACCTTTTGTCGAGCGACGTTTTATAAGTTCCCATGTAGGCCAAAGTGAAATAGAAGATAAAAAAATGTTTTTGTAAACTGCTCTAAACGTTGGTAACTTATAATTAAAGTTGGATACAACCAGTACGAGTATTGGGTGACGATCTTATCCATAAAACTTAACACCATGAATAATATAATATGTACTCAATCCATAAACCACGCTGCCGGAGTACGTAACCTCTCAAGTCAAGTTTAATTATATGTTTTTTTTTTTTCCGTGCGTCGTTAATATCGCTGATTTCATCAATCTTCGATTTGATATACCACAGTACGACTCGATATGGAACATGTGCGGGACCAACCAGGACTAGAGGTAAAATAAAACAGAAAAATATGGATTACTTTGAATAGCGGTGTATTGGGAACAATGACACAAAAGATACTGGCTATTTACATTAAAAATCTTAAAAACTATGAACGGACGCGGAGTCGCAGCTAGCTGCTACGACGTGTTTATTAGGCGGGTAGGTGTAAAATAATAATAGACATATTTGCAAAGCTAATTTTATATTTTAAAAATAGAAATACATATTAAAAGTCCCAGATTTCTATAAGTAATCACTGTTTTATCTCTGCACCACCCTAAGGTCGACTGGTAGAAATCCGCCTTTGTCTTTGTGCATAAAGTTTAATAAATAAATAAATATTAGGCGTTAGAACAAGACAGTTGAAGATGCGACGAGCATTGTAACTATGGTGAAGAATATACACCTACTGTCGAAATTTGAACTTTGAAAATAGGTATCAAACAGTTCGCAATTCATAGAAAACATAGATCCTCACAGACGCAAACTGAGGTTGTGAATATCGGAGATACGGAAGATACAGAATGACGCACGCTTGCCGGAGGGAGTCTTAGAAAAGAAAGCGCCGACCAAAAGAGAAGCGCTGAATATCGTTGTCTCTATACGACCCGCTCGGACTCGCCTCACCAGTAACGATACGAGCTACGCAAATATTACAAGATTTATAATTAAATATATATATGTTGGGGAATTTTAGGTGACTCTTCAAGGAAACTCCAAAAATGCTGATATTTAGTCAAACATGTATTGTCTCGATAACGAACAAAATTGGAAGGGGCTTAACAAGCAAGTACAAAAATCCTTACATCTAATTACTACTAATTAACACGCAACGTTGATTTGCTCATTCTAAACGAGCAGGCCTAGGCTCGAACATGCCCCCGGACGTTGGAAGCAGCAGAGGCGCTTTCAACCAAACGCAGAATCAACGGGCAGTGGGCAAATCCTGTTAAAAGCTCTTCTGACGACTCCAGCGGATGTTTTGACGTCGGCTACACGAACAATTCCATCTGACCCTGGATGGACGGCGACGACTCTTCCCAATCTCCATTTAAGAGGCGGAAGGTAGTCCTCCTTTATGATGACTAAAGTACCCATCTTTAGCGTGTCTTTGCAGGTATGCCACTTGGTCCTTTGCTGCAGCTCGGACACATACTCCTTACTCCAACGAGCCCAAAAGTGCTGTCGTAACTGCTCAATCCGTTGGAACCGAGACAATGAAGCAGTGGAGTGAGACGTTAGCGGCCGGCCAACGAGAAAATGACGTGGAATCAGTGGGGTGCAGTCAGCTGGATCGGATGACAACGGCGTCAGTGGACGTGAATTGAGTATCGCCTCAATTTGGACTAATGTGGTGTTAAGCTCTTCAAAAGTTAGTTTACAATTTCCCAACACTCGCCTGAGATGATATTTTGTTGACTTAACACCCGTTTCCCAGAGTCCGCCAAAATTAGGAGTATACGCTGGTATAAAATGGAATTTAATTCCGTCATTGGCCAGTTGCTCGCCCAAGCAATTGCAATTAGGCTTAAGGAACTTCGAAAGTTCGTTGTAGGCACCAACGAAAGAGGTACCGTTGTCGGAGTATATGTCACTGGGTTTTCCCCGTCGCGAGGTAAATCTAGATAAAGCTAGTAAATACTTATTGCTGGTTAAGTCACTCACCAGCTCTAAATGAATAGCCTTAGTGGTGAAGCACACAAAGATGGCTATGTACACTTTTACTAGCCTGCATCCTCGACCTTGCCTACTAGCAGCCATGATGGGACCCGCATAGTCCACACCAGTGCTTTCAAAAGGATAACCGCCTGGAATGAGACGCTGCTGTGGCAAATTACCCATCAAAGGAGTAACTGTTCTACCCGACATGCGACAACAACGCACGCAATTACGATAACAACTCTTAGCTAGGCTTCGTCCGCCTATAGGCCAGTATGAATCTCTAATCGAAGCCAGCAATAACTGAGGGCCTGCATGCATCAGCTTTACATGTTCAAATTCGAATAACAACTTCGTAAATTTGTGAGTGGACTGTAAAAGAATAGGGTGCTTTTCATCAAAAGCAAAAGTTGAATTTGCTAAGCGTCCTCCGACACGCATGATTTTATTATTATCTAAGAATACATTAAATTTTATAAGGGCGCTTTTATAAGGCAACTTCTGATTATTAATGAGTAATTCATACTCAGGAAAAGACTCAATTTGGCTTCTAATTATAATAATATTTAATGCATCCTGCAACTCGGCTTGTGATAGAAATTTACCAATAGAAGGAATTTTCTTACACAATTTTATAAACCTTAAAACTGTTGCTACACTTCGGATCAGCCTTAAATAACTGGAAAAACGATTAAAATCGATGAATGTATGACATTTACTATTATTGCTAACATTGGCGCTCAGTAAAACATGAGGTCGAGTTTCAGGCAGCTTTTCTGGCTCTAACAATTTATGTTGAGACGGCCAATGAGACTGGTCTTGCTTCAAAAAACTGGGACCACTCCACCACAAGTCCAAAGATTGCAGAACACTAATATCCACGCCACGAGATATTAGGTCTGCAGGGCTTTTGGCGGTTTGGATGTGTCGCCAAGTACAGTGTCCTGCCTTATCTAAAACTTCAGCAATTTGTGCGAAATCGCGACATGAACATGACTAAACTTTAGTCGCAGTGAATTACCTTAAAAACACAACCTTCTCGCACAAACGAGCTCCGACTACGGCGCCACACAATTCCAGTCTGGGAATGGTGGTTGGCTTAATCGGTGCCACTCGACTTTTAGCGGCTAACAGATGAACCATGTACTCACCCTGATCATTGACACTACGTACATAGACGCACGCACCATACGCACGCTCAGATGCGTCTGTGAATACATGTAGTTCCAGTGTAGTAAATGCATTACATATAACGAGTCGTGGAACACGATAATTATTAATAAGCGGCAATCCTTTGATAATAGCATTCCAACTAGCATTAAGTGCCGGCGTTAATGGCTCATCGCACGATAGCTTGTCTAACCACATTCGTTGTAAAAACATTTTCATTGTGACTACGCAAGGGGATAAAAGTCCTAGGGGGTCAAAAATACGGGCTATGACAGAAAGTATATCACGCTTTGTAACAGATTCCGTAGAAGGTAACGTTAGACTTGAAAATCCAAATTCGTCGGAACTAGAAAACCAGTCAAGGCCTAATAACTTATTGGGCTCATTAGATATATCTAATATATTATATATCTAAATCTAATGACGACTGAAAAGCTCCTGAGACTAATTCAGGAACGTTGGACCTCCACTTTCTAAGCGGCATGCCAGCAGATGCTAATGCATTGGTGACCTCTGTGCGGATAAAAATAACTTCATTTAAATCATCAGATCCAGTCAACAGGTCATCGACGTAAAAATCATGCTTGATGACATCAGCAATCCTATTTCTGCTACATGAGGATGACTCACCCACAAAAACCGAAGTGGTCTTAGCGTCATTGGTTTGAAAGTCCATCCCTATTTGCTTGTGTAGCAAGAAATGGTGCACTAGCCGTACCATATGTGACGGTATTCAATTTATAAATCTTGACAGGGTCGCATGCATTATCACGCCACAGAACCTGTTGCAGGTACCTATCAGAGGGGTGGACGTATATACATCTATACATTTTCGCAACATCAGCTGACAAGACGAACTTGTGTTGTCGAAACCGTAGAAGTATAGATATAAGATCGTCCTGCACTGTAGGACCCACCATCTGCAAGTCATTGAAAGATACTCCTGAAGAAGTAGCACAGCTTGCATTAAAAACTACACGGAGCTTGGTAGTTGTGCTACTTTCACGCAGTACTCCGTGGTGTGGTATGAAATATCCACTGGGACTGTAATTATCCTTTTTTTCGGTCATATGTCCTAAAGTCTCATATTCAGACATGAAGTCACGATATAACTTACTGAACTCGTACTTGGACTTCAGTCTGCGTTCTAGGGAATATAGACATTTAGAAGCCCTTTGGAAAGATTCTCCTAAAATAGAAGGATTTTGCTTAACAGGAATACGAACACAAAAATGACCGTTCTCTAAACGTGTCGTATTCTTGACGAAATGCTCCTCACACAACTTCTCCTCGGGTAAATAATGTGAGGATTGTGAATTAATCTCTTCCAGATTCCAGAATTTTTCTAAATTGGTGCGAATTTTATTTAAATCACCGTTACTAGGGGAATCTGTTTGAGTAAAGTTGCATGAAATGAACATGGTAAATTAATGACCAATAATAATTGGTCATTAATTTACCATTATAATAGGTAACCGGGCCAGAAACAATCCAGCCTAACAACGTTTCACACAACACTGGCTTACCAACTCCTAGTCTAATTCTCTGTGAACCAACCAAGTCCCAGAATAGATCCGCTCCTATTAAGACATCTACTTCTGAAGGCTTGTAAAAAGTGGGGTCAGCTAAACAGATATTATCTGGTATATTCAGGTCAGAAATGTCGACTTCACGACAGGGCACAACAGTCGTTAATGAAGGCAAAATAAAACAATAAAACTTTGTAACATAACTATTGTCTAATGACGTCATTTTCACATGACATGTTTTGCCTACACGAGAACTTACGTTATTAATGCCATAGACCGAACCATTTATCTGACTAGTATGTAAGTTAAGCCGTGTACATAATCGTTCCGTCATAAAACACGATGTACTCCCACTATCAAGCATGGCTCGCACTATGTGCTCGCGATCATTGTGATCACATAATTTGATAAGAGCGGTGGACAATAACACAGCGCGTTGTTTACGCTCACTACATAACGAACTGAGGTCCGCAGACAAAGTTAAATTATTTGCACTCACATTAGTGTTAGTGCTAGCCACGGCGTCAGTGGGTGATGACGTTGATACGGAATGGGACGAGCTACCGTGTGATTTGTTGTC
Organism: Orthosia cruda; assembly: GCA_964057195.1. Lineage (NCBI taxonomy): Eukaryota > Metazoa > Arthropoda > Insecta > Lepidoptera > Noctuidae > Orthosia > Orthosia cruda. Next base: position 1,141,231 of record OZ059856.1, on the reverse strand, counting down.
ATTATTGCAAGAATTCGCCGTACCTTTATTTGCCGACGAATGAATCAAAGTGTTGTGTCGGCGCTTACATATCTTGCATCCCGGCTTTTTGCATCGGTTAGCAAAGAGACCTGCACGAAAACAGTTATAGCACTTTATAGTTAGGTATTAATTTGAGTCGGGCGTCTATGCTAAGTGAAAGGAATTGTGAACAACTACTTAAAACGTGATCAGCTTTACAGTGCGGGCACAACTTACTTATTTCAGTGCTGGAATTATTAGAATCCTGTGAAACAACCATAGATTTTATCTTATTAGTATTTGAACTATGCTTAGCGGGGTTGGGATTACTACTATTTCGTGCTGTTTCCAATGTTTCTAACAAGTCAGTGCGAAACCGAATGAATTGCATGAGTGCAGCGAATGTTATTGTGCTATCTTTGTCTATGCGACCTTTGTGCTCCTCCGACTCACGATAAGTTAATTGATCCAGCTTTCGAGTTATTATGAATATTAATAAAGTGTCCCAATACTTGATGGGCTCATCTAACGATTCCAACGCACGGAGATTTTTATTAAGTTGGTCAATCAATCCCTTCAACGCAACAGAGGACTCCCTTGAAATAGCATTCAAGTTAAATAAGGATGACACATGATTTTGAACTAACATCCTTTTGTTATCGAAACGATCACAAATAAGCTTCCAAGCTGTATCGTAATTGCTTGCGGAAAAAACAATCGCATGGATTACAACAGCTGCAGATCCTTCCAGGGACGCTCGTAAATAATGGAATTTGTTAATTTGATCGATTTCATCATTACAGTGAATGAGGCTAGTATAAGTGTCACGGAACTCCAACCAATTGCTAAAACTCCCATTAAATTTAGGCAATTGTAATGTGGGCAACTTAACAGGCTTACGTTGACTGATACGGGTATATTTTTCACTAATGCTCGACTCATTTTCGTTGTTATATTTACATAACAGCTCCTGTGCTCTAGACAGTGCTTTATAATATTGTGAATCAAATTCAGTACGCTCAGAGAATTGAGCTTTAACATCTTCTACCAGACATTCTAATCGCAACTGTACCTCATCGTAATGCTCATACAAAGACTCGATTCTTCCAATTCGTAACTGCAATTCCTTGACCTCACAACTGGTTAACTCCTTGTCACTGGATGCATCAAGGTAATTGATGAATGCAGTTAAGCGTCCCTTGATACTTCCTCGTTTTTTGACTAGTTCTCTTTCTTCGGACATGCTGGGAATCGAATGTAGTCAACCTGGAATTAGTATAATAACAACTTAGGTATCTTTTTGTACAATACTTAAATAACTTAATTAAAGTTACCTACGTTTAGCTACTATGGTATAACAATTTAATCAACAATGTTGATACTGTAAATATGTGTGAATACTACCTGATGTAAATATGATGCGAATACAAAATGAGATTTTTAAAACTTCTATTTAAACTACAATTCCTCGTAACTTGAACACTAAATTACCTAACGTTGAACTTTAGAGAAATAGATTTAAAATAATAATCAATTAAATTGACTAATACGGTTTGATTAACTGAATAACTTGACTTTAAGAATTGCAATATCCATCTAACACCAACTTAGCTATTAATAATTATTTAAATGAATAGTTAACTAAAATAATGCCATACAATTATAAATGTAGCAAACATCTACTGGACTTAATAAGGAAGAACATATAATCGTATTTGCAAAATAAGTATCATCAAATATGATACGTACTAGAAAACTATTCACAATCCAAATAGGTAAAATGTTTGAACAATATAGTTATTTAAAACACTAACCTTTTAAATCCATAATTATGGTTAAATGCCTAAGTACTACCTGAACGAGTGTTGGGTGATGATATTTTAACTAAAATATTCTTAACACCGTAAATTTGCTTGAAGTCCTTTGTTCACAGTCACGTTGCCGGCTTTTAACCTCCTCGGCAAAACTCCACGGTAATTATTATCCAAATCCACTGATTTTAGCAAATCTTCATGTGATTACCAATCCGGCTCGGTATGGACCAAAATGTTGGGGTATTTTAGGTGACTCTTCAAGGAAACTCCAAAAATGCTGATATTTAGTCAAACATGTATTGTCTCGATGACGAACAAAATTGGAAGGGGCTAAATGACAAGCAAGTACAAAAATCCTTACATCTAATTACTACTAATTAACACGCAACGTTGATTTGCTCATTCTAAACGAGCAGGCGTAGGCTCGAACAATATATATATATATATATAAACTTAATTATAAGAGAGAATGTATATAATATATATATATATATATATATATTCTCTCTTATAGTTAAGTTTTTAAATTAAATAAGATATTGGCTACTTCCACACAAAAATAACAAAAACGTGCAGCGATTTCTCCTTATCATCATATATTACGCTGCATTCACACCAGAACTGCTTGCATCCTCTCCTAAATCCTGTGCTTCCACGTGGCTTAATGATACCTGACGGCGAGCACTCTGAGTCTGAGTCATGATCAGAAGGTATTGCTTCAATCTTTAGAATTCGTTTGGCACTATAACGTTTTGCGGTTCACCTTGCTGCTCTTGCTCTTTACCGTTGGATTCCTTATCACCACATCTGAGCCAGGCTTGTTTTGTTTTGGAAGTCGGTTGATTTTTTTGTTAAATAGTTTTTTTTATTTTCTTCTTTTTAGTTTTGGTACCTTATAAAAAACACATTATAAAGGTACATTATAAAGGATAACTTAAAACTACTCTTCCATTTCGATCTTGATCAAATTTAAATGAGAACACATGAGAAACACCAGCTTTCAAATAAAACACAATAAGGGCTCCTTTTTACCATTTTGGTACCGAACCCTAAAAAGATCCATCAAAAACGTAATATGATACCCGCGAGTGATGCCGATGTGCTGAGACAGGACACCGCCGTAGCGTTACGTCACGCTAAACCTCCATCATCTAATATCACTGCTGAAGAGTTGGCCGCACTACGTGACCTCCGCAAGGATGAGGACGTACTTGTACTTAAAGCGGACAAAGGTAATGCTACTGTGGTTATGAACGTTACTGAATATGATAATAAGATCCGTAACTTATTGAGTGATGTGAGCACCTACAAGGAAGTGAACTACAACCCAACGGCACGATTGAACCGCAGTACACGCAAAATAATAAAGGAGTATCAACATGTTATCACGGATGATACGGCTAAGTACTTGCTCCGTCCAAGAAATATACAGCCCCCAAAACTATATGGCTTACCAAAAGTGCACAAGCAAAATGTTCCGCTACGACCCATAGTCAGTCAGATTGACTCGCCCACATACTACCTAGCGAAACACGTAGCTTCTGTTCTTCTACCATTAGTTGGACATTCAACATCTTATGTAAGAGACTCTCGACATTTCATTGACATCTATGGATTCATAGATCTCCAAACAAATGATGTTATGGTCAGCTTCGATGTTGAGTCCTTATTTACCAATGTTCCAGTGGCGGACTGCATGGAGGTAATTGAGATGAAATTGCAAGAAAATAACATCCCTGTAGAGTACGTGAAATTACTTCGTCACTGTTTATCTACCAGTTACTTTATATACCAAGGTCAATACTACCTGCAGATTGATGGTGTAGCATGGGTAGTCCGGTGGCTTCAGTGGTGGCCAACATTTGGATGGATCATTTTGAAGAGTTGGCGGTCTCCACTGCATCCACACATATTAAATTATGGAAAAGGTATTTTGATGACGTTTTTGGGATCATTGAAGGAGACCAACATGAGGTAGAATTATGCTTGGCACACCTTAATAGCATACATTGTAAAATCAAATTTACCTACGAGATGGAAAAAGAGAGGGAAATTCCATTCTTGGACGTGAAAATAGGAGCCCGTGCTGACGGTTCTTTGAGTCACACAGTGTATAGGAAGTTGACTCACACGGATCGATATCTACACGCTGATTCTCACCACCATCCCCGACAACTGAACTCTGTAGTGACTTCACTTACCAACCGCGCATATGATCTATGCGACGAGGAACATTTAACACATGTGCAGAGGGTCCTACAGAGAAACGGATATACAGGGAAGACTGCACAACCTAATCAAAAAACTGGTTGTAAACAACGGAAGTGCGAGGTTGAGAGGCAGCCAGCATTTTTGTCGTACGTGAGGGGAGTGACAGATAAGGTTGCTAACATTCTTCGGAAATACACCGTAAAGACTGTCTTCACTCCTTTCAGAAAAGTGTCACAGATGCTGCGCTCGCCGAAGGACAACTTTCCGCTGGAAAAGCCCGGTGTTTATAAAGTAGATTGTAGTTGTGGCAAGTCATACATCGGTCAGACGAAGCGTACGGTTGCTTGTCGAATTTCAGAGCACAACAGGGCAGTAAAGAACAATGACACACAAAAATCGGCCATAGCTCAACATCTCTTGGAATCAGGATTGAACCACTGGATTGAGTTACATAACCCTCAGGTCATTTCGACAGAACGCCACTATATCCCTAGACTGGTGAGGGAAGCTATCGAAATAACCAAATATAAAAATTTCAACCGGGAGGATGGGTTTCAACTGTCGAGAGCTTGGAATCCAGTGGTCCAGCTGTGTAAACCCCGAAAAAGTGCCGTAAAAAGTTCGCGAGCGGACACAGTGAGTTTCGTGTGTCGGGAACTGAATCGAGTTGTGAGTGACAATGGTAGCGGTACCGAGTGCAAAAAACGAACAAGAAAGAGGGTAGACCGTTTTTTCTCCTCATAAACACCCACCCGCAATGACTTCAGTTTATCCGTATTGGTGCTTGCAACAGCACCGAAATATCGGAAACTCGCTACAAACAGTAAACATGGTAAATATCCCGCTTATAATGTTAATATTATTAATACAATACTAAACCTGCTTAGTTGATCTTGAATAAAATCAGAATTTTATTTACTTCTAACATGATTTATTATTTTAAATTACACCTAAGTTTCATTTAAAAGAGTAATCATTTATTTACTTCTTGAAATCAATTAGGCCACACAATACTCTCGATCCATGGCAGAAACTGGGCCACTCTGGTGTAAATGGCTGGCTTCTGGCCGTTCCCACAGCTGGACTTGCCAACAGATGTCACTCCCACTATCGTGTACATGCAGTGGATCTTCTGATCCTTGATCTGGATGGGACCACCGCTGTCACCCTAAAAGGCAGAAAAAAAATATAGTATCAAGTTTGAAATCGGCAAGTTTTTCAATGCATATGTACTTTCTAAGTGGTGAAGGAAAATATCGTGAGGAAACCAGGACCTAGAGTTAATATAAGTCTGAAATTGCCAACCTGCCTTGAGCAAGCGTAGTGATAATGCTCGTGCCTTATCTGTATGAGAAGAGGTCTTTGCCCTGCAGTGGGACTGTTGCAGGCTATTTTAAAATAGATAGGCAAGATACGGATGTCTTAAATGTCAACGAAAGTCTGATTGTTCTCTCAAAATGGTTCGCAGCTAACAATCTTTTACTGAATGCGAAAAAAACAAAATGTCTAAAGTTCTCTTTACCAAATGTACCACAACATGACCTAAACCTAAATCTTGACGGCAAAAATCTTGAAGTTATAACGGAAACTGTATTCTTAGGGATTACTATCGATTCAAAATTGCAGTGGAGCGCGCACATTAGAACTCTTTCGGGTAGGTTAAGTTCGGCTGCATATGCAGTAAGGAAAATAAGGCAGCTAACCGATGTAGCTACAGCTAGGTTAGTATACTATGCTTATTTCCACAGTATTATGTCTTATGGCATTCTGCTGTGGGGATCAGCAGCAGACGTTGACTCAATTTTCATCCTACAAAAGAGGGCAATCCGCGCAATCTATAAAATGGGTCCTCGCGAGTCCCTCAGAGAAAAATTTAAAGAGATCGATATACTGACTCTACCTTCACTTTATATTTTGGAATGTATTTTGTATGTCCGTAAAAATCGGGGGCTTTTCAAAACTAGAAGCGACTTCCATAATTTAAATACACGCAGTAAGCACGAAATTGTAATACCCAAATTCAGATTAACGAAAACTAGCAAGTCTTTTCTTATAAACAGTATACGCTTTTATAACAAGTTGCCAAAGTCAGTTATAGAACTGACCGATGGAAGGTTCAAAAACTACATCAAACGTATCCTTATTAGCAAAGCATATTATAAAATCAAGAACTACGTTGAAGATAAAAACATTTGGCCTTAGCTCCTTCTGCGCATGCAGCTTCCCTGGTAACTTGTAAACGGCACAAATAAGTGGATGTCTCTAACTATTCTCAATCTCATTTTTTCTTTCCTTCTTTTAATTAGACTTTTTACAATGGTTTTCAATCATTTTTATAGCCCTTTGCTAAGAATAGTTACAGCACTGATAACAACATTTGTGCCACACGTTAAATTTAGTCTTGTTATACTATTTTTTTTTTTACCTTTGTATAGATTCTTTTACCGATTGTTTTGTGAATGTGTGAACATTGTAGGCCTTCTTGATGCTAGTTAACATTTGTTAACTTTTTTATTTAATATATAATCTTTTTATTTTATTTTTTTTAGTTTCTTACGACTTATTGTCATAAGTCGGGCCTGCGTTGTCCCTCCATATCTAAGTACTAATGCTGTAACATGAAAATATTGTAAAACCAAACCATTTTTAAAAGAGTAACCATGGTGTTTCTTGCCGGTTCTTCTCCATAGGAAACAACCAACCCGAACCGTGCACCTTTTGTCGACGTTTTATAAGTGCCCATGTAGGCCTATGTGAAATAAAAAAAAATGATTTTGAATGATTTTTATTATTATTAATTTATCTTTGAGATTCTCAAGATCCTACGGCCCCGGACCCTTGAAAGGCGTACCAGGGGCCGAATCCAACACGCAGAGCCCTGCTTTGCCATTTATAAAATGGACACTAACCGGTGATTATCCCTGTATGCATTAGTCACTACGCAAGAGTACCCAAGGACAATCCCCGGCTGGTGCCTAGTCATATTTCGCAATAGTCCTGTATTATAGATTATGGAGACAAAACACATTGGGCTATAGGTTTGGGAGGTTTCGCGGATCGATTACCCAAAACTATAGAAGGATTATTGGCCCCTGCCTGACCACTATTGATCTACACGACTATAAAATGACAGGGGATGACTTGCACACTCAATTAATCCCCTCCCCATAAACAGTCACTAGTGCTTTAGTGACGTAGCGCCAAGGGGGCAAAATATACGGAGGTGCTTGAGGAGTAGTGAGCTATGCCACGGCTATCAGGACGATCCCGGAAGTACAGTCAAGATCCCTACTAGCATTTTACTAGGTTAACTTCCTTCCTCCGACCACGTTTGCAATTGCGAATCTCCACTCAAGCCTGCCAATGGAGCTCTGTTTCCCGTTACTATTATCATTATTGTTCTTACCTGACAGGTATCCTTATTTTCAAGGCGACCCTGGTACACCATAGGAGCATCCAGGTCTCCATAGCAGGTCTGCGTCAGATCATCGAAACCTCTGGGCATATGACGAAATGGCGTATATTTTTGAGCACATTCTGACTCTGCGAACTTTGTCAATATGACCTGTGAACATAAAAAAATAACATTAGTGGAAGTGCCTCGCTGGTCTAGTGCTCCCAAGCGCTAAAACTAAGATACTGGATTCGATTCCTAAGTCAGCGAAGAGTTTTTCTTTTGGAATTAATATTTTTATTTATTGATTAATTTTATTGTGTCAATCCCACCGCACTATTCCCAAACCACTGCAACTCCTGAAAGCCAGAATCAACAGTGGCGACCACCAGAAAAGCACCGAAGCAATGAAGCTTGACGAAGTGCTGCAGAATGAATTTGACTGTCTTGAATCCCGCAACGAAATTAATCAGAAAAGAAAAACAAGGAGAAGAAAAAGAACATAATTTCCACTTCCCTCCATATCAAGTGAGGGACAGAACAAATAAGGCACAAGGAGTCGCTTACAACTGGGATAAGCCCTGATGCCTAGCGTTACGGATAAAAATTGTCATTAATATTAATGGTTGTGAGCTGTTTTATTTGATTCTAATAATAGGTATGCCAAAAACTAGTTTTTTCTAGTTTACACAAGGTTTACTATATGAAGTAAATAACTCTGGATGCAGCCTGTATATTATCCAACAAAATATTGCGTTCATTCTGCCAAAGAATACACTCCCATAAGATATGATATATGTATATACAATAAAAGTAGAACGGCATGGAAAATTATAAATCAAGCAAAACAGAATGTACCGAAGGATACTATAACTAGCATTAAATCGAATGGTAGATCTATAACTGACCCCCGTGAAATTAAAATGTAAATTTCAACTTACTTGCATTGAGTTTACCAACTAGCACATCATGGTCAACGTAATCAAAAGCCTGCTTCATATCCATAAAGATAGAGCAGACGGGTGATATTTTGACAATACTATCCACAACGATGTCTAAAAAATCATATATGGCCATGTTTATGGTTTTATTAGGGCTAAACCTTTTTAATCTTTTACTAAAATATTGTTTTTTTCTATGTAGTTATTAATTTCTTTATGAATATATTTCTCAAATATTTTAGATATAACTGAAACTAGGGCAATGGGTCGATAGTTTTCTAGATATTTTCTATCATCTCTCTTGAAGATCGGTTTTATGATCGAAGTTTTTTCTACACACTTGAGTCATATTCTTAACCTGTGTATCAGCCAGGGTGTCTTTCCTGACCGTCTCAAGATCTCCATAGTTAAACCTATATTTAAAAAAGGTAATAAGCAGCTAATGCAAAACTATAGACCTATTGCGCTTTTGCCAATCTTTTCCAAAATTTATGAGAAATATGGTTTTCGGAAGAATATGACAATTAATATGGCTATTTATGACTTTTTAAATAAAATTATGACTAATATCACTACATAGTATAAAACAAAGTCGCTTTCTCTGTCCCTATGTCCCTTTGTATGCTTAAATCTTTGAAACTACGCAACGGATTTTGATGCGGTTTTTTTTAATAGATAGAGTGATTCAAGAGGAAGGTTTATATGTATAATAACATCCATTAAATAGTGGAGAAGTACTGTTATTTTTGAGGTTTCTAATGTGATGTCGTAAATAATTACATTTTTTCCGCTTACATTGCAAACGCAGGCTGAACCCTACGAGTTTTATCAAAATAATGTACTAAGTAATGTACACATTGAAAAGGTCTACAGAAAAGTCCGTGATGGTATATGTCTATCTCTTATGGATAACCCACAATAACTTTTTTTTTGGAAGGAGGCCGAACCGCACACTCCACATTCAAGCTCCCGCTGAAAATCGTACAGTTTCCGGTAAAGACATCTTTTGCAATGACCATTAATAAATCGCAGGGTCAAACCTTCAACGTTGCAGGCTTAGATTTGAGCGTTGACTGTTTTTCACATGGACAACTGTATGTCGCTCTTTCAAGAGTGACCTCCAGAGAAAACATGTTTGTATTGTCTAATGACAAGAAAGCTGTGAACGTTGTTTATAAAGACATTCTGTAATATGTTGTAAAAATAAAATAAATAGTTAAAAAGTAAATAAGTAAAAATGTAGTGTATGAATTTAGATATTCCAAAGATAGCAGGAAATCTTCATGGTATAGGGAAAGGGGGATTGTTTTACTCCAAATTTAACGCGTGCGGGCCACGGGCAGTAATGAATAAATCAAAACTACTGAATCGATTTTAATCACATAGGCTATATATTTTATACCAGTGCGAAGCCGGAGCCGGCCGCTATGTTTTTATATACAACGTTCACAGTTTTTCTGTAGTGTATTTAGCATCAGCATTGCACCCGTGCGAAGCTGGGGCGGGTCGCTAGTTGATAATAAAACACCTGTGACATGACGCAAGCTTTTGACTGTGTTGACCACAATATTCTTAGAAACAAACTTGACTACTATGGTATTAGAGGTAACATTCTGGACTATGTACTTACCTTTCTAACAGAAAACAATTTACTGCTATAACAGAGTTACATTTAAAGACTAAAGAAGAAGTAACATACCTGTCCAAAGAATGCACAGTATATTTGGAGTACCACAGGGCAGTGTATTAGGTCCCTTACTGTTCTTGATTTATATTAATGACCTGCCCAAAGCCATAGACTTCCCTATAACACTCTTTGCTGACGATAGTACGGTAACAATACCTTGCAATAAACCGGAATCATATGAACTTGATGTCAATAACGCGGTCAATTCAATAATCTCTTGGCTTAATAATAATAATTTAAGAATAAATCTTGGAAAAACCCAAATAATGCACTTTGGCCATAGAAAACCCAGCGCGAAAATGGAAGTATTATACCAAAATAACAAAATTCACGACGTAGATAGTGCAAAATTTCTAGGTTTGATTATTGATAGACAGCTCAATTGGAAGGATCACATTGAGGCGCTCTGTAATAAAATAAGTAGTTCATCCTATGCCCTGTATAAACTTGCTCCAACAGTAAACACCGATGCACTACTCACAGCATATCATGGTCTTGTGGCATCTGTATTAAGATATGGTATTATTTTCTGGGGTAATTACACAAACAGAGAAACCGCTTTTAAAGCACAAAAGCGATCCATCAGAGCCATGTTTGGACTACAAATAACTGACAATTGTGTACCATATTTCAAAAAATACAAGATTCTGACACTGCCGGCTTTGTATATTTATAAAACTGCTTTATTTGTCAAGCTGAATTCACACATGTTTCCCCATCTATCAGACACTGTTAAACGTAACAAGCGGAATGATATTTTACGTGGACGAAGAGCCAAGACAGCCTTAATGTGGAAAAGCTTATTCTGTTTAGCCCCGAAAGTATATAACAAAATTCCAAAATCAATAAAAGAATTACATTTAAATGGATTTAAAAAGAAACTAAATGACCTGCTATGTAATAAATGCTATTATAATTTAAACGACTATTTGAATGATACTTTGACATGTTAATTGAATTTTAATCTTTTATACTTTGACATGTTAATGGAATTTTAATCTTGCATACTTTGACGTCCTAATTAAATTTTAATCTTTTATTCTTTGACATCCTAATTGAATTACTTGAATTTTAATATTTTATACTTGGACATCCGAATTGAATTGTAATATATAAGTGACTATTTGAATAATACTTTGACATTATTATTGAATTTTAATATTTTATACCTACTTTGACATTCTAATTTCTGTTATATCTTATACTTTGTCATCTTACTCTAGTTTGATACTCTGGCGTTAAATAATACCTTGACATCCTAAATAGATTGTGTGTTTACGATGTTATTTTTGATTGGCATACCTCAAATTTTAGTGTGTTTGGATTGTATTGTGTATTTTTGTATTCGTAATTATGCAATTAATAATGTTTAATACTAGCCTAATAATCTATGTCCTATAATGTATGTACCTATATTTGCACGCTACACTTGGCAGAATGTGATGATACCATTTACTAATATTAAGACCATAATGTATCATATTCAGACAAATAAATGATTGATTGATTGATTGATCATTATGCGTACAGCTAAGGAGTGGCACTACTTGCCTGACATTTTGCTGAACTGGTCCTATTTGGTGCAGCCGTGGGAAACACAATGTTACATTTATATTGTTTTCTCTCTTTTATATGATTGTTGTTTAGTCTAAGTTTTCTTTTTCTCATGTTTATGTTGTGTGCTCCAGTGGCTTGTGTCAAATAAATGTGTTTTCTTTATTTTATTTTCATTTTGGAATTACCTGCCATTGTCTGTGTTTCCCGATAGCTAAAACCTCGGGTTCATTAAGTCAAGAGTGAATAGTTTACATCTAGGCAAGAGTGCTACACCGTAGCCAACATCATTGCTTACCATCAGGTGACATAGAGGTCAAGCGCAAGCCTATCTAAAATAAAAAATATTTTGTCAGTCCTTGGACGCCACTCGGTGACTGCCTTACTCCATCTGCCAACATCAAGCCATTCCATGTGTCCTGCCCAACTCCATTTGAGTTCCAAAACACGTTCGGCTCTTCTTCTAACCTCAGAACAAAAAAAAATATACCAACCCTCTTTAGAGTTTCACTTGGTTTTGATAACTGTGCGGAATGAGTCAGCCCCCACCCAGCTGCTATGACTTTAGTGTCATTGACAACGTCTCCGGTGTGAAGACACGCTGGCACGGTGAACTGATCCAGTTCCATCCTAAAAATAATAAAAAGAGATAAATAAACTAATTGAAACAAAAATAAAAACAACCATTCCCTCTAGATGGCTTCTTATAATTAAGACATCCTTAGATACATCTTGATCGCTCAAGTGTTCATTGATAAGTGACGTAAAAAAACATGGCGAACTTTGGCACCCATAATGTGGGGGTACCAGTGATTTTTCTTCCAAACCGCATAGTTGGTAGCTTTAGATTTGTGAATACGAGTATTTTATATATATACAGTTTAGTTAATTAAGTCTTTTAAACAATGTGTCCATTTTTGTATCTACTTACGAACATAGTTACAATCATTTGTCAAGTATGTACTCACACTCTTTCCGTCTCTAATAAGGTGATGTCGTTGTATCTGGATGGTGACTTATATTGTGGATGTGGGATTATTTTCTTCACTTTGTAAATCTTCTTCTGGTCGTTTGTATCGCTTCTCCTTAACGCGCCGATGACAATATGTGTCACGGGGATACTGAAAATATGAAAATAATATAATCTTAAATATATTTAAAAAAGATTTTAAAACAAGATTTCATATTAAAAACCACCTGTTGCCCGCGACTTCGTCTGCGTAGCATTAGTACTTTGGATAGCCTATATTTTTATATCGTGACATAATATTATAGATGTGTGGGCCGCCTTACTTGAGAAATTATGAGTTCATTATTACAAATTTCTACCCCTATGCGCCCCTGTCCACCTCCCTAAAGGATGATTTCTAGGATAAAAACTTCGGTTCCGTTCCATGGATATAGATGGTGTTAGCAGCGACTTGCAAATAAAAGTGTTAACTTGGTTCGTGAATACAGATTTTTTTTATACAGCGACGATTTGTCTTATAGTATTTTAAGTTTCATTGTACCTAAATGTGTTACAAAACAAATTTAAAAAATCGAGTGGATGCCTCAGAAATTTAAAACCGCGCCATCTATTGGAATGAATTTTAAATGATATATTCTAATAATCTTCGAAATTTAAATTAGAGCCCAATATTGGTTAATTTTGTGCTTAGGAGAGTTAATTAAACAAGAACATACTTTTTTAAGATCGTTTCTAGAAAATCTTAATATTTCACAAAACTCAATAACAAATCGAAGCTTATCACGCCATCTAGTGCAGTTTATTTGAACCAAATTTTCTTTCATGGCGTAGGGTACCCCATGGTATGAATGACATTGTCACGAGAACCAAACGTGTGTGCTATATTTCAGCCTAATCGGACACTGGGAAGTGGGTCAAATTTAATTGCCAAGCTTTGATTACAGACACCGGGATGGAACAATCACACCGCACTTTTCCCAAACCACTACAACCCCTGAAGGCCAGAATCAACAGTGGCGACCACCAGAAAAGCGCCGAGGCAATGAAGCTCGACGAAGTCCCGGAGAATGAATTTAACCGTCTTGGATCCTGCAACGAAATTAATCAGAAAAGAATAAAGGAGGAGTAGGAAAAAATATAAAAAATCCACTTCCCTCCATACCAAGCAGGAGACAGAACAAACAAGGCCAATAGGCACAAAGGGTCGTTTACAATTGGGATACGCCCAGTTGCTAAATTTGTAAAAAATATTTGATTCCAATAATAAGTATGGTTTATAGATGGTGTACAATAAAGTATATAATAAATATTATGACATAAACTCTTGAAAGCACGGAAAGTTCTAGTTTCCACAAGGTCCGTATAGTATACAACTGCTGATGCAGCCTGTACATTATTCAACATAATATGCGTTCATTCTGCCAAAGAATACACTCCCATAAGATATGATGTGCAGATTGTACATATATATGCAGTCAGATATAGAACACTGACATAAAGGCGAGGCAACGAGCTTGAAGGCAAATCATTTTCTTTTAAGGTTACCATCCCCTGTGAGAAATTCGGCAACACAGTGATCTACCCACAGCCTCGTCCTGGCCAGCTGCACGTGAACGGATGAAAAAAAATGGTGAAGGTGTCGGCCTTTGATGGAATTATCCCACATACATTGCCATTCGGATAAAAGTTCCACCCAGACGTCAATCAATCAATCTGCCTAGCCTTTTCCCAACTATGTTGGGGTCGGCTTCCAGTCTATCCGGATTCAGCATAGTACCAGTGTTTTACATGGAGCGACTGCCAATCTGACCTCCACAACACAATCACTGGGTAACACGATGCCCCTTGGCTAGACTGGTGCCAGATCTCAAGCTTCTGACTACTCGTAACGACTGTCAAAGATCTTCAAATGACAGCCGGGACCACGGTTTAACGTGCTTTTCGAGGCACGGAGGAAACTCGGTATGTTGAAAATGGTCACCCATCCACGGACCGAGATCGTCAAGCGATGCTTAACCTTGATGATCGACCCGTGCGGCTGTTATTATTTAGCCACGAGCTCCTCCCAGACGTCAATATGTGGTTTAAATAATCTAGAAATTTTCTCACGGTCACTTCGCGTCAGACACCGGGATATGTGAAAATAAATAAAATTTGAATAAACTCTTTTATTCAATGTTAAGAATCCTCCCTTTTCATAAAAGGTTTGGGTTTTACAACCTGTTCCGCATACCTCTATAGAATTTGCAACAGATACTCACTTTCTTCTCTTAGCTATGCAATGTCCCGCAGACAGGATAAAACGCTCGCTGATGATGGCCCCACCACAAGCCCAATCAATTGATCCTTCTTCTTCAAAGCCCAGCATGACCTGAGAATAATAATTTTAGTTAGAAATAATGTAAATAAAGTTAAAACCTTTAAAAAATTAATACATAATAATAAATACAACCGACTTCCCGAACCTTCCAGCAATGACTTACTGAGCGGAGTGCTGGACGAACAACAACTGCATACAAGTGAAATGAAAACGCTCCGATGGGCAGGAGGTGTAACCCAGTCTAGACGAAGTGCGAAACGAGGTCAGGGAGCGAGGTCAGGGGTACGTGCAAAGTAGCACCACCACGATTAGGGAGAAGGTCAAAGAAAGCAGACTGCGTTGGTACGGCCACATCCTGAGACGTGGAGACGACAACCCTATCAAAAGAGCGCTTTAAATCCGCTATCGACCGCGAAGAAGGGGACGACTGCCCGCCACCTGGTGATCAAACATGCAGAAAGAGGTCCGAAAAGAGAACCTGAGCACTCAGAAAACCCATAACAAAGCTCTCTGGCACAGACGTACAAAGAGACCTGATCCCAGCTGAATTGGGAAGAAGTTTGGACAAAGAAGAAGAAATACAACCGACTTCTAAATAAAACACTAGGTACAAAGTGAAAAATAACTTCAATTTCGGAAGTCGGTTTTTATGGTTTTGTTGCTTTGTTTTTTTGTGGTACCAAGTGGGCAGGATGCTGGTGAACTCAGCAGATAGTTTTCAGACAGAGCATAAAAAATGTGATTTCTAGTCGCATGCAGAGTTCTATAGTTCCTGATACATTTTAGAAATAGTTCTGCAGAATTACACGCAAAAAAAATAACGAACATCTTAAACTCATAACAGAAATAAACCAATATGTTTTTTAAAATGGCGTTACTTATATAAAACGACAAGTGCCGATGCTTTTGGCCAATATCATTAGTTTAGAACTCGAATTAATAAAAATCAATAAAATAAAAGAAAAACTTACTCTCAAGCGCCAGTAGTTTTCTTATAAACATGCAAAAGCAAAAACCAAGAAAATATTCAGTGTTCGATACAAAAAAGTGGGCAGCCTCTATAATCTATGTAATACAAAATAAACAGACATGCGATTGCAGCAATCCCGAGAGTTAAATAATATCATTACAGATTACATGATGATATTACAGAGATAAAGCATTACAGTTATAGAATATCTCCAAAGTTCTTTACAAGATCTTCAATATGTGGCCCCATATATAGAGAAAGAACCCTTTCAAACACAATAATAATTTTCTAAATTGGTCTACAATTGACGGAGAAATCGGTGAACATAAATAAAAGAAAACATACAGTCGACATAGAAACTCCTCATTTTTGGGCATTCGGTTCTGTGCGAGACCAAAAATACTCTTATCTCGGTAATTAGGAAAGCCACTTCTGCCCTATGTGCCTCAAAATCTGTTCAGTGAAGTAACCTCATAGCATAACATAGAAAAATGCACCTACAATTTTCTTACTGCTGGGACTGGGATGCAGGTTTCCTGTCAGTTAGAGGGAGTGGGCTTTAATCCACCACGCACCTGGTCTGAGATTTTAACAGAAAAAACGCAGACATGAAAATCTGGTCTCGTTTTTGACCGGTTGGCCGGAGAAGACAAAATTCAAAGAGCTTTGGAAGGCTATGGCGTAGCCTTTGTCCAGCAGAGAGACAAAAATGCTAATAAAAAAAGCATTACAGATTGGTAGATGTCACATGTCTTCAAAATTGGAAAAGCGACCTCAACTTCTAGAAAATTTTTGGGTCAGATTTTTTTTTAATACTGTCCTGCCAGCGACATGTTGGAGACAGAGATGGGAGAAAAAACATTGTGGGGATACCTGTAATACATTAAACCATAATCGAAGATATAGTTCATCTGATACCTATATCACCCATGCCTGGAAAAGTAAGTTGCTAAGTAATTTATGCTGTGATTTGTAGATCTTTTAAAGCCGTTACGGCTACTCAGAATTCAGAAAATGACCCCAAGTGTTGCCATATTGACCGTTCCCGTGCGTCTCGCATTCAGCAGATTCCCGCAACCTTCACCAGGTCATCGGTCCACCTAGCCCTTCCAACGCAAAGTCTTCCGATCCGGGGTCACCACTCCAGAAGTTGTCGGCACTATTGGCCATGCGTTCTGTAAGCAATGCTCACTGCCACCTAAGTTTGGCAACTCTTCAAGCTTTGTCGGTAACCCTGGTTCTCATGCAGATGTCTTCATTTCTGATTCGATCACGCAAGGAAATTCCGAGCCCTCTCCATTGCCCTTTGGGTGACTTTAAGCCTTCTGATGAGGCCCATTGTAAGCGACCACGTCTCTGTCTCTGTCCCGTAAGTAATCACTGGCAACACACACTATAGGCAGTCACTGCATATAAACTACTACTATCCAGCTAAATCCGAAACCCTACATAGTTGGGTAAAGCCTCGGCAGATTGATTAAGTTGGAATAGGCCTAGGCAGATTGATGCGTCATCTTTTGTCTTACCATGTGAGGGAACTCGTGTAGTTTAGCATCAGTGCCTCCGATGATCAGCTCATCAGTTTTGTGGTGACATTGGTATTGCCGGCTCACTTTTCCAAGGATGTCCGTTCCTGCCTTACACGGGTACACGTACTCATGTTGGTATTCTATGCATTCTGAAAATAGATAAATAGATTGGTATCAAATTTAATAAGCAATGCTTTTCCCAGCGGCTCACCCGTCAGCAATTATTTTAAGAGATCGCACTCCTGAGATAAAATGTTCTTCTGCAAGGTCCAATCTGTCGATATACCAAAATTTATCAAAATTGGTTTCATCGTCAAAACGTTACAAACAGACAGAGTTACTTTCGCATTTACGTAAAAATTAAGCATACCAACATCATACTTCCTACTAATATTATAAATGCGAAAGTTTGTTACCTAATCACGCTAAAACGGCTGAATCGATCTGGGTAAAATTTAGCACAGAGATTGATTACAGGATAGATAGGTTCTAGAGTTTCTAAAGATAATGTATCATCAAAAAGGAAAACGTAGGGGTATAGTATATATCTTTCTTTTTCAGTATATGGAATATCTTTTAAACTGGTCTAATATTGGAGGAGAAAATAGGCGAGAGCCAAACCCCGAATTACCACTTTTTACTTAGGATATTCAGTCGGATTTCATGCGACCACATTTCTCTTACGTCCTGGCCTAGGTATAAAAACGAGGCAGTATACTTTACTTACTATCAAAAGCCTTCCTTCCTGTCTTCTTCGGAGACAAATCCTCAGGCAGCGGTTCGCACTGACCTTCCAAATTTTGTTGAACTAGTGTTCTGAAAATAGAAAAAAAAAAATTGATCAAGCAATTTTTTTTAATTTTTGATAGGCTCGCGCTTGACCACTATCTCACCTGATGGTATGCGATGATGTGGTCGACGATGTAACATGCTTGCCTAGAAGTAACCTATTCACTCTTGACTTAAAGACCCCGAGGTTGTAGCTATCTGGAAACACAGACTCCGGCAGGGAATTCCACTCCTTAGCCGTACGCATAATGAAAGTATTTCCAAAACTTTTAATGCATATGGGTGGGATATCCACCATGTACCGATGGCGCATCGCCGTACGTCTTGTAGTCCGATGATGAAACGGGCTAAGCGGAAACAGATCATGCAATTCCATCGCACACTCCCCGAAATGTAACCGATAAAAAACCGACAAGCTGACAACTCGACGACGATGTTCAAGGCTCTGGAGCTTTGATTCGACCAGTGTCTCATTGCCGATGAGACTCTTGGCCCGTTTTTCGATCGACAAAAGTGCATCACGCTGGTATTTGGCAGATCCGTCCCAGAGATGAGAACAGTATTCCATGCAAGATCGAACTTGCGCTTGATACAACTTAATCCGTGCCCCGCAACTAGTTCCTTGTTTAGGTAGTTCCGTTACTCAAAAGGAAATAAAAAAACGGCCAAGTACGAGTCGGAGTCGCGTACCAAGGGTTCCTTAAAAACAGCTACATTAATATGACAGCCGCAGTTCCATTTTCTTGGGCCGAAATTACATATTTTAATCTAGACAACCTACAACCACTTAGAATTATAGGATAGAATAAAAAACCGGCCAAGCGCGATCCGTACCATTATCGCAAAAAACAGCAAAAAAATCACGTTTGTTGTATGAGAGTCCCACTCAAATTATTTATTCTGTTTTTAGATTTCAACTCTCTAGCTATCACGGTTCATGAGATACAGCCTGGTGACAGACAGACAGACGGACAGTGGAGTCTTAGTAATAGGGTCCCGTTTTTACTCTTTGGGTACGGAATAAAAAGCGTTACTTGATTTTACTATGCCTTAAAAATCTTAGTAGGTAGGTAAGTTGCTTAAGCTTACCTTGCAGGCTTGACAGGAGTTCCAGGTGTCCCCTCCACGCAGCACACGATAGGAATATTATTTTCGTGTGCACATACCTGTGGAAAACAAAAACATTAATACAAAATAAAACCGACTTCCAAAACAAAACACTCATCATCATCATCATATCAGCCGAAAGACGTCCACTGCTGGACATTAGGCCTCACCCAAGCGTCGCCACATTGACCGGTCCCGTGCGTCTCGCATCCCTTCGCAACCTTCACCAGGTTATCGGTGTACCTGGTGGGAGGCCTTACAACGCAACGTCTTCCAGTTCGCGGTCGCCACTTCAGAACTTTTCTGCCCCATCGGCCATCCATTCTGCGAGCAATGTGCCCTGCCCACAGCCACTTAAGTTTGGTAATTCTTCGGACTATGTCGGTAATGTGTGGCGCACGGTTGGCGTAGTGGTTGAGCGATTGACTGCTGCGCTGCGTGTCACGGGTTCGATTCCCGCATGGGACTAATATTTGTATGACCTACAAATAGTTGTTCCGGCTCTGGGTGTTTGTGTATGTGAGTTTATATGTTTGTAAACGCACCCACGATACAGGAGAAATTAATAGTGTGGGGCAATGTTTTTAAGTATATCCGTGCTTCCAGCATTGAGTAAAATCTATGAAAAAACTCATCAGCTACATCTTGGAATCTTGGGTGAATTCCCAGGATGCCATTGGCATTTTCTGTGATCTCTCAAAAGCTTTCGACTGCGTCGACCCCAACATACTATTCTGTAAATTACACCACTACGGAATTCGTGGAAAATCTGCTGATCTCGTGCTTTCCTATTTATCAAACAGACAGCAAAAAGTAAATGTTAATGGGGCGACGTCCTCCGGGTCTCTAGTCAAGATGGGCGTGCCCCAAGGTTCAATTCTCGGCCCTTTCCTTTTTCTTGTTTACATTAATGATCTCCCGATGGCCAAATTATCGGATATAATTCTATTTGCTAATGATACTTCGCTAATTTTTTAAATAGATAGGCAAGATACGGATGTCTTAAATGTCAATGAAAGTCTAATTATTCTCTCATAATGGTACGCAGCTAAAAATATTTTACTGAATGCGAAAAAAACAAAATGTCTAAAGTTATCTTTACCAAATGTACCACAACGTGACCTAAACTTAAACCTTGACGGCAAAAATCTTTATGTTATAACGGAAACTGTATTAGGGATTACTATCGATTCAAAATTGCAGTGGGGTGCGCACATTAGAACTCCTTCGGGTGGGTTAAGTTCGGCTGCATATGCAGTAAGGAAAATAAGGCAGCTAACCGATGTAGCTACAGCTAGGTTAGTATACTATACTTATTTCCACAGTATTATATTATGTCTTATGGCATTCTGCTGTATGGATCGGCAGCAGACGTTGACTCAATTTTCATCCTACAAAAGAGGTCAAACCGCGCAATCTATATGGGTCCTCGCGAGTCCCTCAGAGAAAATTTTTAAGAGATAGATATACTGACTCTACCTTCACTTTATATTTTGGAATGTATTTTGTATGTCCGTAAAAATCGAGGGCTTTTCAAAACTAGAAGTGACTTCCATAATTTAAATACTGCTAGTATACTTACTGCGTGAAGCACGAAATTGTATTGTTCGCAGCTAAAAATCTTTTACTGAATGCGAAAAAAACAAAATGTCTAAAGTTATCTTTACCAAATGTACCACAACGTGACCTAAACTTAAACCTTGACGGCAAAAATCTTTATGTTATAACGGAAACTGTATTCTTAGGGATTACTATCGATTCAAAATTGCAGTGGGGTGCGCACATTAGAACTCCTTCGGGTGGGTTAAGTTCGGCTGCATATGCAGTAAGGAAAATAAGGCAGCTAACCGATGTAGCTACATCTAGGTTAGTATACTATACTTATTTCCACAGTATTATATTATGTCTTATGGCATTCTGCTGTATGGATCGGCAGCAGACGTTGACTCAATTTTCATCCTACAAAGAGGGCAAACCGCGCAATCTATATGGGTCCTCGCGAGTCCCTCAGAGAAAAATTTTAAGAGATAGATATACTGACTCTACCTTCACTTTATATTTTGGAATGTATTTTGTATGTCCGTAAAAATCGAGGGCTTTTCAAAACTAGAAGTGACTTCATAACATGTGACATAATTTAAATACTGCTAATATACTTACTGCGTGAAGCACGAAATTGTAATACCCAAATTCAGGTTAACGAAAACTAGCAAGTCTTTTCTTATAAACAGTATACGCTTTTTTAACAAGTTGCCAAAGTCAGTTATAGAACTGACCGATGGAAAGTTCAAAAACTACATCAAACGTATCCTTATTAAAAAAGCATATTATAAAATCAAGGACTACGTTGAAGATAAAAACATTTGGCCTTAGCTCCTTCTGCGCTGATGCAGCAAATATGTGGATGTCTCTAACTATTCTCAATTTCATTTTTTCTTTCCTTCTTTTAATTAGACTTTTTACAATGGTTTTCAATCATCTTTATAGCCCTTTGCTAAGAATAGTTACAGCACTGATAACAACATTTGTGCTACATGTTAAATTTAGTCTTGTTATACTTATTTTTATTTTTTTACCTTTGTATAGATCCTTTTACCGATTTTTTTGTGAATGTGTAAACATTGTAGGCCTTCTAGATGCTAGTTAACATTTGTTAACTTTTTTATATAATCTTTTTATTTTATTTTTTTGGTTTCTTACGACTTATTGTCTTATGTCGGGCCTACGTTGTCCCCCCATATCTAAGTACTAATGCTATAACATGGAAATATTGTAAAACCAAACCATTTTTAAAAGAGTAACCATGGAGTTTGTTGCCGGTTCTTCTCCATAGGAAACGACCAACCCGAACCGTGCACCTTTTGTCGACGTTTTATAAGTGCCCATGTAGGCCTATGTGGAATAAAAAAATTGATTTTGATTTTAATTTTGGATGACTGTAGGCTTTCTGATGAGGCCCATTGTGAGCGACCACGTCTCAGAGCCATAGGTGATCACTGGCAACACATAAAAGCTGATATTGTGACTATACTAAGATAGTGAGATATATTCTCTTGCAGCCTTTTTTGTAAGTGATAATGAGTACTTTAATCATGTAGTACAAAAATTTAATAGGCAAAATTTTGCTACTTTGGCTTCAATTTTCATAAGGATCTCAATTTTTTTTGAAAATAAATTATAGCCTTTGTTACTCAAGAATAATGTAGCTTTCGATAGATGAAAGAATTAAAAAAAATATCGGTCCAGTAGTTTCGGAGCCTATTCGGTACAAACAAACAAAAAAATATTTCCTCTTTATAATATTGGTATAGATAGATAGCTGTACGCTGCGGCTTCGCTCCCGTCTACTGGCTACCTAACTTCCTACCCTATCCTACCTACCTACCCTACCCTACCTACCTACATACCTGCGTAACTGCCCTAAATAACAACCTACCTTCCCTAAATTTTGCTACTTTGGGTTACATTATTGAAATTTTCATAAGGAGTTTTTTTTTTTGAATATTTATTATTGCCTAAGTTACTTCTTGATAATTTATTTAGCTTTCTATTGGTGAAAAAGTGGTTAAAATCGGTCCAGTAGTTTCGGAGCCTATTCGGTACAACAAGCAAAAAAATATGTCCTCTTTATAAATATTAGTATAGATTTCTTAACTTTTTACCTAGATACCAAGTTTGAAATATCTATTAAGCCCGCTTGCGCCAAAAACATAAGTCAGAGTTAGTTACTAACATGAGGTTAAATTGCCAATGCTACTAACTCGGAGTCAGTAAGATCGAACCCCGAGAGAGAACCCAGGGTAGCGAAAGCGGACATACAAAACTTACAGGAATAGTTCAAAACGCCTGACAAAATTCTCATAGCAAAAATACTCTACGGTATTTTGCTAAAAGAATAACGTTAGGCAAACAATATGTCTTCTAAACCTATATCTACCTTAGAAGCTTTTTCTGTTCCAGTGTTGGTCAAAGACTTAGATATTTATGTAGCTATTAAATCTTAACTGTAAAGCCGCAAGCAGTTGAGACCTAAGATACAGGTTGAGTCTGGTTTGAACTAAACTATCGGACCGCTTTGGAAAAAGTTGAAATTAATGATTTTGCTTTAACTTTACCGTATCAACATAGGACATAGGGGTTACTAAATTAAACACTGGACTGGTAACTAATCGCGTATATTAATATGTACCTACCTAATCAGAATGTAAATTACTACTGCTCACACACCCAGAAAATAATACTACAAACTTACTTAGATCAATTTTGACGCCAACGCCATCAAGGGAATTAAGAGTTACACTTCGTTTACATTAAAAGTGATGGCGCTATGAGCTAGTTGACCTGAACATACCGCCCACCAAGGACACAATGCAGAATTTCCTTATCAACGGCCGATCCGGTCGGTCCGGATCAACATAAAGAGTGAGTTTTTTTGAAATTTTAATCATGACAATCTAAGAATACCGATGACGTTTCTCATTTACATACCGCGATAACTTCGTTTGAATGTCTACGAAATATTAAATTCATAATCTACTCTGAGAGCATTGAAAACGACGATATATTTAATTTAGCCGAACAATCATACCGGAGAGAAGTCAAGCAAATATTGTTTAGTAAAGATTGTTCCATAACCCATAACTCTTCGGATTAAAGATTATATACGGATTAAGCATGATATTCATTTCGCTAATTGTTTGTTTTGTTTTTCCCTTTGTCTAATTAATATAGCCATATTTACATGTTCACATATTTACATACCTACTTTAAACTCTGATTTAATGTGATCAATAAGTCTTCAATCACACATGACATGTGTAGCTAATTAACTTAACCTAATCTAGCTTTATTTATGCCGTGAAACTTTGTTATTGGCTTAGGGCGATATATATATACGCCCCAATGTTAACGCAGTACTGGCCGTGCGCCCGCACGGAGCCAAAATATCAATATTGAACCTCCTTTTCAACAATTTTGTTTGCAAAATAATATTTTATTTACTTATGCTATTTCAGTTATGAAGAAATTACAGCCATAAATTTTTCTGTGGCAAAATATTTTTAACATCTAAGTCGTTTTGGAGGTGTATCCAAAAGTTGCGGCAAAATATCCTGTAGTTAATTATTTTTTTAAAGAAAAACTATTAGTTACACGAAAAAACCTTGTTTAAAAACTAATGTAAATGAATTAAAAATAAATATATATTTACTTCAAAACTTTTAACCGTTACTAAGGAAGAGGAGTATGCTTAGTTAGGTTAGTTTTACGCCACTAAAGTGAATGTAGGCCCTTAAGAAATGATTGTCATCATATCGCTGTCGCTGTGCAGTGTAAGCAGTCACTAAGATGCTAGTAACTTTGACGCAACTGTTGGCAACTGGGCTGTTCATTGACAGTGCGGTGAATCTCTACGCATGTAAATTAGTAATAAGCTGTTGAGTTTCCAAATAAATAACTAAATAATCGTAATTATTTCCTACATATATTAAGTTACCCATACACTATAGCAACGATTATCATTGATAAGCATCAAGTTTAACTTAAATAACGTATTTTTATAGCTATATAATTCGAATTCTTAGATTGTCACTACCTATGGTCACTACTTTAATGATCAATTAAAAAACTTTCCTTAAATTATGACTTTCCTTCCTTAAATTGTCATTTTCCTTGAAAATTATAAAAGTCAAATACACCATATTTATTTATAAATTATTAATGGATGCCAACTCAGAAAAGGAAAAATAAACAAGCCATAGGGACGGTAATCTTTTATTTGTTCTCTACAAAGACGTCAACAGGAAAAGTTAACTATTTTGAAAACAAATCATCAATTACGTCAAGTTATTTATTGAAGATTTAACCTAAACGTATAGACATCATCATCTTTCTGTTCAAATCCCACGTTACTTGGGGTTGGTGCATCTTCCCGGTTAACTGCCACTCCCTGTTTTCTTTTTATACAATTCTTCACATTTTTCAGACCTTTGTGATATCAGAGGGTTACATGGATACCCGGACTGCAAGTTGTATTATTCGCTAGTGTGCATTTATTAAAACGCAGTTTGGAGCCCCTAATAGTCACTCGAACGAATGTTGGTCACAGTGGCCAATCTCAACGGACTATAGCCAAGTGCTTGAGAGATTGAAGTTATTTTCACCGTGTAGTGTTTTTAATTGCGTTTGTAATTTACTATAATGGTCAAAAGTGCAGTCACACTCTACCAAAACAGAAACGCTCGCGCACCACTATCTCGCCTGATAGTAAGCGATGATGTGGTCGACGGTGGAGGGTGGAGCTTTGTGGCGACCAGTGCATCGTCGCCGATAAGCCTCTTGGCCCGTTTTTCAATCGACTCAAGTGCTTCAAGTTATTATTTGGCAGTTCCGTCCCAGAAGTGAGAGCAATACTCCATGCATGACCAAACTTGCGCTTGATACGAGTTGAGCAGCTGTTCAGGCGTGAAGTACCGTCTCACCTTTGCAAGGATCACCAGCTTTTTTTGCAGCCAACTGACCCTTTGCCTCAATGAATGGACAAAATTTGAGGGTCGGTGATAACATAATACCAAGAAGAACAAGATGGTCCGTTATCGGCACGGTTACACCACGGAAAGATGGAGCCGGGAGGAATAGGCTCTTATTTGTGGAAAAAACGTGCCTTTGTCTTAGCAGCATTGAAACTGACTAGATTGGCATTGTCCCATTCGGAGACTGCCTCCAAAGACAGGTTCAAGCGCTCAACCATGTCCGGAGAGACCGGATCTCATGCCCGTGCGCCGGACAAGTATCTCTCAACAACCGTGCTTTCGTGTGCGTACCCAAAGGTTCCGGGTTTTAGCAGATCATTAAAGTGCAGCAAAAACAGTGTAGCCGAGACCACCGACCCCTGAGGGACTCCGGCGTTAATACCTAACTGACCGGACAAGCCACCATCAATAACCACTCGGATGGACCGATCCCTCAGGCAGTCAGCAATTCAGTCACACATACCACTAGGCAGACCGAAGGAAGGAAGCTGGAAGTTTACCAATAAGGCTCTTATGCCAGACCCTGTCGAAAGCCTTCGAGATGTCAAGAGAGACAGCAAGCGCTTCCCCGTGCCTCTCGATGGCCTCACTCCAGACGTGAATGTTTATTACGTGAAAATTCGTAATATAATACAGTTGAATTGAAAACCGCCGTCTTTTTGAAGTCAGTTAAAAATAATAAAAAATTCAGGCACACTCCCGACCGGCATTCATCCGCCATGCCTCGGGCTCCATCACCGATCGTAAATCATTATCATCATCAATGGAAGAGTGGAACGTTACCTGAGGATGCCTAAAATTTTGAATGTCTTCCTGAGCAGGTTTGCATTTACTTAAGCTGCGACACACGCCTTCTTGTCCATCTTTGTAGCAAAGATCACCTGCAACACAATAATATGAATTAATTCATTATTCAATGAGCAAACAATTGAAAGGATCGTAACTTCATGGCTTTTATCCTGTAATAATCTTATATAAAAATAAATGATTAAATTTAAAAAAAAAAATTGCTAGGTTTTTCGTATTCTTCTCAGCAAACCCATTTATTTGATATCTATATCATGGCAGTGCACAAAAAATAACTAGTCCACTATCTTGGGCCGTCCGCCATATTGGATTTAGAAAAACGTCACTTAGCTAACCATGCATTGTCATTCAAACTAAACGTTTATGCAAAATTTCAAATTCTGTTGCAAGATTTGACCCGAACACACTTACATAACTACATATATAAGTTAAATAAAAGCATGTAAAATTATCAGCCTGTTACTGGCCCACTGCAGGGCAAAGGCCTCTTCTCACACAGAGAAGGTACGAGCAATATGTATTCTGTAATACCCCATACTCCGTTAAATTTAGGTCGTTACAATCCGGTGGAGGTTCGATCCAGTATATGAAACAGTATCGATTAGTATAAAGATAAAAAAAGACGTGTGGCACTCGGGGACTGCCGCGGTAAAGATATTGCATAGCATTTAAATTTTGAGAATTTAAGTCATTTTCTTTCACCTATTGTTCTTAAAATCTACTTTCTTTTCCCAAATAGTAAATGCAGATCACGGTCCACCTACAATAATAAACCCTTAACGCCACCCTCTAACAACCTCTAACAACTTATTATCATATTTTTTACCTTTTCCCCAAATAACAAATTTAAATAGTGACCCCTATTTATACCAAAATAAGGTCGCTTTTTCAAAGTGATACAGCGACCCTTATTCACTTTGAAATAAGGTCACTTTTCTTTGACAAGCAAAAGTGACCTTTATTCTCATTAGCATAAGGTCCACATTGATCACTATTGTCACAGGTTATTTTCGTTACGGAATTTTTCGTTACGGAATTTCTGGATTCGGTCGCCACGCTCAAGGCCCGCAATAGAAGCTATGCAATAGCTTAATAAAGATAAAGATGATTTATTTGTCAAAACATGTGTTTACATACAATAGGCATGCAAGATGTTCAATTCTTATTTAGCGCTTACAAACATGTTTTGCCTTAGAGGCGTACAAATATGTGTATTACAAATTGATTAATTTACTAAAATATAGCAATGTCAGATATTACCATACAAAAATCACAATAGATTGGCCTTTATCTTAATTAAATGTCATAAAAAAAAAACAGAATGAATAAAATGAAACAATGTCAGAAATTAATATAAATAAAATCTGAAATAATCAATTCAAAAACTTTCATAAAAAGAATAAAAATAATATAATTTAACAATGTCAAAAAAGTAAAACAAATAAAATCAGATATCAATATGAATTCATAAAATGTCATGAATAATATTAGATAAATTTACATAATTACAAAAGAGCACAATATACTGAATGTCATCCTTATTAAATCAATATATCTAAATGAAAAATATAAAATTGATAAAAAAGTTGAATAAATAAAATCATAATATGTTCACAAAAATGTAACGAAAAAGAAAATATAATAAAACTTAAAATGTCATAAATTGAAATTAATAAAACAAAACAAAGTCAAAAAAAAATAAAAATGATGTCACGAAATCGAAATAAAATTATGGCAAAAAAAATGTCATAAATCGAATTAATTCACAAAATGTCATAAAAACGAAATAAATAAAGTTAAAAAAAATACACAAAAAAGTAAAATATATCAATAAAATAATAAGGATGTCAAATATAAAAAATAGAGCATAAAAAAAGAAAATAATATGCGGAATGTCAATTCAATGTCAGAAGGCCACAAAAATCGAAATTAATAAAGAAAAATAATGTTATGTAATTTTATCGTTCAAGTAGTCTCTTATATGGTAATAACACTTGTCTGCTAAAAACTCTCGCATCCTTTTTTTGAATAGATTAGTCGGCAAAGTTTTATAAGACTGTGGTAGTTTGTTGTAGATTTTTGGAGCCATACAAAAAGCACTTTTGCCCATTAAGGCAGTTTTTGATGAATGTAAGCAAAGTTGGCTATTGTCACGTCTGTTTCGGGGGAAGGTGTCAGCTAGGCGTGGAAACAGGTCAGGATTAAGTTTGACTAATGTCAACATTTCAAAAATGTATAGTGAAGGAAGAGTTAATAATCTATGTTTTATAAAAAACGGCTTACAGCTGTCTGTGGTTTTCAAATTAAACATAGCTCGCATACATCTCTTTTGGGCCTTAAACGCTATATCTTTGTTGGTGGAGTTGCCCCAAAATATGATACCATAGCGTAGCAACGATGCAACTAGTCCATGATATGCAGTTACCAATGCATCTGTACTCAGTTCTGGGGCAAGTTTATATAAGGCGTACGAAGAAGAACTCAGCCTTTTACTAAGGTATTCGATGTGTGCCTTCCAGTCCAGCTTTGCGTCTATCATAATACCAAGAAATTTCGTGTTGTCAACTTTATTAAGTAATGTGTCTTTGTACATAGCTTTAATGTCATTTCCCGCCTGGGCCCGTTGCCTAAAATGCATAATAGTTGTCTTGTCTAAATTTATTTTTAGGTTGTTCCTTTCTAGCCATGATATTATTAATGACAAAGATTGATTAATGTCACTTTCATATACGTCATTATTGTTGCATGCTATAGTCATAGTACTGTCGTCAACAAATAGAGTCATGGGGTGGTCAATTGTAGTAGGCAAGTCATTTATGTAAATGATAAAAAGCAAGGCTCCCAGTACGGAGCCTTGGGGGACACCGTACATAGGGGTGCGTTTGTTTGATCGATATGTTTCTTCTCGCTTTGTCTTAATATTAATTCTAACAATTTCTGTGTACTGTTTTCTATTTGTAAGGTATGACTCAATAAGCTTCAGTATGTTTCCCCTTATGCCATAAGTTTCCAGTTTCTTTAATAAGATACCATGATCAACATAGTCAAAAGCTTGTGTCATATCGCAGTAAATAGCGCACACCGGGATTCTCTTGTCCATATTATTCACAACAGTATGTAGAAAATCATAAATGGCCAGATTAGTTGACTTATTTCGCCTAAACCCCTTTTGCTCGTTGCAAAAAATATTTTTCTTTTCGAAATATGAATAAAATTCTTTATAGATATATTTTTCATATATTTTTGACAGTATAGTAATTAAAGCTATTGGCCTGTAGTTGCCCATGTGTTCCTTGTTGTTTTTTTTAAATAAGGGTTTTATTACAGAAACCTTTAGGGCATCTGGATAAACACCTGATTGAATACATAGATTTATGAGGTAGCTTAAATGTGTACAAATTGTTTCGGAAACATACTTTATAACCTTAGTTGAAATACCGTCAAAACCTGTACTATTTGTGGATTTTAGAGATTTTACAATGTTTATTATGTCTGCAGGTATACTGGGCGCAACAAAAATTGAGTCCTTGAGTTTTATCATATTAGTTGTTACGTTACTGCCCGAGCCCTGGATTGGTTGGATTTTTTCTATAAAAAAATTGTTAAATGCATTAGCTATTTCTAGAGGGTCATTTATTATTTTGTCATCTACATTTATATGGCTAATAGATTCTTTAGGTAAAGAAGGTTTAGATTTATTTATAATGTTCCATGTCGTTTTGGATTTGTTGGTGGATGTTTTAATTGAGTAGTTGTTTTGAGCACGTCGAGTCAATTTCATTACCCTTTTAAACCTTTTCGAGTAGTTCACAAAGAGGTTCTTATTAGTCCTATTTGTTTTAAATCTGAAACGCCAGAGCAATAGTCGCTTCTTTTTGCTGCATAATTTAATGCCGTGTGAAATCCATTTTTGTTTTTTAATTACATTTATTGTTGTCAGCTTATATGGGAAACAAAGGTCATAAAACAGTTTAAATATGTCAATAAATGTGTCTAACGCGATATTTGGATCATTCATTTCGTATATTTCAGAAAAAGTCAATTGTTTTAAACATTCCTTAAACCTAGCCATATTCTCCAAACTGTAATCCCGTCGTTTTATGCGCCAATATTTTAAAATACATGTTTTTTTTACAGGGCAACTTATAATTTGCGCTGTGTGGTCTGATAGGGCAAACTCAATAACTTCAGTTTTACATTTAGCTTTAAAACTATGTGCAAAATTGTCTATGCATGTTTGGCTTTGAATTCTAGTAGGTTGGTTTAACGCCAATTTAAGATTGAAATTTAGTAACAGACATTCGAATTCCAACACAATATTATTTTTCTTCATTACATCTATGTTAAAGTCTCCCGCCATAATAATATGCTCATATTTTTTCCTACAAGTGATCCGTAATATTTTTTCTAATGTTTCATAGAATACATTTAGGTTATTTAGTTTTGGGACTCTATAGATACACAAAATAATAACATTGTACTGGGTGAGCTCCACACCGCAACATTCAACTACACCAGTTATTGAAGATTGAGCTATTTGTGGAATTTCTTTCCATTGATGCCCGTTTTTAATTAAAATACAAGCCCCACCGCGTTTACTTTCTCTCCTACAAAAAAATGCCGCTAAAGAGTAATTGGGGATATTTAAATGGCTTTCGTAACCTGCCATCAAGAAATGCTCTGTAATGCACAGTACATCAACACCACAGTCCTTTTCATCCAATTCATTTAGGCAAACAATTAGTGCATCGGCCTTATTTAGAAGTCCCGCTATGTTTTGATGCATAACGTTAAAACTCTTAGTAACGAAAAAACTGATCTTCGGTTTCTAATACGTGAGTGGGGTCGTGAGATGTTAATGTTATCAGATTATTATTAGACGACTTAGTGTTGAAGCAATTCACATCCTCAATTAAGGCTAGGAGACCAACAAAAATAGTGCGAAAACCATAATTATTTATTTGGCCAGACAATCTGAAGAAAGTGTTATAATCATAATTAATAACCGCATTTGAATCCATAACAAAGGCATATTTGTATGTCCAGATATCTTGACATAGAGACTTATTGAAGTTCATGACTCGCCAATTATACATATTTGAGTTTTTGTTATATTTATAAGTCGGTAAACATATGATAATGTTTGTATGCTTTATTTTACTAAGGGTGTTCCGTAATTTCAATATTAAGTCTGAGTAATTGTTACTGCTCTTAAAGTCATATTCTCCAATTAAAATAACACAGTAATCACTCATCGTATAGGACACGAGTCTCAAGTCAATCTCCTTCAGAAGCTCATCTATAGCTCCATCTGTTGCTAAATAGTGACAGAAGTTAAATTTTTTGCTTTGGAGAGGACCTTGTTTTGTTTATTGGCACTCAAAATGCACATTTTGTTTAGTTTGTGTTGTTGTGGAGGGTGTATCTCAGTCTGGGTTTTATTCATGGTTCCTATAGTCTTCTTTATTTCATTTAACCTTGGCTTACCTTTAGTTGCTAAATTTGAATTCTGCTGTGTTTTCGTGCACGTTCTATGAAATACTTGTTTTTTTTGCGATTTAGGAGTACAGTAATTATTATATTTCTTTTTGCTGGGTGTAATCTCGCTTGTTAATTTTTTAGCAGCTTTTTTGACTAACTCATGCTTTGTATTTAGTTTTGTTACCGAACTTTTCAGTTCCATATTTTCCAACGATAATCTGTTAATTTCGTCATGAGCTGAAATTAGTTCGTGCTTTAATTTATCGATCTCACTTCTAAGTTCCTGTATCTCTGAGTCACTTTCGCCGATAGATATGTTCGGAAGACTGTTAGAGCTGCCATCTGTCGTCAGGTTAATGGAACTACTACTATGGTCTATAGTGTTGTCAGCCGTTTTCGAAATGTCTGTCATTGATTGGGTGCGGTGTTTTGATCGAAATTAATAATAATAAAATATAAAAAACAACCGACCTGAACCGAA
The DNA here is from genome assembly GCA_964057195.1 of Orthosia cruda. Taxonomy (NCBI): domain Eukaryota; kingdom Metazoa; phylum Arthropoda; class Insecta; order Lepidoptera; family Noctuidae; genus Orthosia; species Orthosia cruda. The sequence continues at coordinate 1,108,646 of OZ059856.1, read as the reverse complement.
AGAAACCAAAGCAAAACTAACAAAACAAAAAGTGAAAAATTAAAGGTGGAAACATACTATTAAAACCCGACGCGTCTCGACGCCACCCGACGCATTGCAGTACTAATCAATCCCATATATTTTAGTATGGTCAGAAACAGATAGACAACACACCATGTGATCGCACGCATATTCCCACGCGGTAACATCCAGTCCGTCTGGATCAGCGTGTCGATCGACGCCACGAGTCAGAGAGTCGAGGACATTACTGGCATATAGATATATTTTGTATGTTTTAATTTGAAATGTCGGATGAACAATTCATAGAATTAGTATAACGGTAACCAGTATTATATGATGAGTTCAGGCCAATACCGTGATCATAGTATTAGAAATAATACTAGAAACGAAGCTATAATACTAGCGAAGCGTGTTGTAGCATCACGTAGCGTGTTGTAGCATCACGTAGCGTGTTGTAGCATCACGTAGCGTGTTGTAGCATCACGTAGCGTGTTGTATATTATTATGTGCACGATTCGTATCGGGTGTCGACACGTCGCGTCGGGATTTAGTAGTATGTTTCCACATTTACTTTTATTTCTGAAGTCGGTGTAAAAGCGAAAAGTAATCTTTGGTACCTCTTGATTTATCATATTGCAACACCAACTTCCAAAACGAAATTTATTTTTGTGTTTTGCTTTGTTTTCTTCCTATTCGTTGTCTTCATTACTGAAGGTCGTGCCCGTCTTGGAAAGCTTTCACGGAGTCATTGACGAGCTGCTTCCAAGCCACTCTGTCTTCGGGCCCTTTTCAGGGCAGTGGTCACCGTGAGGTTTGCTTTGGTAAGTAGTCGGTATTTTTTTGTTTTCTTTTTTATTTGTTTTTTATCTTTACAAATCAATACTGTTTCAGGTACGGGATCGACCCTCCACGGGATTGCAAATTGCAACGACCAAAATTTTACGGAGTATGTATATTGCAGAAAACGGGCCTGGTGTTATCACTCAAAAAATACTGGTTAAATACTCTACCCATATTCCTTTCTATGCGATATTTATTATATTCTTTACTGACAACCCACCCCGGGTTCGCATATGTATGTTATAGTCAAACCTAGGGACGCTCGTGGCTTTGACTAGTCAAACTTCAGGTTTGACAAGAAGTCTTAGTTAAAGCCCAAATCTATAGCGTGTTTCGGCCTTTAAATAACGAATTTGTATCTAATCCTAGGAGTGACCTAATTGGACAGACAAAGGGCGAAACTCAATAAGACCGAATTGGTGTTTGACCACATTTGACAGTCAAATCACGAAAAATATTAAAGAAACAAAACACTACAAAGCGAAAAATAACTTTCTTTTCGGAAGTCGGTATCATTGGTACGTATTTTTTTCGTTTTAACACCGACTTCCTTTAAATAAATATTTTTTCACTTTTTAGTGTTTTGTTTTGGCAGTGTTTTTTATTATTCTCTTTTTTTTTGGTACCTTAGATAACCATGAAAATACCCATTATTAAGGATAACTTAAAAACTACTCGTCATATCTTGATCACATGAGAAGCACCAGCTCTTAAATAAAAAGAATCAACAAAATCAGTTCATAATTGGCGGACTAATTGCGAAACAAACATACATAAACATACAGTCAAATTGAGAACCTCCTCCTTTTTGAAGGCGGTTGATAAGTGTATAATGGGCGTTATTATTTCACAAGGCGATCTCTTACATGCAAGCTTTGCATGAACAGAAATAATCCTATTTTCTGAACTGCTATTGTGGAAAATGCTGCATTTTCATATAAACCAAACCTGTATGCACAGCTCAATCGGTTGGGGATAACTGTTTTAAAATTCATTAGCAAGATTTGAACCACACATACCTACTAACTATACACTCACACACACACATCCACTTATACTGCTACAACTATTATTAATAAATGTCTCGTTCTAGTTTTATTATTATTAAATGTATATGTCTATTTTCTACCGTATAACCAAAATTGTTGTTATGGAACTCCTTGTCCGTTCTTCTCCACGTAGGTAAATTCCGAACGGATGGTAGAATCACTTAATCATGATCTAGCTCTAGTTGTCTCCCCTGGGACGCCCTGAGCCGAGGTTCGAACCCATAGGGGGTAGCCCTCAGCGTGGTCACTTAGGTTTAGCTTTTGATGCCCTGGCTGGAGGCTTAGTCTACACAGACAAGTCTGGTTAAGCAGTAGCCAATCACTTTGATTGAACTGCGAGACGCCACAAACGAAAAAAAATGGAGCGCAGTTGGATTTCGCTCCTGGGGTGGGCGATAATAACTGCGGTACAGTTACTAAACTAACGCAGTATTAACGTACAAAAAAATTGTAACATGTTTTAGTTTTAATAAATATTTGTATAACTAATTAATCAACGAGGCAAGTTGAATAAAAGATTGTAAAAAAAAACAAATTATTATAAAAACAAAAAACCTGACTCCTAAAAAATTATCAACTGAAAAACAACTTTTTTACATAAAAATTCTACCGACTTCCAACTAAAAACACTACAAAGTGAAAAATAACTATCTTTTTCGAAGTCGGTGTCTTTGGTAGGTACCAATTTTTTTCGTTATGGACACCGACTTCGAAAAAGAAAGTTATTTTTCACTTTGTAGTGTTTTTAGTTGGAAGTCGGTAGATTTTTTTTGTAAAAAAGTTGTTTTTTTACACTTTTTAGTTGTACCTATTAAGCAACTTGCCTTTAGTAAGGTAGGTACTTATAATGCCAGAATAGATTACCCGAATACCATGAACATAGCCGGCGAAATGAGAGTGTACCAAGGTGAACTGTACACATCTGCGTACCTCTTATAGTGTACTGCCGTGATGTTATGTTATGAAATGGTGTAAACAATAAACAGACATGCGATTGCAGCAATCCCGAGAGATTTGCAGTCATTTATTGAAGAGTTCTGTTGTATATCTCCGAAGAACTTCATCACATCTTCACCAAATTAAAATAGGACCAATTTCGGAACATACTCTATCAAACAAAAAAAGAATTTTCAAAATCGGACCACAATTGACAGAGATATCGGTGAACATACACAAAAAAAACATACAAGAAGTCGAACATAGAACCTCCTCCTTTTTTGAAAGTCGGTTAAAAAGAGAAAAACAAGTCCTATTAAAATAGACATTTAATATCAGAGGTGCTGCCAGCGGTGATAAACGAAGTTTTGGTAGGTTTCTCTCAATTTTTTTTTAGCACTTGTTTAAATAAGTTTTCTCCAAATAAGTTTGGCCTGTAGAGCGTGCTATAGATATGGACAAACATACATACAAAAACTCGAAAAGCAATACCCTCCCGCAGTAGGGTAAAAATAATAAAAAAAAACACTCACCTTCCGACTGGAATTGGCAAGACACAGCACTTACAAATAAAACAAAAACTTTTAAAATCATATTTTGGTTTGAAAACACCATCTTTAGAACAAGTTTTCGAACATTGGAATTAAATTAATTAATTTTTGAGACCCGTCCGTTTTTTGCAACTGACCAACACTGACTAAGTAGGATAACATTGTGATCTAAAATAATATAAAGGCCATTATATTACATTAGATTCTGCCAGCGGCTTCACCTGCGTAAAACTCAGCAATTATGGCAAGGGAATGTTCTCCCGGGAAAAAAAGTCCTTCTCCAGGGTCCACAATATCTCAGTAGCTAAAGAGGAATTCTTGGCTCTTTTTTATTAATATTATTCATAGGCTCGCGCTAGAGCACTATCTCACCTGATGGTACGCTTACCTAGAAGAAACCTATTCACTCTTGACTTAAAGACTCCCAGGTTGTAGCTATCAGGAAACACAGACTCTGGCAGGGAATTCTACTCCTTAGCTATACTCATAATAAAAGTATTCCCAAAACTTTTTGAGCGTATGGGTGGGATGTCCACCATGTACCGATGACGCATCGCCGTACGTCTTGTAGTCCGATGATGGAACGGGCTAGGAGGAATTAGTTCATGCAATTCCATCGCACACTTCCCGAAACGTAACCGAAAAAAACCGACAGACTGGCAACTTGGCGCCAATGTTCAAGGCTCTGGAGCCTAGTCTCGACCAGTATATCATTGCCGATGAGCCTCTTGGCCCGTTTTTCGATCGATTTCAGTGCTTCCACCTGTTACTTGGCAGATCCGTCTCGGAAATGAGAGCAGTACTCCATCTATGACCGAACTTACGCTTGATACAAGTTGAGCAACTGTTCTGGCGTGAAGTACCGTCATATATAAAAACAAAGTACGTGGCTAAATAATATCAGTCGTACGGGTCGATTTTCAAGTTTCAGCAACGATTTCTGAGCTAGGTCCGTGGATGGGTGACCAAGATTCCTCCGTGCCTCGGAAAGCACGTTAAGCCGTTGGTCCCGGCTGTCATTTGAAGATCTTTGACAGTCGTTACAGGTAGTTCGAAGCCAGGAACGGAAATCACACCAGTCTTGCCAAAGGGGGTAGCATATTATCCAATTACTGGGTTGTGGAGGTCAGATAGGCAATCGCTCCATGAAAAAAAATACCAACGCGGAGTGGCTTGAGAGCCGTCACGGCGTCCTCCCTTCCGCCTGACGCAGGTCCTCGCCAGACACGGCTGTTTCGGGAGGTTCCTGTACAGGGTAAGGCGGGAGGAAACGCCCGGGTGTCACCATTGTGTGGATCGCCCGGAGGACACGGTAGAGCATACGGTGAAGGTCTGCCCCGCTTGAGACGCAACGGTGTCCTCCTGTGCCGCTTATGGCGGGAACCCGGGCACGCGTTAGGCCGCCGCGCCGAGACGGACACTCCTTTGGGGTGTCACCGTCGCACCAGAACACACTAAACGCCGTGACCACCCCAGGGACCAAAACATCACATGAGCGCCGGACGACCCCGTGTACACTGCACTATAATATATCTCCTGGCAAATCTCCGTTGACACTGGCCACCTCGTGCCCGATATTGGGTCGGGAGGAATATTATACCAAAATTTATCAAAATTAGATTACTCTTATGGCTTGAAAACGTAACAAACAGACAGAGTATTTTTTTGTTCGCACTACATCCTCTCTCAGTTTAAATACCTAGAAATAATCATAAAAACTGGTATTATTTCTTTTCCAAATTAATTATTTTATTTGAAATGCCAAATTGATTTTATCATCCTCCTAATATGGTTTTTGAACGGGTCCAGTTTTACCTGCTATAGCCAAGGAAAATAAGCCATTTTCTAAGATATCTTAAAGAGGTACACCGGAATAATGTTCATGATGATAGAAGTGATGTTGCCTTAGGTCGAGCAACAAAGGCACAGCCGTACCATCCTTTTCCTTTTTTTTCTTTTCTTTTAACTTCGTTGTCAATATAGCTAGAAACCTGAAGAACACAATAATGTCGACTCCTAATGTAAAACCAAGTCGGTATTTTTTTTTTGTTATCCGACTTAGTTTTACATTCGATCTCACAACTTTTCTTTTTTCAAAAATCTATCAAAATTCAGTTTTAGTGTTTGCTTAATTCTCGTAATGATTTGATTTTACTGCAAGTTTATTTCTTATTGAAATTGTGCACAAAAAATGTCCAACATAACATTCATTTAAAGCCTCGATGACACTGGGCTAGTTTTCAAGCTGCTAGTCGGCGAGTTCGCGAGTAGCTTGTAAACTTGCTCCGTGTCATTGAGCTAAAGCTCATCAGTGTCATCGAGGCTTTACTTCATAAAAGATAGCTTGATCTCTGCGACATATGTCAAACTGACGTATACGTTATTGTTAGCCTGTCAAACTGACAGCTGTCGCAGAGACCTGTTTTTGGGGGCCGAGTCACCCACGTCCGTAGGAACGTACCCTTTTTCTGATTCCCTACACGTGGTCCCCGGGTTGTGCAAATCAGGTGACACTAACTGGTGGGAGGCTTCGGCCGAAGGCTTGTGACCACCCACCGGGCAAAGACGTACCGCCAAACGGCCTAGCCGTGTTCCGGTTCGATGCTCGGTGTAGCCAACTAGAGGAGTTGGGTCGAGATAGCTGTTCCACTGCAGGTTGACCAGCCTGACGCACGCTGTTAGGGATGTATCGGGAGACTAGTCGCGGAGGGTAGCGGGATCCGAGGCACGGTGCGCCGCTGGCCAACCGCAGGTAGTTGGGGGCCCAAGTAGTGTGCCAGCCACACACGAAAGGCTGCCCCGCCAACTGTCAAAAAATCCCGAAAGGCGCCATCGTGCTGGTTGGCGACCAGATGGGGAGGGCCCGATGGACATTCCGGGGGGGCTCGGGCGTCCCCGCAGTCTCCAGACTAGTACCCCAATGATGCTGTCCTTTCAGTGCGTGTCTGAAGGTTAGCAGCGTGGAACCTCGTCTCACTTCCAACTCCTCTCCTCCGTTCACTCTTATAAAACCATGAACAATGTCAAGGAAAAGGAAGATTAGTTTTAAACAGCGGCTGCACCCCCTCCCCCACAAAGTGCACCTCACCAACATTAGGGGTCTGCACTCAAATCTCTCTGCAGTCCACTACCACCTGGAGACTGAGAAACCAGCGCTGCTTTTCCTTAGGGAGACGCAGATAGCGAGTCCGTCAGACGTGTCGTACCTGTCTTACCCAGGATTCACCCTGGAGCACAATTTTAGACGACGGGCGGGCGTATGTATGTACGCCCGTGACGATCTTTGCTGTCGGCGTCTCCGTAACCTTGAGGACTCAAGATTCACAACGCTCTGGGTTCTGGTGGACACAGGTCTGGATAAAATTATCTACGCCTGTGTCTACCGTTCGCACAGTGGAGATCAGGAGGCAACCAGGCTCACAGAGTACCTCAGTGAGGCGGCTGATGCAGCACAGCAGCGGTACCCTTCTGCCCAATTAGTGTTACTGGGGGACTTTAATGCCCACCACCAGGAGTGGCTCTTCCCATACCAGTGCACTGATCATGCTGGACGGGAGATGCGTAAGCTTGCGCTAGCGCTAAACCTCACCCAGCTGGTCCAGGGGGCAACGAGGGTACCGGATGTTGATTCGCACACGGCGAATTGCTTGGACCTTCTGCTGACAACAGATCCTGACAGATAGTCTGTGTCGATAGCATCACCATTGGGTAGTTCCGACCACTGTCTGGTGAAGTCTGTGTCCGTCTATTCCCCGCCCGATCCCAGCCCAAGGGGCACCCGGCGGGTTTGGCGGTACAGGTCGGCAGATTGGGATGGCATGCGATCTTTCTTCGCATGCTATCCTTGGCAGCCTACTTGCTTTTCTTCGACTGATCCATCGTCGTGTGCGGATGCCGTGACGGATGTGTTGCGTCGGGGAATGGAGTACTACATTCCGTTCACTGACGTAACAATGTCTAGCGAAGACCGGCCATGGTTTGGCGCCGAATGTAAGCGCGCCGACGCGCTTAAACATGGGGCGTACCTGGCTTGGGTCGACGCTCGATCGCGTAAGGCGAGTGACGTGGGTCAGAAGAAGAAGGCCTTCAACAGGGCTGCCAAGTCCTGCAAGATGGTGTTGCGAAGGGCTCGGTTCGATCACATTGGCCGAATAGGGACCAAACTTGCTTCTTACCCAGCAGGTAGTAAAGCGTTTTGGTCTCTGGCTAAGTCGGTCGAGTCGAACTTCTGCCGTCCCTCACTGCCACCACTGCTGAAACCCGACGGGTCACTGGCCCACTCCGCTGAGGAGAAAGCAAATTTATTTGCCTCTCTTTTTGCGGAATCTTGACGTCTGAATCCTGGTGATTCGCGGCCCCCTCCTCCTCCTGATGGATGCGAGACGAGTATGTCGGACATTCGTATCCATCAAAAGGACGTCCGTAGGGTGCTGCGAAACCTTGACGTGAACAAGGCTAGCGGCCCTGACGGAATACCAGCACTTGTTCTTAGAACCTGTGCGCCTGAACTGTCTCCGATCTTGACACGCCTATTCCGTCTTTCGTATGAGGCTGGAAAAGTGCAGAATACTTGGAAGCAGGCTAACGTACAGCCCGTGCCCAAGAAGGGCAGTCGAGCTGACCCGGCCAACTACAGACCCATATCTGTAACCTCCATACTCTGTAAGAGTATGGAACGTGTACTCAATACTAAGCTCCTGGCATACCTAGAAGCAAACGATATCCTTAGTGATCGCCAATACGGCTTCCGCCGAAATCGGTCTACTGGGGATCTTCTAGCGTATGCCATTCACATCTGGAGTGAGGCTATCGAGAGGCACGGGGAAGCGCTTGCCGTCTCCCTAGACATCTCGAAGGCTTTTGATAGGGTCTGGCACGAAAGCCTTATTGCTAAGCTTCCTTCATTCGGTTTGCCCGGTGGTCTGTGTGAATGGATTGCAGACTTCCTGAGAGATCGGTCCATTCGAGTGGTTATCGATGGCTGCTCGTCGGACTACTTGGATATTAATGCCAGGGTCCCTCAGGGGTCGGTACTCTCGGCAACTTTATTCTTGCTGCATATTAACGATCTGCTAAAACCCGGCACCTTTGGGTATGCAGACGACAGCACCGTTACTGAGAGATATTTGTCCAACGCTCGTGCTACCGGGCCTCAGATCCAGTCTCTCCGGGAGGCCTTGGTGGAGCGCTTAAACCTGTCCTTGCAGGCAGTCTCCGAATGGGGCGATGCCAATCTGGTCAGGTTTAATGCTGCTAAAACCCAGGCGTGTCTTTTTTCCGCAAAAAAAGAGTCAATTTCACCCGGCTCCAACTTTCCGAGATGTGACCGTGCTAATAGCTGACCATCTTAAGCTTCTTGGCGTTACGTTGACATCGACTCTCAATTTTGGGCCATACATTGAGGCAAAGGCTCAGCTGGCCGCCAAAAAGCTGGGGATCCTTGCAAAGGTGAGAAGGTATTTCACGCCAGAACAGCTGCTCAGCTTGTATCAAGCGCAAGTTCGATCATGCATGGAGTACTGTTCTCATCTCTGGGACGGATCTGCCAAATACCAGCTTGATGCACTGGAGTCGATCGAAAAGCGGGCCAAGAGACTCATCAGCGATGAGGCACTGGTTAAGTCAAAGCTCCAGAGCCTTGAACATCGTCGCCGAGTTGCTAGCTTGTCGGTTTTTTATCGGTTACATTTCGGGGAGTGTGCGATGGAATTGCATGATTTAATTCCACCCAGCCCGTTCCATCATCGGACTACCAGACGTACGGCGATGCGTCATCGATATATGGTAGACATCCCACCCATACGCACTAAACGTTTTGGGAATACTTTTATTATGCGTACAGCTAAGGAGTGGAATTCCCTGCCGGAGTCTGTGTTTCCCGATAGCTACAATCTAGGGGTCTTTAAGTCAAGAGTGAATAGGTTACTTCTAGGCAAGCGTGCTCCACCATCGACCACATCATCGCTTACTATCAGGTGAGATAGTGGTCAAGCGCGAGCCTATAATAGATAAAAAAAAAAAAAAAAGAGATCAAGCTATCTTTTATGAAGTATAATGATCATTAGTACTCGAGATATAAATAAGCCGAGTTGAGGAATCGGGGTTGAGTCCAATGTAATCTAAGGCGGCGTCCTAATTAGCAACGATCGTACGAGCAAACGATGCGTTCTCATCATTCACACATTTCTTTAGTGTGTCCTAATTGAAGCTTGCAAGTCATCGCGCGAGCATAGAAACATATTTAAATCGCACGACGATGGACGCATCGTTTGCTCGTACGATCGTTGCCAATTAGGACGCCGCCTAAGAACCTGAAACATTGATGCATTTTACTAATTTTGTTTCTATCACCGATAAATTGGTTTTCAACCATCTTAATAAGAATAATATTAATACCCAAACAGTGATAACGATTGCCAAAAAAATCCAATACGTATCGGATTAACATATATTATGTGCTAGGCCACCGAAATGTCAGTGGTAATCCCAAACTAACTTCAATATCGAAAGTCGGGTGTTCATGTGTTCGTTCCTTCGTTCTGTGACACCGACTTCCGAAATTGAAGTTATTTTTCACTTTGTAGTGTTGCTATTTTGAAGTCGGTTGTATTTTGTTATAAAAAAGATTTTTATTTTTATCTTTTTTGTTGTGATACATAATGGGTAAGATTTATAGTAGGTTAGGTTAGGTTAAGACGGGCTGGTGTCCGCAGCTCCACGTCTAAGCGCGTATTTTGCGTACAAGATTTATAGTAAGGTACCTATAATGCCAGAATAGATTACCCGAATAATATGAATATTGAACAAAACTGGTGAATTGAGAATGTGCCAGGGTGAACTGTACACATCTGCGTACCCTTTTAAAGCGTACCAGCATGATTTTATGTTATGAAATTGTGTAAACAATAAACAGATATGCGATTGCTATCCCGAGTGATTTGCCATCAATAAATGACGAGGCTGTTGTATCTCTCCGAAGTTCTTCATCAGATCTTAACTAAATTTAAATGAGACCACATGAACCACCAGCTTACTGATAAAAAATAATTATCAAAAACGGTTCACCTAGTAAAAAGTTCTGAGGTAACACACATAAAAAAATATAAAAAATTCAGTCGAATTGAGAACCTCCTCCTTTTTGAAGTCGGTTCAAAATAAAGTCCCCCGCCAAGTCGGCACGCGTTAAACTCAAAAACTACTGAACAAAATTTCATGAGGTTTAGACCAATAGAAAGATTGAGAAACTAGAAAGGTTTTTGTGTATAATTTATGACGGGCGAAGCCGGGGCGTGTCGCTAGTTGTTACTATATCCAAAATCTATATTTTTCCTTGTATTTTGAATTTAATTTTTGATAATCGTTTTAAACATGACAAAATGGCGATTATTGCCCTTGGCTCTAACATTCTATCAACAAAGGCGTCTCGATAGCGATTGGAAAACCGATAAAAAATATAATTATTTTTTTAACTAGTTATTTAGCTAACCATACATTGTCATCCAAACTAAACGTGTATGCAAAATTTCATCTTAATCGGTAGAAGATAACTGCTTTAAAATACAGTTGTTAGATTGAACATACATACGAGTACATACCCAACGGCCATCCGCTCTGCGAGCAATGCATACATCTCAATAATTATGAACTCTTTCTAGTGTATTTCACAATTGCCATATAGTTTTATTAGCAGCTGATAACGTTCCAATTGCTGGAACACAGACCTTCTCTCTTAAGAAGCCACCCGGGCACAGGGGGCGAGCTGGTGAATATCATATTGCTTTGAATTTTTATCCTTAGACTTGCCGGTCCAAGGCCGGTTTCTGTCTGGGTTCGAAGCTCGTAACTACGACCTACAATAAGTAAGTTGCGGCCGTTTCCATTGAGCCACCACTGCTCCAATATCTGCCTTTCAATAGTCTGTAATCCTCTTCAAGCAGAGAGCAAGTTTAGTGATAATTGCTTGTTCCTTCTCTGAATGAGAAGAGGCCACAGACATAAATCTAACTAGATAACGCAAGTCCTTCCATCTGTATGAAAGCCAAGCGTGCCACTTTTTCACAAACAATTTAAAATCAACTTTACTTACCAATGAAAGAAAACATTTCCAATGCCTCGGCCAACTTTTCTATACATTTTTTACAGCTCAATATGGCATAAAAGGGCATTTTTGATCGTAACTTTACTCCGTTTTTTGGCACGCGAAGTACATAACAATCGCGTCTTCTAGTTAGACTTATGTCTGTGGAAGAGACCATGATAAGCAATTAAACGTTAAATTATACACCAACCTGAATTATGCCTTTGAGAGAAGGCCTGTGTTCCAGCAGAGGGGACATGGGCTGTTTACAATGCAATTCAAATGCATTTACTTAATATTATTATTCGACCTTCAGCACCCTTTAACGTTTTCCTTAACATTTATAAGACAACGTATAATAGTTATAAACAAGTATTTTCATATAAGTATTATTGTTTAAATCCTTATTAAATGATCAAGGAAAAAGATCTCAAAATGTGTGTCATCACTAGAAATACTATTGAATAATAAGTCATTATTATTTTGTTATGAGACAAAGACTATAACTAATTCGGTTCCCTTTGTTTTGGTAGCTGTCTACAGGACTTGAGAACAACAAAACAACTTTCTTACAAAAAAAAAACAACCGACTTGCAAATAAATCTTCAATTTCGGAAGTTGGTGTTTCTATTTTCGTTTCTTCATTCTTTGACACCGACTTCCGGAATTGGAGTTATTTTTCACTTTGTATAACTAGGTAGTTTTTATTTGGACGTCGATTGTATATCTTTTGTAAAAGGATTTTTTTTTTTTTTGTGAATGTTAAGTTCTATAATAGTAAGGAAACTATGACTCAAAAAACTTATGGAGTACGTACGACTTACGTACCCTTAGTGAAATTAAATAAAATGGTGTAAATAATAAACAGCCGTGCCGTTGCGTTGTAGCAATCCCGAGAGATTTGCCGTCATTTATTGAAGAGTTTCACTGAATAACTCCGAAGTTCTTCATCAGATCTTTACCAAATTCAAATTCAGGAAAAGAAACTATTTTATTTTAATTTAAATACCGATTTTTTTTAACCTGCTCCTTTTAGGAAAGTCAGTTAAGAAGCTTAAGAGGTAAGTATATAAAAATGAACATCACGTTGAACAGTTATTCAACTACAGAGCTGTTTGCTAAGACAAACCATGCGTTTAAATCCAAACGAATCCGAAAGCTGGTATTATAATATCTGTGTCCGAACGATTCATACTTATTATATAACAATAATTATTATTATAAAAGTGCCACGAGAGCCCGATCGACCGTCAGATCAAGCGTCGCAAGTGGAGATGGATTGGCCACACGTTCCGAAGGGGTCCCGATCACATACCCAAGCAAGCTTTGGGCTGGAATCCCCAAGGGAAAAGAAAGCGTGGCCGTCCCCTTCAAACCTGGCGTCGCACCGTGTCGGCAGAAGCGAAGAGCATCGGAATGACATGGAGCGAGGTGAAGCGTGAAGCTCAAGACCGATCGCCATGGAGGACATCTGTGGACGCCCTCTGCCTCATCTAGGGGTTATAGGACATTAAGTCAAGTAAGTCATTATAAAAGTGAAAGTTACTTTGTCTTTATGCCTGCTACCTTTTCACTTTTAAACCGCTGAACCGCTTTATACGACACTAGAGCGCTACTGCCCGCGTAAAAGTGTTTTATCATCGCAAGAAAATACGGGTTCCCTACTTGAAATCGAATGACGTGAGATCGAATAACACTTGCTCGAAATCGTTACTTAAAATCGATAAATTATGAGAGTGAAAGTTCACTATCTCGATTCATCAAAATCTCGAATAAGTAGAAGCTCGAATCATCAGCAGTGCGAAGTTTTATTATCATTACTTGGTAATCTTCGGCGATATAGTGGAGCTATTAACGTATTGATCAGTGCTGCCAACTTAGCGCTTTCAGCGCCAGATCTAGCGCTTTTTATGTTCAATAGCGCGTTCTAGCGCCTAGCGCTAAATCTAGCGCTTTTTGGAACTCTGTACTTTCTTTAAAAAAAATTAACTGCGCAAACCTCAGATCAAATAAAAAGTCAAGATGGAACGTTGCAAACAACAAAGTGAAGCCGGTTCAAACTAAGCCTTGCTGTACAAATACACAATTACAGGGACTCACGGACAACGAAATTACCCCTTAGCTTGTCAGTTGAGCTTTATTATTTGAACTATGAGCTCGAATGACAAGCTTAGGCGTAATTTCGTTGTCCATGAGTGCGTGTAATTGTGTATTTGTACGGCAAGGCTTAGTTTGAACCGGCTTCACTTTGTTGTTTGCAACGTTCCATCTTGACTATTTATTTGATCTGAGGCGCAAACTATCAAGTTCACAACGACGACATGTTGAGGAATATTTTATCCACAGATAAATATAAATTGAAGTCCAAAACCGATCAAAACCAAACTTATTTCGGCGGCAGAAGCAATTGTAGTGGAATCAGACGATGATGAATTAATTTAATACCTTTCTATACCAATATTATAAAGAGGAAAGATTTTTTTGTTTGTTTGTACCGAATAGGCTCCAAAACTACTAGACCGATTTCAAAAATTCTTTCACCATTGGGAAGCTACTCTATCCCCGGGTGACATAGGCTACTTTTTATCCCTGTATTCCCACGGGAACGGTAAATTATGCGGGTGAAACCGCGAGGCGTCCTCTAGTATTTTATAAATTAATTACATTAACACGTTACTAATTTATTTTATTATTACTAAACAAGTACTATAATTTATGATTAAACGAACTTACCCTAAGTGAAGTTCTATCATAATTATACGAAGTGCCTCGTCCGAAGAGATTAGTACCTGTAATTAATGATTATTATTTACATGTAGTACCGGCTACGGGAGGCTACTCAAATCACTATGTTTTAGAGACAATATTATTATATTTTTTATTTTATTTTTCTTTCCCTGGAAGCTCTGTGTCGGCTGTCAACTTGTCATTTAGTTTAGAGTTATGGATGTTTTATACAAAGAGTATGTAACACTACGTTTGTTTTATAGATATTTCCAGAACGCTTCTGGGTTATACCTTAGGGTTGGGAGGGTGTTACTAATCTCTTCGGACGAGGCCCTTCGTATAATTATGATAGAACTTCACTTAGGGTAAGTTCGTTTAATCATAAATTATACTTTGTGCCTCGTCCTCGAGATTAGTACCTGTAATTAATGATTATTATTTACATGTAGACTTTGAGAGTTAAGTTCTGGAATTATCACATACACTATGATGAATTTGTGAAGTAAAAGCTTTCTTTCTTTAAAATTCTTAATTATATTTTTATAGACTAACCATCATGGTTGTCCATAGGTGAAACCTATAGATTCTTCCACATAGATTCTTAATCAGTTCATTCAGATATGTTCTTAATTATTTGTTTTGGCAAATTTATTATTTACTTTTTTATTCTCATTGTTATAATGTTTATAGATTAACAATCTGAGTTGTCATTAGATATCAAAGGTTCATATTCGGTCATTTTCTTAATTATTATTCTTATCTTAATAGATAATTATCAAAGGTTCATATTCAGCATCGACCATTCAGTCATTTTCTTAATTATTATTCTTATCTTAATTATCTAATTAACAAAATATTTTTTGCCTATTATTTATTGTCAAAAAGTATTAAAGTTTTTTATAGACTAACAATCACAGTTGCTTTTAAGTAACAAAGGTACTTAACCAAAATGTTTATATATATTCTTAATTATCTTTTTAACAGAATATTTGTTGCCCACTTAATATCAATATTAAGGTTTGTTTATAGAATAACAATCATAGGTGTCATTGGAAAACTAAAGTTCTTAATTAACCATTCAGTTAATATTATACATATATCTGTTTTAACAAAATACAGTTTTGCTTTTTTATTACTATTGTTAGTTTCCTTATATACTGATACTCCTTCCTTATAAGTTAAAGTTGCTGGTTGTTGTATTAGTTAGTACATGTTAGTTAAATAAGATATCTTTAATCACAGCTAAAGATTTATTTTGCTAAATCATTTTGATCCTTTACACTAAAGGTCTTTTATAAAATTTCCAGATGTACTTGAGTTAACTTAACTCCAGCCTGCTGTTTTTAGTATCTCATAAATTGTCACACCTGGCTTTAGAAGTAGCAGCGTGGCGTGTGCTGTGAGCTAAATATACGTGTACCTACATCAATACTGCTAGTCTTTAAAGTACACTTAATCCAACGACTGATAGTCTGTTTGGACATTAATTTGGTAAAGTTTCTTGGTGCCTAAAATAATTCTTATATGTTTATTAATGTAGGCTACAAGGGTTTCAGCTGGATATATTACTGTTCTTTGTCTGAAGTATTGATTGATTTAGTTCATATATAAGAGATTTTTTGAGGTCTGAAATTTTGATGGGTATATGCATTGATTCTATTTCTATACTTTGATTTTATTTTTGACAGTTGTTCTAGAGACAACATCTCATTTGTGTACAAAATTCCTAATACTTCCAGAATCTGGGCTGTTTCCCAGGTGGCATTGTATTTTTGGGCAGGTTTATTTTTGACAGTTGTTCTAGAGACAACATCTCATTTGTGTACCAAATTCCTAATACTTCCAGAATCTGGGATGTTTCCCAGGTGGCATTGTATTTTTGGGCAGGTAAAAGGTAGTCTGAACACGCCCTTAAAATATTTTCAGAGTACATTAATGTTTAAGGTATTGTCAGTGATAATGCCAATTTGCGACAGTTAAGCATTTGTTATATTGTTTACTAGAATTAGAAAGTTCTGTTAAGAAATTATATTACCATTGGTGTTCAAGATGTTATTATATTTCTAAAAAATATTATACCAGTTAATTAAACATGTGTCAATTGTTTGAAAAAGTTTTCTGATAGAGATGCTATCATAATTTATATTGATGATGGTAGTATGCTTCGTCATAATAGACTTCACTACCTACACACTAGACTCCGACAGCAGAGTAAGGTTGGTATGGATTTTTCCCTTGCTGTGAGATACTTTATTATTTTCATTAGGTTTAAGTATGATCATCTCTAAATTATGAGAAGTGCCCAATCGGGCAGAGTTGGCCATGGTGACCACTATGATGCCCTTAGCCTTATCCATTATGATTTTTCGAAGATATTTTAATATGATTGAGAATGGTGGAAACGCAGAAAAGAAAATTGGTTACATGTATATTGTAAAGGCATTCGGGTTGTTATGTATTTGTCATATTTTTTGTTAATGTGACTTGCAAATAGGTAAATTTCAGAATTCCAAATTTATCTTTCAATTATTAATCATATGCATTTTCTTTTAGTTCCCATTTTACATCGGGATGTGACTTCTGCAATACAGTATCAACTACTATGATTTTCAGTCAACCTAATGTAAGGAGCGAAAATTAAATATAATGGTTTTCACACCAATGCCGCTGGCTAAGTTGAAGAGATGAGGGTAATGAACTCTACCCATTCGATTAATATTATATACTATATTGCTGTTGGGTTGTTTATACATAAGGGTATTTCACAATTATTGAATAGTTTATCAAATATTTAAAAAGACAAAGAATGATGCTAATAAATCCAATTAAAATTCATTTGATATTCACATTCCTTGTCTGACCACTGGCCCCTAGCAATCTCATCCCCACAGGCAGTCCCCCCCCCCTCCCCCGAATGAATGGCATATGGCCACCATTCAGGGAATTATTGTAGGGATATCTATGTATTTTTCATAATTTACTTCTCCTTGGAGGTTTAGGATTTTACACATTCTAGTTTTTTGGTATTTATAAAGCCATCCATATTCAATAGTAGGGCACGCTGAGAGCAGTACCTAGTCCTACAAAACATATAAATTGTCAGATTTCATAATAGATAAGTTTTCTTATCTGTCAGTTATAAGTCTTTTATCAATAATATATATCCCAAAAATATACCAGTATTAGTGGGTGTAAGTTTGTTATTTACTAACTTGTGATTAACCTCTTAGTGTTTTCAATATTTTCAGTCAACAATGAATGGCCACAGGATCTTGGGTAATTTGTTGGCAGATTTCATGACTTTTGTGAAAATGTAAGTTGCAGTGTTTTACCCAAATGGTAGTAGACCGAACTTATACAATTTTCCAAGAGGGTATTCTAGATATTTGCTAGAATTTTTGTGATATTTTATAAGAGACTGCATCTTTAATGTATTTTATGTATGGCCATGGAACTATCATTTGATATCATTTTTAGTACTGTGCACAAGTCTTCAACTTTGAAACGACTTACATCAATGTACTTATTAAGGCTTTATTGCCATTGGGTTTTTATCTTAAGAAAAACTTGAGACAAATTTTCCTTTTCAAGGCTGGCATTTAGATATTGCATCTTAGTGTTTTTTGCAGCTGGGCTATCTTAAAGTGTTGTGGATACCCATGAAACCCTCAATCCATGATAACATGGTCTTATCATCAGTGATAAATTACCACTATTTATAAGAATTTATAAGCAACCAGGGTACCTTACTGAGTTTAGCAGCGTCGAGGTAGAGATGTAATGACCACTTAAAGGGTATTGTATGGCTGACTCAGGCTATAGACAGGCTCCCTGTTCTCCTGTCGCCCTTGTGGCGCTGGTGGAGCTTTCGAGTATTTTGCTTAGAATGTGTTGGGTTCTTTCTTGGCTTTGGGTGCTGTTGCAGCATCTGATTTAGAAGCCGCTTTACCAGCTCGATGAGTTTCAGCAAGTGTTTACCCGAACAGATATTTTTCTATCTTTGTGTTTTGAACTTGTCCTAAGGTCCTTTTTTATTGAGCCGCAACTAAATTTGCATCTAGTAATTGAGTCACAACTCACAATGTTGAACTTCACTTATGGTGCGAGTGGTATCCATTATTCAACTTAATAGATCTGTATCATTTTCATTTGTATCCAGTACTTTGGATAATGTTGCTCCTAGGATGGAGATGGTGCTGAGTAGTCTTTGTTTTGCTTTTATGGCCTTGTTTATCAATAATTTGGTCATTTTGCTGTATAGCATAAGAGCCCCAAGTTTTGTCACATTCAATGTCAGCGGTTATTTTCCCTGCGCAAAGAGCTGTAGGGGAAATACCCGCCTGTGGTCTCTATGGAAACATGCCTCATGTTGCAAGATGTTCCAGACAGCTGGCCATTTCCTTGTGGAGTTCGGCCCCATCACCATAATCTGTGTTCAATGTTGGGTCAACCCAATGAATTTTGAGAGCGTCTGTGTGTTTCTGGCCTGGAATTGTGAGGAAGATCACTACTGTTCGTGGTTATTTTGGTATTTTCTTGGTCATATTCGACTTTAATTGTTTCCATTTCATTTGTGGCATCGTCGTCTAGGACTTTGCCTGGAATGATTACAAACCATTGTTTTACTGCCGGTTGATAACCGAGTTATAAAATCTGGTGGGTGTAGCAATTCCAAAGAATTGAACGAAACCAGTGAATTATTGAATATTATGAGACAGTCCAATGATCTGCTCGAGTGCATTCGTTAAATTCGTAAAAGAATTAAATTATGTTTCATGATCTCATAAGTATGCGGTGAGACAGCCCGATGGCTTGCCCGAAATGCATTATTCGTTTGAGAATTATTGAATGTTGTCAGACAGTCGGATACTCTGCTCGGATAAGGTAAAATAATTAAATTATGATGATCTCGTAAGTATGCGGTGAGACAGCCCGATGGCTTGCCCGAAATGCATTATTTGTTTGAGAATTATTTAATGTTGTGAGACAGTCCGATTTTCAGCTCGAATACAGTCGTTAGAAAAAAGAAATACATTTCTTTTGATTGATAATCTCGTGAATATGCAGTGGGACGGCCCGATGGCTTGCCCGAAGTGCATTATTTGTTAGAGATGCAAAATAGTTGTAGATATATGTACAATTAAATCAAAATATAATTTTACAGAGTTACGAGTAGGTACCTTGTGGGTCTAAATATGGCATCGACTCTTGAGACGATTTTGTTTTACTTCGTTTATGTCGAGCATGTTTTAAATTGTTTCCAGGTTTTTTCATTTTTCACCTGATTCTCTCGCATTCCTCGGTTGACAATGATGTGTCCTTTTTGGCATTTTACAACTTTTAAAAACTGTTCTTTGTATTTAAAAGTTTAGTTATGTGTCGAGTAGCGACGCACTAAAACCGTGAATGACAAGTTGACAGCCGACACAGAGCTGCCAGGGAAAGAAAAATAAAATAAAAAATATAATAATATTGTCTCTAAAACATAGTGATTTGAGTAGCCTCCCGTAGCCGGTACTACATGTAAATAATAATCATTAATTACAGGTACTAATCTCGAGGACGAGGCACAAAGTATAATGTATATAAGTCTTTTATATGTATAACATATTTTGATTAAATAAAATAAATGCGATTCTACATTTCTAGTCTCAAATTATTGGGCGTTTGTTTGAATTTGGCTCCGAATTTCACTGATTTTTGGAGCAATTGTTTGACAGCGACCATTTAGCGCGTTCTAGCGCTTTTTAAAGAGCTAACAGCGCGTTTTTGCTTAAACGAGTTGGCAGCACTGGTATTGATAAAATTCTACAGCAGGAATGTCATTTGCTTGGCATTCAGAAGTTTGAAAGCTTTGATTGCCGAAAATAAAATAAAACTTCTAACCTTAAACGTAAAGAATACCAACACATTAAAGTACTGCTCTCTCATTTGTTGTAAAATTACCTACCATGAGTCAAGTAAGAATTAACTCGTTACAACAACAAAATAATCCAATTATGGAACATATCACCGATGAAAAATATTTTATTATAGAAAATCTGCCTCTCTATAATTGTTTTCATTCCAGTTATCCTTGCTCCTCTTTTTTTTAGTTTGTCTTTCAATTCCTTAAGCTTCCAGGGACAATGCATATTGTCAATAACGACGGTAGACCAGTTTAAACACAAAAAATAACAAATAACGTGATGTAAACAAAGCAAAAACTATTTGACGGCAGCCATGTAGTGCTGTGCGGACTCGATTAACAATAATCGATTATCAAGATTATCGTTTGCAATCGATTATTGGAAGAAAGCTATTTAAATTATGGTAACCCTGCTTCTTTTTAGTAAAAAGTCTAGTGATGGGTCGGGATTTCCCCTATAATGGAGTAGTTTAATACCAAAGTATTTAAGTGCTTTATTAAATAATTTAATAATTTAAGTAAATCCCAATTAATTTTTTGCATTTTTTAGGTTCTAGTACATGAGACATACACGAACTGGAAGTGGAGAGAAGAGTCAACATCACTTGGAAAAATTCTGGAGTCTCAAGGAAATTCTGAAAAGCGAAATGCCCATAAAGTTAAAAAGCAAAGTCATGAACACTTGCCTACTTCCCTCACTAACATAATTATGCCTGTCAAACCTGGAAATTTAATATGAAAATAAAAAACAAGATCATAACAAGTGAAAGAAGTATGGAAAGAAGCATTCTGAAGATTAGAAGGATCGATAAAATCCGTCATACTGTCATAAGAAAGAAAACTAAAGCCATCGATGCTCTCAGCTACGCACAGAGGCTAAAATGGCGATGGGCAGGACATGTAGCCAGACTAAATGACAATCGCTGGACCAGAAAGACCACGTCATGGTTAGGACCATCGGGCCAAAGAAAAAGGGGTAGACCAAATGCGCGCTGGACAGACGACGTTATAAAAATAGCAGGTACCCACTGGATGCGAGTAGCAGAAGATATAAAACATTGGTTATCTCTGGAGGAGGCCGTTGAGAGGGGTTCTTGCAAATTGTATGTTTACACCCAAAAGCTGACAATGGTTAATTAATTCTGCTTAACAAACAATTTTTTTTTTTTTTTGCAAAACTATCACGACTAATTTTATTATGTAAAAATTTCATTACGTATTCTAATTACAGTCTAAGAGAATTATTAGTAGTAAAAATTATTTATAGTCATAAAAATTATTTAATTGTAACGTAACTTAATTTAATAGTTGTTTCATTTTAATTGTAATGTAATTTAATAGTGATTTAATTTAATTGAAATGTAATTCAATTTAATTGTAATGAAATTAAATTAATTTAATTTAATGGAAATTGAAAGTTTATTGTATTATTTTAATAATTTGAATGGTAAATAGTAGTGCAATTAATTTATTGGAAATTTAAATTCGATTATATGATTTAAATACCTAAATATGAAATTTAATACTTACTAAAATACCACTAACCCAGTACCATTGAAAGATTTAATTATTAATTACTCTTACTAACAGCAAGATAATCTAACTTAATTATGCATGCACACTGTTCTAAATTGTCAATCTCTATTGTAAAGCAATAAATAATAGCTATTTATGCAACTGTTACGTTATGGACGGTCTTTTAATACGAGTGCCATTTTTCGGTACAAGCGTAGCGCGTACCGAAATAGGCGGGCACGAGTTATTAAAAGACCAATAACGTACAGTTGCATACAATATTTTATCTACGAAGGAAGGAATAAAACACAGATATAGACAAATAAGTATTTCAGGAAGTGTGTTTATGTATTTCATTTCTTATATACATGTCTTGATTTTTCTGGTAGTAAATTATTTGTAGCCGCAACTGCTCTATTTGTTATATCTTGTGGAGTATTTTCAATATCACTTGATGTTAAAGACATTTTTAATAAAATTTTGAATTAAATTTTACTCAGAATTTTTTTCATGCGTCCACTTTAATAAGGCAAAGATCTTGTAGCCGCCACAGCCAAATAGTATACGATACTTTTGTTCTAAACTTGTTCCATTTTTAAAAACATAATTTATTTTGTCTCGATTTCGAAGTAATATTATAGGTACCTGGCTGTATGTTCAGAATGTCTTTGCTTGTGTTTTAGAATTTATGACGATTCACATAATGCAACCTGATGTCGTTATGGGTATCATAATGAAACCGCTGTCAATTTTGTAATTCGAATATAACGAAACCGAAGTAGATAAAAGGCTTTTTTATTTTATTTATTAATTTAAATGAGACATACGCGATATTCGATTTAGGCCCGATTTTTCAATAGTCTTATGACTTTTATCCGAGGCATACAAATTGTGGTTTTACAGCTTTTGTATAGAAAATCTAACGCGAGCATATAGATTCATCATCACATCATCAGCCTTTTTTAAAGTTCCCACTGACACGGGACACAGGCCTCCTCTCATAGAGGGAGTGGGCTATATATAATCCACCACGCGGGCCCAGTGCTGATTGGTAGATGTCACATGTCTTTGCATTTTTGGTTCTAGGACATGCCGGTTTCCTCACGATGTTTTCCTTCACCATTTTGAGAGCAGTGGTGATGAAATGAATTACACAAAGTAAAGCGCCTGCTCGGGTTCGAATCCACGACCTACAACTCGTAAGTCGGGACCGTAACCACTGGGCCACCACTGCTACGGCATATAGATTATAAAAAGAAAAAAAAAAAATGTCAAACGGCCATTTTTATTCCACGGTTAAAAGATAACAGTCTATTGAAAAATCAGCCCTTATTCGTTTGATTTTTAATATATTTATAATAGTTTTCTTTTTTAAATAAAATGTGTTATTAAATTCTGTTGTTTTTATATCATTTTTATAACCTTTCTAAGACAATTTGAAACAGTTTTTATTTCGAACTAATCATTGAACCAAAACGTTTAAAAATCGATTATTAATCGATTATTAATGAATTATTAATCGATACCATATATTCCAATGATCGATTAATCGATTTGATAAATAATCGAATCGGCACAGCACTAAGCCATTGCGCCGCTAGCGACATCTGCGCTAAGCTTTGCGTTCACATCCCCATTCAGAGACACAAAGATTCGTTGTGATTATTATATCTCGACTTAGTAGGTATGGGGATTTCCCGGTAGCAAAAATACCATCATAAATTATAGACACAGAAATGTTACTTTACAAAGACTGTGATACAAAGTCATCAGAGTTAATTATTATTATAATTTAGCTATTAGTGAGTTATTAAATATAGTGAGTCAGTAGTAACGTAGATAAGACGCGTGAAGAAGCAAAAAACTTGTTTTCTTACTCATTTTGTAAAGGCGTGTGTATGCTTGCGATTTTTTCCATAAACAAAAAGTTTATAATTTATAAAAAAAATTGCTTAGTCACGGGCAACCAACATGTTAGTAAAATTTCAGCCCAGTCAAACACCGGAAAATACGATGGATTCAGTACGTGATTATGGGCCTCCTAGTGTTGGAATTGTACGTCGGCTCATTCAAAATAAAATAAAACATGTATTTTTTTACTGCAATCATTTCAAAATTGTTATTCCTATCTAGCTCAATAAGATTGTTAATTATTCCTAAAAAAAAACAGAGAGGAAACCTGCGGGCGGCGGCGCGGCGCGTTTATTAGGTACTTGTCGGTGCCTTTGACTTCTATCGTGAACCTTAGGAAAACAGCTGATAGGTAGCGCTTTTAAATTTTATTTCCATTGCTGTTTTTTTTTTTAAAAGAAAATTAATGATGGCAGTCTGTATTCCTGTTTTTGTTTCATCGTTTTTTGACAACGACTGCCGAAATTGAAGTAATTTTTCCCTTCGTAGTGATTTTATTTGGAAGTCGGTTGTTTTATTTTTTAAATAGTTTTTATTTTCACTTTTTAGTTGTACATAGGTAATGACATCTAGACGCACTGCAAGTTACCATCCTTACCTTGTTGCCATTCCACCAATTCGAACCAAGCGCTTCCAAACATCCTTCATAATGCGCACAGCGAATGAATGGAACTCACTACCTGCATCTGTGTTTCCGAACGCATTCAACCCGAATCTCTTCAAAGTTAGAGTAAACAGGCTCCTTCTGGGAAAGCTCACTCCATCGTCGACTCTGTCTCTGTCACCTATGACTTAGACTAGAGTCAAGAGCAAAACAATGTCAAATAAAAAAAAAAATTAGCAAGTTCAGTAGTAAGGTACCTATAATGCCCAAAGTTATGCTTGAATAGATTAACTGAATAACATAAAACTAATATGACCGGTGACAAGAAAATGTACCAGGGTGAACTGTACACATCTGCGTTTCCCTTTAAAGCGTACTAGCGTGATGTTATGTTATGAAATGGTATAAACAATAAGCAGACGTGCGGTTGCAACAATCCTGAGAGATTTGCCGTTGTCTATTGAAGAGTTCTGTTGTATATCTCCGAAGTTCTTCATCAGAGCTTGATCAGATTTAAATGGGACCACATTAGAAGCAACAAAATAGGTTCTCATACTAAAAAGTTTAGAAGTGACACAATCAATCTGCCTAGCCTTTTCCCAAGTATGTTGGGGTCGGCTTCCAGTCTAACCGGATTCAGATGAGTACCAGTGTTTTACATGGAGCTGCCTATCTGACCTCCACAACCCAGTAACTGGATAACACGGTACCCCTTGGCTAGACTGGTGTCAGATCTCAAGCTTCTGACTACTCGTAACGACTGTCAAAGATCTTCAAATGACAGCCGGGAGCAACGGTTTAACGTGCTTTCCGAGGCACGGAGGAAACTCGGTATGTTGGTATCCAAGGACCGACCTCGTCAAGCGTTGCTTAACCTTGAAGATCGACCCGTGCGGCAGTTATTATTTAGCCACGAGCTCCAGAAGTGACACACATAAAAATAAACTACAGTCGAATTGATAACCTCCTCCTTTTAAGGGAACTCGGTTAAAAAGTTAAGTTCAAGTTAAATTATAAACAAACAAAAACCGCACACTGCCTTATACACTCGCCTTTACAAATTGTATGCATTGTTTATTATTTTTCCTCTAGTGCCCGTATGTCCTTGCCATCAGACAGACGTATCTCGACCGTTTCGCATAAAATTGAACAACACCTCCCATCTTTGTTTATCAAACAAATTAAAAGTATTTATGTGTCTTCAAACTTAAAAAAAAACATGCTTTTAAAAGTGATTTTCTTATTTGCGTACGTGTTGGTCAGTGAAGCACAGTTCGAAGGTACGTGTCGTCTTTTGTTTGCTTTTTTTTTCGTTTTTGAGGGCATTGACTGTGACCTGCTTATAAAAAGTACAGTTTCCGCATGTTTTGGGTAATTGTTTGGTTTTAGTTTGATTGTTTAACTAGCGGTGTTCACGGCTCTGCTTGCAGACTAAAGCCAAAGGACAATCTAAAATAAAAACCGGCTAGGTGCGAGTCGGACTCGCGCAGGAAAAAGGTTCCGTACCATTATCGCAAAAAACGGCAAATAAAAACACGTTTGTTGTTTGGGAGCCCCACTTAAACATTTATTTTATTCTTTTTTTTTGTATTTGTTATCATAGCGGCAACAGGAATACATCATCTGCCTAGCTATCACGTTCATGAGATACAGCCTGTATGTAATTTGGATGCCCAACTGATTTCGATAATTTCTTGGAACTTAGGTCTTTTTTTTGCAATCCGCAATAAAAAATTGCTCTGATTATTTGGTTCCCAATATTGTATTGTAAACAACAGTTTGATATAGACATACCGTGCAGTGATAACCGCATAATGAGATCAAGAGTTCAACGTTCTGAAGTCAAGGGTATTCTCTTCTATTTCAATCGAGAAAAAAATATTATATTATATTTTCGGCTGCAGAGAATCTCAAGCGGTGGAAATATCATAATCTCATCGGTATTTGGAGCCGTTTGGGGTTGGAACTCTTGGTCCGTGTGGTCCGAGTGCTCACGCTTTGTTTAAAGATCTTTACAACACTCTTGCTCATAAAGTGGCTCTAATTACACCGCAATTAGGCACATAATGATACCTGTTATCAAACTGTGACTTTTTCATTGCTATTATTCACAAGTGAGTTATAGTTTTTTTTTTAATTTATTGGTTGAGTTGCTTTGTTCTTAAAAAAGTATCCATACAAAAAAGATCGTGCTCAATAGTACAAATGCAACACATTTCATGCAACTTCGTATTTAAATAGATAATTTCAACTTGTACGTGTTTTAGTACATTATGGTACAAGTGTGTAAGGTTGGTGATTACCGCTGAGGCGCCATTGAGACCCGAGCCGTTAGGTGAGGGTCTTAAGAGAGCCGAGAACGGTAATCATCAATACTCACGTGTATCATACGACGTTTTTCAACACACTTGTGAAGAAAATAATACTAAAATCACTTTCAACAGTGAAAACGAGTTATGAAATTTTTTTCACAATGGCGGGCAAAATTAATTAGATTTCCTATGCGCGCGCATCTAACAATGGCGATCGGACATAGACTCAAAAGGATGTTTTTTATTTTGGCTTTTCGCGGATAGTGTTTTAGCCACGTACAAAATGGGGAATTTCAAGTTTTCTTTATTACAGACAAAAACAAAAGTTATATTTATGTGAAAGTTTTATTTATTAAACACGTACAAGTTGAAATTATCTATTTAAATACGAAGTTGCATGAAATGTGTTGCATTTGTACTATTGAGCACGATCTATTTTGTATCGAAACTTTTTTAAGAACAAAGCAACTCAACCAATAAATTAAAAAAAAATCTCTTTATCTCACTTGTGAATAATAGTAATGAAAAAGTCACAGTTTGATAACAGGTGTCATTATGTGCCTAATTGCGGTGAAATTAGAGCCACTTTATGAGCAAGTGTGTTGAAAAATAAATAAGACTTTCACTCAAACATAACTTTTGTTTTGGTCTTTAATATAGAAAACTTGAAATTCCCCATTTTGGACGTGGCTAATACGCCATCCGCGAAAATCCAAAAAAAAACTCATTCTTTTTAGTCTATGGCCGATCGCCATTTTTAAATGCGCGCGCATAGGAAAACTGATTAATTTTGCCCACCATTGCGAAAAAAATTCACAACTCGTTTCCACTTTTGGAAATGATTTTTTTGTATTATTTACTCGGGTCTCAATGGCGCCTCAGCGGTAATCACCAACATTACACACTTGTACCATAATGTACTAATCCAAACGCCCAGTTGACACTTCGTGTGACCCAAGGGCTGGCTTATACCTTGGTCAGAGAATAAGCATTGCCATACAACGTGGCAATGCTTATTCTTAAAAATTTATAAAAAATATAGCGAAAAGCAGAAGCTGCTTTTAGCAGGTCTTCGCTTCTTCTGTTATAGATACCCTGTACACCTTTTTCTTTGTTAATCTTTTATTGGTTCTCTATATACAGTGTAAATATGTTATTTCTTGGCAAGCGTGCTTTACTGTAGACTACATCATCGCTTACCATCAGGCTAGATATCGAGCCTATCTATACCAATATTATAAAAAGGAAAGATTTTTTGTTTGTTTTTTTGTACCGAATAGGCTCCGAAACTACTGGAACGATTAAAAAAAAATCTTTCACCTATGGAAAGCTAGGTAAATTATTCCCGAGTAACATAGGCTATAATTTATTTTCACAAAAAAATAGAGATCTTTAAGAAAATTGCAATAATGAAACCCAAAGTAGCAAAACCTTGCCTACAAAATTCATTATTTGGCGTGTGCTGAGAAAACTATTGATGATACATAAAAAATATGTACTACATGATTAAATTACTCATTACTAACTACAAAAAAGTCTGCGAGAGAATATATCTCACTGTCATAGTTAAGTCACAATAGCATATTTTGTGTTCTAAAATTAAATTAGATCGCTCGCGCTGGTAGAAACTCGGTAGGTAGCCAATTGTCGGGAGCGTCAGCCCCGGGGGTCAGCTAGTCGTTAAATAAAAACATAAATAAAAAAATACACTATTTTTCTTTTATTGCATCCGGTTAGACTGAATGCCGACCCCAACATAATTGGTAAAACGCAGGCTTTATGGATGTCGGATTCAGTGGGATCAAATATAAAACACGAATAAAAATACGAGTATGTTGGGAACAGCATTGTTTTTTCACTACTTCAGAGACTATAATAAAACTCATAATTAAAGATTTTCTTAATAAGGAGTCTTTTGAAAAGATGGATGGATTGTGTGAGGTGTGATTTGAAAGAAAAGGGATTCAGTGATAGCGTGACGGTTGACAAGCCAGTGTGGAAGAAGAAAACGTGGGACAAGGGCAGGAAGATGATGATATTCAAGAGTATTTTCACCCATGAAAGATTGCCAATAAATTAAAAGTCACCCCATATAATATAAATATGGTCAGTAAAATACTATGGTTTATAAGTCATAACGATTCAATGGTTCATGATCAAGCGCATGTCAATGACTCTGAATATCTCAATAATAGTATTTTGCTACCTGCGTGTGTCTAGAACCAGTTTCAAAAGTAATGAAAAGACGACTTCTTTGCATTCTTATTAATTAGGGTCCAGCAGCTGCGTTCAAAAATACATCTTTCCTTATATGGATAAATCTTTTATTGTCCAGGACTCCAGGCAGCTCGTCTGTGGAATGCATTGCATGACCCAATTAAACGTGCTCAGTTGTTGCCTGTGATTAAAAGACTCATCAAGGAACATTAGTTATTGCTGTAATCGTGCTTTTAGTTTTTTTTGACATACATTTTGTCTATGATTGTCATTTATTTTCACTGCTTATATATTAAATATGAATGTATTTATGTATCTGTTATATAGCATATATAACTATTTGTGTTTTAATTAAGTATTATTGTATCTTTATATACATTGTTGGTATTGTTGCACCACTGACAACCTCATGTCATGTCCAGGCAATCACTGTCCATACCAGGTTGCCTGGAAGAGATCGCTGAATGCGATAAGGCCGCCCGTTGTATATTGTTTAGTTTCGTTTGTTTCTGTATTATCTCGTGTACAATAAAGTATTTATAAATAAACAAATGGATAACAGGAAAACCTATAAATTTAACATTGTAATTTGCAGTCGGAATATATTATAATTATTGGAATACATGTTAAACTATGTTAAAATTGTTCTTGGTAAACATCGTAGACAACATAAATATTCATTGTACAGAACGCTCTCCACGCAATCGCCAGTCCGACTTGCAGTTGGTCAATTGAGTTTGATTCTAGAGGCAGTTTCAAAACTGCCCCTACCATCTTTTATAATATTTAACTAATTAAAATTGTCTTTGTTCTATTTTTACAGGTGAAGGATGCATAAAAGATGGTGTAGGCGGTATTTGCACGAATTTAAATAGATGCCAGTCAGCCATTAATGACATTAAGAATAGGAAAAACCCACAGGTAAATAATGATAAAATACTAGCTTTTCCCCGCAGCTTCACGCCCGTGGCCCTGGTCAGGGTTAAAAAATAGCATATGTCACTCAGCAATAATGTAGCTTTCGACTGGTGAAAGAATTTTCGAAATCGGTTTAGTATTTTATGAGTTTATCCATTGCAAACAAACTTCATATAGTTATAATGTGGACAACAGGTATCTTTTCTGGGTAGAAAAAATATAGTTATATTTAGTCCGTCAGTGAGATTATCAACTAATATTAGACCCGTTTTTTTTGCTTTATTAAATAAATAAAAATTGACGAAGATAAAGCGCATCAAAGTTCAGGAGTGGGGACTTGTGACGTCACTTTGTCAGTATAAAGCGTAGCACAAGTGACGTCTCACGATACGTTCAACGCACTGAATCGTCGTCAATGTATTTTACGTATCAAAATTTAAAATACGTGTCTAATATTTATTATTAATCTACTTGACGGACAAAAAACAAATTTTCAGTCAACTACCCTATTGTTTACAAAACCCCACAATACCAGCAAATAACCAGCCATATATTGACAGGAAAACATGTTTACAATATCTATTTATAACAAAAATGTATTCAACATTGAAGATTAATAAACCGGTTAGTGGTTAAGTCGCAACCTGCGCATGCACATTTTGTAATTAGATTTTGATGACAAACTAAATCTGACAGTGTATCTTTTTAATTGGTTCTTGTCATGTTTTTATTTTTTCAAAATCAAACTTTTTTATTTCACATAGGCCTACATGGGCATTCATTAAACATCGACAAAAGGTGCACGGTTCGGGTTGGTCGTTTCCTATGGAGAAGAATCGGCAAGAAACTCCATGGTTACTCTTTTAAAAATTGATTTGCTTTTAAAATATTTCTATGTTACAGCATTAGTATTAAGATATGGGTGACAACGTAGGCCTTAAAATAAGTCGTAAGAAACATATTTTTTTTAAATAATATTATATAAAAGTTAACAAATGTTAACTAACATCTAGAAGGCCTACAATGTTCACACATTCACAAAACAATCGGTAAAAGAATCTATACAAAGCTAAAAAAATATAACAAGACAAATTTATTAACATGTGGCACAAATGTTGTTATCAGTGCTGTAACTATTCTTAGCAAAGGACTATAAAGATGATTGAGAACCATTGTTAAAAGTCTAATTAAAAGAAGAAAAACAAAAAAAAAGAGAAAAATTAGATTGAGATGGATGATGATTGTTTAAAAATATGTCGTATTATTGTATTGACAATCAGACATAAATTTTACTAGTTAACGCAAGTCCCTACATCTGTATGAAAACCAAGCGTGCCACTTTTTCACACGCAACTTAAAAACAAATTTACTTAACAATGAATGAAAACATTTCCAATGCCTCGGCCAACTTTTTCTTCCTCCGGTCCATACAGCTCAATATGGCATAATTAGGCATTTTTCTAGATTTCGATAGATTTCTGGTGCCGATAATGCTAAACGAAAAGCTCAAAGTACGATAATTGACACGCGAAGTACATACAATCGCGTCATCTAGTTAGATTTGTATCTGTGTTTCTGCGAGTATAAACCTGCATCGTGAGCTGTTAGTGCTAGCATCCAGCAGTGGCTGCTAGCATAAGTTGCTAGTACTGATTTAAAGTAGTAGTGGATAGGGAACTCTGCTCGCAATACGGATGACCGATGGGGCCGAAAAGTTCTGGAGTGGCGACTGCGTACCGGAAGACGCAGTGTTAGAGAGA
This sequence comes from Orthosia cruda, assembly GCA_964057195.1. NCBI lineage: Eukaryota > Metazoa > Arthropoda > Insecta > Lepidoptera > Noctuidae > Orthosia > Orthosia cruda. The sequence continues at coordinate 1,077,321 of OZ059856.1, read as the reverse complement.
TGAGATGCACATAACCGATCGAGGTGGTGACACTTGGGGAAGCCCTATGTTCAGCAGTGGACTTCTTTCAGCTGAAATTATGAAGAAATATTTTTGTGTGGATTAACTGGCAGTACTGTCTTCGAGCACTGGCTGTTAGTAAAAGCATCCAGCAACGGTTTAGCTAACTTGATTCAAACAAACGAACTCTTTAGTAGAATTTCTCTATTACAAAATCTTTCAATGTTTTATTTTCCTTGCCCACCAGATTTGCTCCTTCGACAACACAGATCCTATAGTATGCTGCTTGGACCGCAAGACAACTGTAAACCCTCCTGTAGCTACCACTACCAGAAGGTAAGACCACTTAAATCGTCATCTGCTGAGCTTATGCCAAACTAAATATGTTGGGGTCGACTTCAGTCTAACCGGATGAGCTGCATCAGTATTTAACTTGCAGGGACTGCCTATCTACAACAAAGTTACCTTTAACAAGTTACCTTTTCAACCAACTTCAAAAAGGAGGAGGTTCTCAATTCGACTGTGTTTGTTACGCGGTTACTCCGACAATTATGAACCGATTATGATGATACTTATTTTTTGGACAGCTGGTGCTTCTCATGTGGTCAAATTTAAATTTGATCAAAATCTGACGAGTAGTTTTTAAATTATCCTTAATAATGCTTATTTTATGCTAAGATGGTTTGACCATGTTGAGAGGATGAATGAAAGGCAACTAACGATGGTATCAACAAGGCAGATGTGAATGGAAACGCCGGGAGAGGACGCTCTAGAAAGACATACATAGACCTTATTGATGATGTTCTTCAGAAAGGCCAGGTGCGCATAACCGGTGTGTGTGTATGACTAGATGTATGAACGTGAGTGAAGCAAGAGAAGTATGTACTACGCCTACCCCCATGCAAAAAAGGCGTGAGTTTATATATGTATGTATGTAAATACTTCTTGTTCTTTCAGACCAGCGGTGACCAGTACCACTGAATATATCCCACCGGTCTACGACTACGAAACCGTGGGTCAAACTGATGGCCAATGTGAACCAATACCGGAGGCTCTGACTACAAAGAAGACTGGACAGAAGGCTTTAGATAGTGAGTAAAATACTGGCTATTATAGATAGCGATAATTTAAATGAATTTTCTATGACCTTTTCGATGGAAACTATGTCGATACGCCACTTAGCTCAGCCCCTATGACAACAGGAAAAACACTGTCGAATCGAGGACGATCCATCCATACTAATATTATATTTGCGAAAACAGATACTCTGTATACTATATACTATGATACTATACACCTATTTTTTATCTTTTATATAAGTAAGAATTTGTTTCACATACACATTTAGTTAATAAAACTGCGTTACGTCCGTCACGTCATCGGTCACAGGTCCAGTTGAAAACCAGCGTCGGGCACTAGTTGCCCGACATTATGCTGAACTGGTCCTATTTGGCGCAGCCGTGGGACACACAATGTTACTAATATATTGTTTTCGTTTTTTATATTATTGTTGTTTAGTCTGTTATTTTTATTTTTTTATGTGTGTGTTGTGTGCTCTGGCTTGTGTCAAATAAATGTGTTTTCTTTCTTTTTCTTTTCTTTTGTATGTCTGTTACTTTTCCACGTTTTGGTATGGAAACCCTGGGAAGGACATATGATAGTTTTCATCTCGGTAATCATCCTTAAAGGGATGGAAAAGTGGGTGGAAGTTTCTTTGATGAACCAATAATTTCTTAAGTAAGGCCCACATCTACAATATTATTGTGCAAATTGTGCAATGATAAAGAAATATAGACTATGTAAGTACGAATGCTGTGCAGAGGAAGTCGCGAACGAAAGCTAGGAAGCTACAAATGAATAATATGTCAAATTAGGCTAGGCTTCTTTTCTAAATCCATTTGAAGGAACTTAACTTGAGTCAATCTCAAGAGGAGAACACACAATGTAAATAACAATAAGCTATAACTGGTAATTTCTGAATGTTCGAAGCGGAGTTCAATTGGAGGACATGAATCTTACTTCTTACTAATATTATAACGCAAAATTTTGGATGGATGTATGTTAGTTACTCAATCACACCAGAACAGCTGAACGGCTCTGGATGAAATGTGGCACAAAGATAGTTTATAGTCTGGAATAGCACATAGGATACTTTTCATCCCGGTATAGTTCCCTTGGGAAAAGAAAATACTTTTCACGTGAGCGAAGCCACTTAACAACAAGGCTTCTCCTTGCCTTGAGCACATACAGCTATAGAACCCGGAATCCCGGTTGTCAATTTGTCTAAGCCTATACCAGATTATGTTAAAGTGAACAAGTTTATTCAAACTGTAGGTATTACTAAGCAAGTCTTAGTGCAATTCCTTACTTTCTCAGAAAATAACTTGCGTCTTTGTCTAAAGTGGTCACGTGATCATGTCACGAGTAATGCACCAAGGTCGAAACAAGCTAGTCGGGTAAACCCAAAATAAGTACTGAGTTTGAATCACTATGTTTTTAAAACTATAAAGAAATAAGTGGTTCTTACTAACTACTGAAAGTCGGTAAAAAAACTACGTAACACGCTTGTAGTGAAGATTTATTTTGTCAATTCTACAATAGATATTCATTGATTACGAGCACCATGAAAGAGTATGACAAATTCCCTTTAAATTTGTTTGATATAACCAAAAATTATTGGACGCTTTCATTGGTGAAGATACTCTTCGAAAGAGCAATACCGAACAAAAAAGGTAATTTTTTGCCTTTGCTCTGCCGAACTTACGTATGCAATTAGGCTGCAGGTTCATAGTGTAAAAAATACTATTTACTTTTTTGAGGTGAAGAAATTCTCATACTTATGAAAAATCCTTCGGGTTGTGATTAAAAGTTTGCTAGTTCGTTTGGTGGTCCATTCTTCTCCATAACAAGTTACTTTTCCGAATTATTACTTCTAATTATTCTTGTTGACATTCAAAAGTGCCGCTTAATGACCTAGTTGAAATAAAGTATTTTGGCTTTGTCAGTTACGTAGAGTGAATCTCCATTCGATCTCCAGGTCAGGGAAAATTGTATAACGATCTTCTCTCAGCAATTTCTCTTCAGCCGCTTGGGATACTGTATTTGTGCCTGGTTCATGCTGCCTGATTTTTATAACCATCCAAAAAACTTCAAGGCATTGGGTATCAATTAAAGTCAAGATTGAAGCAAAAATTATATTAAAAAAATATCTTTTTATCAAAATAATTAGTTTTTTTTACAAATAGGAAAAACATATTACCTTTAAAACCTTCGCGTTTCATAATTGAAAAACAATATTCTCGGGCATTTAATGCGATGATTTCGATTATATTATTTAACTATTTCACCTGACCTTTTGGCCGTGTTGCATCGACCGTAGTCCCGGGTAGACTGGTGTCTCGGTGTACAAGCTCCGTTGGGGCAGAACATTCTTCCTCTACCCTCACATTTGTACACGCAACACCGACCATGCCATTATAAAAAATAAAATTGGTGAAATAGGTAAATACATAATCGAAATCATCGCGTGACATGCCCGTGATATATTGTTTTTCAATTAGGAAAAACATGTAGGGCATGGCTAATCATGTCTTTTATTGACTTTAATTCTAAAAATAATTTTCAACGGTGATAAAAATAATTCATGTTGTGTATGGCACTATGCTTGTCATCCAGACCATAAAACATAACCATTGCTAATAACATGCCATCCTCTGCCTACGAACAAAGAATACATAAGTAACCGAGTTTTCTGCCTTTCCAGAATGTATCGAATACCAAGAGAAGTACGTGTATCCTTGCGAGAAGGGAGTGGCACTGACAGGGGAACTCAGCAGAAGCAATCGTTGTCACCACAACGCTGATGAGCTGATCATTGGAGGGACGGATGCTGCGCAGTTTGAGTTTCCTCATATGGTAAGAGATAATCACACGTTTTTAGGGTTCCCTACCCGAAGGGTCTAAACGGAGCCCTATTGCTGTTCCTCAAGTGTCTGTCTGTCTGTCCGTCGTCGTCAGTCACACAGTTTTGTCCCGAAGATTTTTTTCACTTCCCATTGACCTGTGGACTTGAGATTTAGTGATAATTTTTATTATTACGTATATTTTACTAACAAATACCAATATATTGAAAAATCTGATTTTTCTTTGATGCAGATCCCTAAATTAGCGAAATCCGACACGCACTTGGCCGATTTTCAGAGTTTTCCTTATTGAATGACAAACAAGTAGACTGTCTTGTTGATAAATGAACTGCGCTGCTGGAGGCCTTGCAGAGGCGTTGTGATACCTGAGAAAAAGCTGAATTTTCATATTATTATGTGCCTTGCCAAAGACTTATTTTATTATTATTACACAGCAACGCTGCTTGGCAACAGAAATAGGAATGTTGGTAGTAAAATACAGGTTGCTATGACCTTGCAAAAACAAAGTATAAAGAAGAATTTCAAGTTAAATTATTTAGTACTAAAACTACACCCCCGACTTCGTTCCCCTGATTTCGTATTTGATCCTCCAGATGCACTTGAGAGACATACGACTTTCTTATTTGCAGTTATTGGAGAAGACCAAAAATAAGCCAAAAATAAAACATTTTATAATAATTTTATTTTACAGGTTTAGGACAACTTACAGATAAAAAAAAATCACTAATGAGAGTAACGAAATTAAGGCCAATTAAAAGTTTTCACAGATAGAAGAGAGCTTATAAACAAAAAAAATTGAGAAGGTAGACAGTTTTAAGTAAAAACAGTAACATAAGCATAAAGAAAACGAATATACAACCGAATTGAGAACGTACTCCTTTTTGAAGTCTGTTAAAAACGTGACTCAAACAGCGTTTTAAATTAAAATTTGTTAACATTATCAAAGAAGAGATCACAAAGAGTCCTTTTTAATTTTGATATGCTAGTATTGAAAACATTGATGTCGACGCCCCTGTCCAATCCAGGGTTTATTGGTTTGGAACGATTCGTTATTTAATTAAAGAATATTTGACTTAAAATTTTGGGTTACCGCCACAAAGTAAAATCTTCCTCTAAAAACTTAATAACTCTTTTTTTCTATTGAGGTTCGAGTTTTTTAGCAACCCAAATATGTTATTCACTCGTTTCTTCTCTTTTTTAATGTTAGTCAGATTGCGCAGTACTGATTCCTTTAAAAAACTTCAACATAGCTTAACCCTATTTGAGGGTTAGTTTAAAAAAACTTATTCTGTCAATTTTTATTAGACATTTAACCTTTCTGCCAAATTTCATGCTTCTAGGCCTAGCGGTTTTGGCTATGCGTTCGATCAGTCAGTCAGTTTTTTATTTTATATATATAGATAAAATAAAAATAGTTTCGTCATCTTGTTCGTTCTTCTCCACGTAGGTACTTTCCGAACGAATGGTAAAATCAATGAATCATGATCCATCCTTTGTTGTCCTCCCAGCTACACCAAGAGCCGCGGTTCGGCCCTCAGCGTGGTCGCATAGGTTTAGCTTTTGTGCCTTGCTGGAGGCACTAGTTTAGTCTCCAAAGGATTGCCCGGTTAAGCAGTAGAATCACTTTGATTGAACTGCCAGATGACCATGAAAAAAAAGATAGGTTCGTCAAGATGTGGTTATCTTGGACATTATTGGTGGTCGAGCAAACTGGAGGTCACTGCATATCTTGTTGACTTTAGCTAGTTTAAAGCAACGAGTAACCTCTTTCTGACTATACCTGGCTACCTTCTCACACTATAGTATACTTAAAGGAGCGACTTCGTAGCATAGAGCATTCTTTCGCGAGCATTTGTTAACAAGCAGTCGTAGGCGAGCAACAAATGCGAGTCCAGCATTCACGTTCGAGCAAAGCTATGAACGTTCGTGACGAACATTCCCTTGCGAACTTGGAGCATTCGTATACGATTTCGTTAAATGTCATTCATTCGATAAAACGATTGACGTTCCTTGATCCTAAGTGTTTCCATCGAGTTTTGATCCTGAGATCAAGGAACTCCTTGCTTTACAAGAGGCAAGTAATATTCCTACCTACATACTCATTTAGAATGTGACATTAAAAACTGATTACCTGACAATTTTTGATTATTATAGATTTGCATTTTATGATTATTATAATGCTTAATGTTGCATGCCATACGGTAGAATGTACTGGATCCAATTGTTTTATCTTTTTTACACCATCAAAACTATGTTTTGTTACCTACATTCTTTGCAAATAAATGATTTCTGATTCATTGAGTTCATTATCTGAGTACTCGCTTTCGAGCGTTTTATTTGCGTGAACTTTCGAATGCGAGCCGTTTCCGCGAAAATCTTTGCGACGTCCACACCGGCCGAAGTTCGCGCTTGCGTGTAAGCTTTGTAACGCTTGGCTCAACGTCCACCACTCGAATATTTGACTTCGAATGCTCATTACATGTGAATGCTCTCAGTGAGGACATTCCGTCGTTACAAATGACAATGACATGAGTTTAGCAATTTAATGCCTACACCTCTTCCCTTTACAAGTAGAAGTTGTAACCATTTCATTCATCCTTTCCAGGTCATGGTCGGTTACGGAGAGAAGTTAGAAGACGTGCAGTATCAATGTGGTGGTGCACTGATCAGTGATAAATTTGTCCTCACTGCTGGACACTGCATCGCTAGCAGAGACCTGTGAGTACCTTCTCATTCGTATTTAAAAAGAGTAAAATTTAAAAAACCCGCAAAACATTTTTATTTCATGCTACATAAATTATCTAGTAGTAGACACGCTGCGATCGACAGTCTATTGAACACGTAATTATGACTCGATATCTTGCGCTAACACCCCGATTCAAACAGTAAGACGATTTTCATCAAACATAGCTAAGAACACTCTCGATAAAGTCACCTTTCAAACTAACAAAAAAGGTTAAATCGTTTAGGAGCCCTGATACCACAGACAGATACACAAATACACAAACATACAGGTACACACATCAAACTTATAACACCCCTCTTTTTCCGTCATGGGTTTAAAAACCAATAAAAATTTCCCCTGCCGGAGGATTTTATTTATTTTATTATTAAACGTTAAGAATTTAATAATATAATTAAACGATATTAATAATAAAGAATTTTTACTATATGACAATTCAATCAACAACAAATAACCCCAAATACAATCAATTCAAAGTAACATATGTGTATTACGAAACTAACGAGCAACATCACTTGGTCGGGTTATATTTTAGGGTTTACTAATGATAAGTATAAAATATATTCCCATAATTTACACTGGCATAACGAAATTCAGCATAATGATCATTACGCATAATGTTATAAATCATAAATGCTTTGCCATAATGTATTATTACCATAAATATTGTTGGCATAATAATAATGATGCATAATCTTATAAAGCATAATGTTATGAACGCATTGTTTACACAATGTTCTTTGGAATAAAACGAACATGTTCGCGGCTCAAGGGTGGCCCAAGGGCCACCCCGCCGCACTTTAACCTAATTAATTTGAGTCCTTATATCAAATATACTCGTATTTAATTCGACATTTTAGGCTTACGTTAAACAATTTTAAATCGATTTTAATCGATATTAAAATGTTCGATATTTTAATTATTAATTAGCAGGTATTTTAATTTTCAAATATGTTCCCATAAAGTTAATATGACGAATAAATATTATGCCTTAAATATTTATGCAACTCCAAATTATGGCAAAATAAATTAGACCAAATGACAGTTATGCTACTCTTTCCATTATGCCCACGTATTATTATGCCGCATTATTATTATGCTGATAAAAGTTATGCGAAAACGTTATGCCAAACAACATTATGCCTAAAAAAAATATGCCAGGAGAGGGATTCTAATGGTTTGTGGTACTGGAACGTTCCATGAATCTAGCGTGCAAAATTTATAGCTTCTCGTAACGGGGACTTTATATTTATTTATGTTACCTTTCTTCCGTGTGACACTATTATTTTCTACAATATGACTTTACTTTAATTCCAGCGGCCCAATAAGTTACATCGTGGTAGGAGCATTAAGGCGAAGTGACTCCTCAGACAGATCAAAGGTCTACAAAGTGAAGAACATCATCAAACATCCAGAGTACAAACCTCCTGCCAAATATAATGACATTGCTTTAATTGAGACGGAACAAACGTAAGCACAGCACTTTAACTTTCTGCTTTTTGTTAGATAGGATAAGGCAACCAACCAATTCAAAATATGTAAAACTATTATAGTGTCCGACTCAAACTGGTTTTTACGAACGAAACCGAAACCGAATTTCTACAACAGTCTCATTTTCGGCCGAAAACGAAACTTCCTTACAATAATCATGTTTTGAAAGAAAAAAGAAAATATTATTATATCTGTCTTTATTTTAATATCTTTAAATCACATAGGTAAGCAGTCTTCGACATTTTCATTTATTGGTATGATAATCATAATAACACCTCATTTAATATAAAAATATTCGCAAAAAAATACTCGTGTGGATGGAATTTAACGCGCAGAACAAGACCAATCACAGCGTGAGAACTCCCGATGCATTTTCGGTTTCGGTCGTAGTTTTGGCAGGTTTACTGCCGAAACCGGAACTAAATCGAAACTCATTTTCTTGCCGAAACTCCACCAAAACCGAAACCTATACATAAAACTATTACATATTTCCTTACGTATCCCATCCTACTGGAACCATAATTTTAAGGTAACTTTTTCTCTCTAGACAAGTGATATTCTATAATTGAAAACGTCGCTATGGCGATTTGAAAAAGTCAAAAATTTATGGGTTGCCAAGAGGAATCGAAATATCACGTGAACCGCACCGCCAACGCCATGAAATGGCACTTTAACTAGCGCCTCAGGACTGCCAGTGACAGAAACGATACATTTTACCTCTTTAAGGACGTTTTTCTTTCAAAAAACCTCTTATTGCATACTTTTTTTTTTCCTTAGATAGGCCCTTGTTTGATGTCAAGCGACGATGCATTCAATAATGGTGCATGCTTACCTGGAAGAAGCCTATTCTTTCAAGATTAAAAGACCACTAGGTTATAAAGTAATATATTCTCTGTGTACCTTTCAGAATTGCGCTGGACCAATTCATCGTACCAGCTTGTCTTCCTACTGGAGATCCAGCAGTAGGGTCGGAAGAAAAGGTCCAAGCTACTGGCTGGGGACTCACCAGATATAGTGGAGACGTTTCTAATACTTTGCAGAAGGTGGGTAGATTTATTTTTAACATCACCCGCGGACAGTCAATAAATAATCATCAAAATCGATTCATAATTGGCGGAGTAATCGCGAAATAAGCTTACAAAACATACAGTCTATTTTTTTGAAATCGGTTGAAAATAATCACGCTGCTCTTTTTGCTACAGGTGGTATTACACCAGTTCTCAACACCGGAATGCCAGCAGAAATACATGCCAGTTCGTCTGATGAAGCAGGGTTTCAATGCCGTGTCCCAGACCTGCTATGGAGACAAGGAGGTGTCCAAGGATACCTGCCAGGTACGCACTGTTCTGACTAGTACAACTATTATTTGATCATTGGTATTACAACAATCTATTTGAACTCCGCTACAGTAGACGATTCATCCGCATGATGTTTTCTCTGTTTGGGCGTATTTATAACTGCCTCGATGGTCTATAACCGGGACTGGCTTATCTATAAAGCAGTTTACACCAATTCCTAGGGGCCCCAGATCGGCTGGGGGCCCCCGCCTTAAGATTTTCTCTTGATATTTTTTGAGTAAAAAAATTTTTTGTAGACCTGTATAATTATGTCACTTTCGAGTAGTCATGCAAGAAATCTCCAACGCAATCCTTCATTGATGGTAGGAACAGGGCGGTTGGATTTCAATGACACAAGAAGAATGACACATTATTTTTTTCGAACAGTTTATCTATAGTTTCAGTGCAAACTCAAGTTTCATTTTATAATGAACCAGAGGACGCCTCGCGGTTTCACCCGCGTAGTTCCCGTTCCCGTGGGAACACAGGGATAAAAAGTAGCCTATGTCACCCGGGGATAGAGTAGCTTTCCAACGGTGAAAGAATTTTTAAAATCGGTCCAGTAGTTTTGGAGCCTATTCGGTACAAACAAACAAAAAAATCTTTCCTCTTTATAATATTGGTATAGATAGGTTCATTGCATTGTCATGTGCAAAAAATTAGAAAGTGTGAAAAGGTTAAAGGGCCCCGAGACAGGCATTGCTTAGGGGTCCCGACATGATTAAACCGGCCCTGTCTCCAACAGTATCTAAGTTTGTAACTACTAGACCATGGCACACATAGCAGTAGCTAAGTGTAAGGTCCTAAGCTTGAATCTCGGGACGATTACGAACCAAATGGCTGTTTTCTTCACGAGTGTACATGCGCGAAAGTTCACAAAGACTTTTAAATATTCAGACGGGCCAAGACTCATCGGTCGTGCTATGGATGCAATAAATGGAATTTGTAATTTACTATTCTTAACAATTTCCAGGGTGACAGCGGCGGTCCAATCCAGATTAAAAACAAAAAGATCAACTGCATGTACACAGTCGTCGGAGTCACCTCGTTCGGCAAAGCTTGTGGCTTCGTCGGGGAACCTGGCATTTATACCAAGGTCCTCAACTATGTACCCTGGATCGAGGGCATTGTGTGGCCCAACTAGTCATCAAGTGAAAAAAATCGAAATACGTTATGATAGAGAAAAAAATAGTTTTAAGATTGTGACAAAGCTGGTGCCCGCGCGTGCCAGCTGTCAAATTGACAATAACAATTTTGACGTTTGCCGGCGGATGAACCTTAGTACTATTCTGTAAACATCAGACCGAGAAACTTATGAATGAACATGAAGAAAGCTGTCAGTTTAATCTAATTTTCAATTGGAATGATGGCCCACTTCAAGCTGACTCCACCGACTTGAGGTGAAGATTTAAACAGAATAAACCAGCAGATACAAATTGAAATATATTTCAGTTGACACCACACGGTGGTTGCCTTGCTGATTTTCCTTTTTAAGGGTTACTATTACACCACAGCGCGCGCATTTTCACCGTAAATACTAAATTGATAAGTTATATAAAGTTAAATTAAATTAGTTAGCAAAACTCCGCAGTCAAGATGAGTAAATATCCATAGAAAAGAAAAACGCCGTTGACCCCGTATTATGCTGTAGATACTTGGAAGTAAAGTTTTGCTTACTAACTTAATTTGATTCTGTATCGTAATGAACAAAAAGTAATGCCATATCTACTTATTCAAATTAAAATATTTTTAATAACGAAAACTGTGTTTTATTTCCATCAATATGACAAAGGGTAGGTAATATTATATTTTATTTATTTATATGGATATTTTAAGAAAATCTTTCGCCTGCTTCTAACACAACCTTCAAGAGAAAACCTTTCTCAACCTTGTACAACGACTTTTGATTTGTCCTCGTAGTAGTAGTAGTTATTTTAAGCCCGTTTGAAGGACCTTCAGTGGACTCAGTTGACATTGGAAAGCCCTCGACGAATGTCGATAAATAACAAGATATAACTATCACATTGATTAATCGAATCAGTTTGGACTTGGGACTTCAAATATGAGCCATAACTCAAGTTCATACTATATTCCGACTTGCTATAATAAAAACACAAAACTCTAAACACTGCCATCTATCGGTCATCAATAGAACTACATAGACTCAAATGAGCCATCACAACCGCTCATTTTAACGTTTCTATTAAGGCAAACGAGATGGCAATGACAGGCGGGATCCTCGCCTCTATGCTTTGCCTTCTTATATTATACAAAGTCACAGATAATATAATACTAGCATACAGATGCCTCATCCCATACAAAGAAACCGTGCCAACGTAACTAGCGTATTTCGTCTGATTAAACTGATTATTTTTTCTAAGAATGTCGATCACGTTCGATTCCGTTCCACAGATATAGATGGTGTTAGCAGTGACTTGCAAGTAAAAGGGTTTACTCGGTTCGTGAATACTTTTTTTTTGATACAGCGACGATTTGTTTTATAGTATACCAAAGGATATTACTTTTTTTTTTAAATCCATTGAATGCCTTAGAAATTTAAAACCGCGCCATCTATTGGAATCAATTTTAAATGATCCATTTTAATAATCTTTGCTACGTGAATTAAGAGCCCAATATTCCTTAATTTTGTGCTTAGGAGAGTTAATTAAACAGGAACATATATATTTTTATGATCGACTCTACAAAATCTTAATATTTCACATACGCAATAAGTTAAGCAATCAGGACCTCTAGTAAATAGTAAATGATGGTAATATTTTGTATGATAAAGTTTTTTCAGTGATTCAAAATGAGTTCAATATCACTTTTAAGAAGAAAACTAAAACTGTATGGCATTTGTTTTTATTCAGTGACTGGGTGACTACAGGACTTAGAAAAAGTAGGGAAAAACTTTACGAGCTATATGGCCTTAAGCCTTTTATTAACACTGAAACGTTTAATAAGGATGTTGCTACTTACTCAAGAATTTTTAAAATACATGTAAAGCAGCTAAGGCCTTGTACATTAGCAATAAGGTTAAATTAGCAGAAAATTAAATCAAGACGGTTTGGAAAATTATAAACAATGAAACGAACTGGATCAACAAATCAAGATCAAACCGACCGAATATCTATAGGGAATGTCCACCAAAGCTTGTATCTCCATTATTCAGACTATAGCGCCGTACTTAGCTTTAATTTTCAATTTGTGTGTGGATCAAGGAGTCTTTCCGGATTTAATGAAACATATTAAGGTTATACCACTTTTAAATTCGGGGACAGTAAAGACATAAATAATTATAGACCAGTATCTAAACCGACCGAAGATCTATGGGGAATGTCCACCAAAGCTTGTACCTCCATTATTCAGACTATAGCGCCGTACTTAGCTTTAATTTTCAATTTGTGTGTGGATCAAGGAGTCTTTCCGGATCTAATGAAACATAGTAAGGTTATACCACTTTTAAATTCGGGGACAGTAAAGACATAAATAATTATAGACCAGTATCCATGTTGCCGGTTTTCAGCAAGGTATTTGAAAAGATAATGCTAAATCAAATGCTTATTCATTTTAATACGAATAACATCTTGCATGATAAACAGTATGGTTTCACCAAAGGACGTTGTACAACTGACGCTGGTGTCACCCTATTAAAACACATATTTAATGCGTGGGAAGAGGCACAAGATGCCATAGGTATCTTCTGCAACCTGTCGAAGGCGTTTGATTGCGTTAATCATGAAACATTACTTCTGAAACTTGAGCATTACGGGCTAGCCTTATCAGCGTTAAGTTTGGTAAAATCCTATTTGAATGATAGATAGCAATTGGTTCAAATAAACACGTCGGGGTTAAACGTGAAAATGGGGGTACCGCGGGGCCCGTTTATTGGAAAACAAACTAAACATGGTGATATTTGCTGATGACACATCTTTAATATTTTAAATAAATAGACGTAATTGTCAGGTTGGCGACGTAAATAACGCACTGTGGCAGGTTCAGGATTGGTGCACCAATTTAGTGCAATAATTTAGTTGAAAAAACGGCGACAGACATACTAGAAATAGGGACCAATTAGTTCAACCAGGTTTCAGACTGGCTAATGTAGCCTCATCTTTCATGGGGTACTGATAAATGATTTTATTTCTGTAAGTTGGTTTGTACAAACACTTTTACATGTCGAAAATATTTTTAAAACTAGACGAGGTCGGCGTTTCCTATCTGACTACTCTGAGAAGAAAGGCCGAAACAAACTCAGAGGTCACAGTCTCTTTTAAAGTCCAGACAAAATCTTGATTAGATCATGTGAAGACCATGTAGACTGATGTCTAAATTGGCTGTTGAGGAAAGAACCAGCCAGATTGAGTGGACCTGTCCAGTCAGTGCACGCATTTGTCAATAACCGAGCAGCTCAACTCAGAATTTAAGGAGCTCAACGATTCGACGAACAATACCAAAGAAAGGACATTCGGGTAGGCCGCATAAACTACTCAAACTGCCAGACCATGATTAAAAACTAAGATAAATTTAAATTAAAACAAAAAAAAAATGACCCACATAGTCTTCACATTCACAATAATTAAAATAAAATAATATAATACTTTAAAAAGTAAATATTCTTGTCATTGCTAGAAAACCAAAAAAAAAAATATATATTTATAATAACAAAATGCACAGTGCAAAATATAATAAAAAAACAAAATTAATTGGAGCAGCTCAATCCCAAGCCTTTTTGTCCTCAATGTAATCTTTTGTTGTATAAAACGCTTTCTGGCACAACTTACGTTTAATGAAAGATTTGAATTTATTAAGATTTAGATCTTGTACGTGGCTTGGTAGCTTATTATAAAAGCGTACACATTAACATCTTAACAAGCCACCTATTTTCTTTAACCTTCTTGTAGGTACTACAAATTTGTGTTTGTTCCTAGTATTTATGTTATGGATATCACTGTATTTTTTAAACTATTTTATATTTTATGGGCATATAAAAGATTTTCATAAATATACTGTGCAAAATGTTACAATAAAATTCCTCCCCACATTCTAGAACTGAATGAGACGAAATTCAAAACTTGTATAAAACCCACACTATGCAGGCAAGCATATAATAAGTTAGGGATTACATCACTGATAAAAATGCTAGGCTCAATGCAAGTCCTGCTCCACAACCACTAGGGCGCAAAAACAAGTGATATGCAGAACAGTATTGTTTTGAAGTATTGTTGAACCTGCTGAAGACTTTATGAATATATTTGTATCGTATAACCTCAATTTCTTTTAGTATTATATAACTGCACAGCACGTGTGTGAGTACTATGTACCCAACTGTAAATCTACAATTTGCTGTACCTATGTGTCGTTCGTTGAGTTGTGAGTGCCCTGGCAGTTTAGTGTGTCATGCTCTCTTAAATGTTTCTCTGATGGTGGCGCGCTCGGTTCCCTTCATGGTGGTTGAGATGGGTGGTGCCGATTCATGCGTCATGTTCGTGAACGGGCGCCGTCAGTTGGGATTGGCCATAACTTAACTGCTTCGGATGTTAATGTTTTCCTAGTACCTATTATACAAAATGCACAGAGCATGTGTGAGTACTTTTAATAGTTTATACCTGTGCGTAGTAGAGTGTGTAGTGCTATTCTGGGTGCATTGTTGAGGACAATCAATCAATGTGAAAGAAAATATAGCCAAACAGAAAAAGAGGCCCTTGCTCTAATAGGTAATGCATTTTTTTTTTTTGTAAAGAATTTGATTTGATGGTGGATCACAAGCCAATGGAATTTCTGTTAAGTCCGAAATCAAAGTCTTGCGCC
Source organism: Orthosia cruda (assembly GCA_964057195.1). Taxonomy (NCBI): domain Eukaryota; kingdom Metazoa; phylum Arthropoda; class Insecta; order Lepidoptera; family Noctuidae; genus Orthosia; species Orthosia cruda. The sequence continues at coordinate 1,062,016 of OZ059856.1, read as the reverse complement.
CGTGTCGAAAGGTGGGTTTTGCGACTTCAGGCGTATCGTTATAACGTAAAATATAAACCGGGTAAAACCAATATTGCGGACCCACTATTGTGGCTACGTAAGTATTTGGATCGGTCAATTCAGTCCACAGAAAAGAATTATGTTCATCAAATATTCGACTATTTGATGAACATAATTCTTTTCTGTGGACTGAATTGACCGACTAGAACTTGCGCAACATTTTTTTTTTCTATAGGCTTGCGCTTGACCCCATCTATCTCACCTGATGGTAAGCGATGATGTGGTCGATGGTGAGTAACGCTTGTCTAGAAAAACCCATTCACTCTTTACTTAAAGACCCCTAGATTGTAGCTATCGGTAAACACAGACTCCGGCAGGGAATTCCACTCCTTAGCTGTACGCATAATAAAACCTCAATGCAACAAATAATTAAGCAATCAGAAAGCTATCAGGAAATCACCAGTGTTAAAAAAGGAATTAATAGTCATAAATGGGATGAGTCTGTAAAGACATACAAAATATTTGCGGATGAGTTGTGTTTTTATGAGAATATACTTTCGAGAGGCAAGCGGATAGTTATTCCACAGAATTTCAGGAACCAAGTACTAGCTAGTTGATGGTAAAGAGCTGCAAATGATGCACCTTGGTTAGCTTACCAAATCCTCCAGCACCAACGAAACGTCGCGAACTTCCATCTGAACCTTGGGTCGATATTGGAATGGACCGAACGATAACGATTAACGACTATTTACTAGTAATTATTGACTATTACAGTCGCTATAAAAAAATCAAGATAACCATCAGGACCATAAAGAGCTTGCAAATTATTAAAATACTAAAAGAACTTTTTAGTCGACTCGGTTATCCACTATCGATCACTGCTGACAACGGCCGGCAATTCGTTAGTGAAGAGTTTAAGGATTTTTGCCATAACTGTAATATTATGCTTTTTAATACTGCCACAGTATTATTTATTTATTATTGGCCACAAATGAACGGAGAAGTGGAACGTCAAAATAAAGACATATTAAACGACTCAAAATAAGTTCTAGTGCAAAACGAGATATGAGAGACACATTTTATGAATACCTAACGATGTACAACTCCACTGCTCATTCAGTAACAAGAAGGATACCGTCAGAACTTCTATTCAAAAGAATGAACATCGATAAAATTCCCAAGTTGTAAGATATACGACGTGGTTGACACTGAAGATAGAGGCAGAGACAAGAGCAAAAAGAAAAAGGAAAGGAGTATGGAGACCAGAAAAGAAGAGCGGAAAACCCAGAACTAACAGAAGGTGAGAAGGTGTACATAAAAGAAACGGAAAAAAAACAATAAGCTCTGAACTACTTTCTATCCTATACCACATGTAGTGGAACAATCAGTATGAGGGGATATTATAATAATAAAAGAAGAAACTGGAAAAAGACTACGAAGGAATGTGCGTCTTGAAGGACAAAAGGAATCGGTAGAAGACGAGACCGAGGAAAATGAGGATGAGGAAATTTCAAAGGAAACAAATCTGTATAACCTAAAATTTAATGACACGGTCAAAGGTGATTATTGTATAAGTAAAAAAGTTATTAAGTTTGATTATATAAGAAGATGTATGATAATCATTTATAAATAATAAATCTGTTAAAAAGGAAGGGATGTAGTGTTTGTATCTATGCAATAGATATAATACATTGTCTCATATACACCAGTAGAGCTACCCCAGCTATCAATCTGTCAACTGGCATTAGAGGCGAGACAGGTTGGACGTGCGCCTGCACTCGGAGCTGGCTGTAGCGGTAAACCAGTGTGACACGTATACAAAAACAGCTAGTAAGTGTTGTGATAGTGATCACCACACTATCAGTCCAAGTTACAAGCAAAAAGTTAAGGTAATTTCAAGGGATATACAAAAAAACCGCACAGTGCCTTATACACTCGCGTTTACAATGTTTATGCATTGTTTATTATTTTTCCTCTAGTGCCCGTCTGTCCTTGCCATCAGACGGACGTATCTCGACCATTTCGCATAAAATCTACAACGATTTATCTCTCATCTTTGTTTATCAAACAAATTCCAGTATTTATGTGTTTCCCAACATAAAAAAGAATGTTTTTAAAAGTGATTTTCTTATTTGCGTATGCGTTGATCAGCGAAGCACAGTTCGAAGGTATGTCTCGTCTTTTTTTTGTTTTTTTTTTAATTTTTGAGGGCATTGACTTTGACCTGGTTATAAAAAATACGGGTTTCACATGTTATTGGTAACTAATCGGTTTTTAGTTTGATTATTTAACTAGCAGTGTTCACGGATCTGCTTGCTTAGTCTAAAAAAAAAGGACAATCTATAAATAAAAACAAATTAAGACTAACACCCCCGTTTTCTGAATGAAGACTGACTTGTCGAGGTCGATCCGTGCTTGAGTGATCATATCCGTTGCATGCCGAGTTTACTCCGTGCCTCGGAAAGCACGTTAAGCTGTTACTCCCGGCTGTCATTTGAAGATAATTGACAGCCGTTCGTTACAAGTTGTCAGAATCCTGAAAATTCTCACACTAGTCTTGCCAAGAGGCATAGTGTTGAAGGTCAGAAAGGCAGTCGCTTCATGTAAAATATTGGTGTTCTGACGGCAGGTAGCATCGCTGTTCTGCGAAAGCTACAGAGATCTGCAAAGTCATCAGGGGGTATTGCACGATAGACGAGGCAGTTTGTGTACTCAGCCTTGGGACCTAGAGGCGAAGGTACTCGCGTCACTGTACTGGTGGCGGGATGAAGCGAGGGTGCGGGGCGAAAGGCCGATGCTGTGACAAATGGAGTTGTGTTGGTCTCAGCTCCGCGAGGTCCTGGTGGTCCGGCTAGTGCTCGAGTGCGGGACGAGGTACGGCTCTCTGTCGTTTCGGGTGACGCAGTTACTCTCGGGCCATGTTTGCTTCGGGAAGTACCTGTCACCACCACGTCGATTGCCGGGAGGACACAGCGCGGCATACGCTGGTATAGTGTGCTGCTTGCGAGAAGCCGCGTCGTGCCCTCATCTCAGGAGTAGGCAGTGACCTGTCGCTGCCGGCCATAGGCTGTGGATAGGGAGACGGAGCCACGCACGCGCAGTAGAGTAAAGAGTAAGTATGGAGTTTCTTGTCCATTCTTCTTCATAATAAGCTACTTTTTCGAAGGTACGTTAGAATCAAGTGGGGTGTTTGATGCCCCCCGCGTGAAACAATACGCGCCGCCACCTCGGGTCCTGATGTATGTGTGTCTTACGGACGTCCCCGAGCCGTCACCCCTGGTCCCATTTAGTGGGACTGGAAGAGGGCGTTGTCCACTTTCCGCCGACGCCCGTTGTCTACTGCGGGTGCGTGGACGAGAGCTCCGTCTCCCTTTCCACAGCCTATGGCCGGCAGCGACAGAGGTCACTGCCTACTCCTGAGATGAGGGCACGACGCGGCTTCTCGCAAGCAGCCCCGGTGTTCCATCTCACACCTACGCTGGGGGTCGCGGGAACAATGATACTTCCGCTTCTTGGCGGCACCAGCCGGGGGTTGCGGAAGTATCATTGTCTTTCTCGGGTTTGGGGGGGAGTGAGGTGTTACACTCCCCCCGCGACGTCTTAGAGGGGCGATAGTTCACTGCCTACTTCTGAGATAAAGGCACGGCGTGGCGCCTCTCAAGCGGCTATCTATCTGACCTTCAACAATCCAGTAACTGGGTAACACGATGCCTCTTGGCAAGACTAGTGTGAGAATTTTCAGGCTTCTGTCAACTTGTAACGAACGGCTGTCAAAGATATTCAAATGACAGGCGGGACCAACAGCTTAACGTGCTTTCCGAAGCAGGGAGGAAACTCGACATGCAACGAATATGATCACTCAATCACGGATCTACCTCGACATGCGTTTCTTGACCATGATGGAATGTGCGGCTGTTATTATTCAGCGTCGAACCCCTTTATCATCATCACAATCATCAGCCTATTAATGTTCCTACTGGTGGGACACAGGCCTCCTCCCTGTGAGAGGGAATCGGCCGTAATACACCACGCGGGCTCAGTGTGGGTTTTCAGTGGTGATGAAATCATTTACACAAAGTGAAGCGCCTGCCTGGATTCGAACCCATGACCTATGACACTTAAGTCGGGGTCGTGACCACTGGGCCACCACTGCTTGAACCCCTTACGTGATACTAATTAACAGTGGTTTTTTCTATTTTTACAGGTGAAGGATGCATAAAAGATGGTGTAGGCGGTGTTTGCACGAATTTAATTAGATGCCAGTCAGCAATTAACGAAATTAAGAATAGGAAACACCCACAGGTAAATATAAAACACTAGCTTTGCCGCGCAGCTTTGCTCCCGTGGTCCACCCCACAAGACCCAGAGATAAAAAGTAGCATATGTTACTTAGGAATAATGTAGCTTTCGACTGGTGAAAGAATAAAAAATATGTGTTCAAAATTGATTCAGTAGTTTTAAGGGTTCCGTACCCAAAGAGTAAAAACAGGACCCTATTACTAAGATTCCACTGTCCGTCTGTCTGTCTGTCACCAGGCTGTATCTCATGAACCGTGATAGCTAGACAGTTGAAATTTTCACAGATTATAATAACTTAACTAATAATAACTTTATTCATAACATACATTACATTATACATAGTAACAATAGTTCCCTGGCTCCCAAACTAGACCTATTGTCTGTGACTTGGGAGTCAGTTCCTCCAATATGTATTCACATTAAGTATGTTTAGAAATTATAATTTATAGATGGCTGCAATTATAATAGTGTGCGTATGCGTATCATAGTGTATTATTATTCCATTTATTCATTTTATTTACATATTTTTACATTTTTAAATATTATTCTATAAAAAAAGTAAATAAAAAACACATGTATTATTATTATTCCGTTTATTTAACTTTGTACACACTTTATATTTACATTTTTAAATATTTCTTTATAAAAAACAAATCATTAAAAAAAAACATTTAAAAATATAACAAAAATGGTTGTCCACCGGTGTCGGGAGCAGGGTCCAAGCTACCGGTGGTTAGGGCTCCAGAGACAGGAACCTCCTCACAATGCGAGCCGTATCGAGGAGTACTGCCTTCTGTATCAGGCCCTTGATCCAACCGTGCAGTGACAGCCTCGACAGATGGTCGTCGAGGCTCTTGGCCATCAGGCCGTTGGCCGTTATGACAATCGGCACAATGATCGCCGAGTCCACATTCCACATGTCGACAACCTCGTGTGCTAAGTCGAGATACTTGATTTGTTTCTCTTTCTCAGCTTTCACGAGGTTCTCGTCATGCGGAATGGTGACATCGATTATCATTGTGCGGCGCGCTAATCGGTCTATCGCCACTATATCTGGCTTATTAGTAACAATAGTCCTATCAGTGATGATAGACCGATCCCAGTACAACGTGACATGGTCATTTTCGAGAACTGGGTCGGGCACATACTTGTAATACGGTACCTCCGATTCCACTAGATTGTACTTCAAAGTATGTTGCTGGTGAATAATCCTGGCCACTTGATTATGCCTGCGCAAGTACTCGCCGTTAGCGAGACGAGAATAACCAGAGTTAATATGTCTGATGGATTCACCCGGACGGTGGCATGCCCGACATATGTCAACCGTGCCGTCCTTCATTATATGTCTCCGGTAGTTATTCGTCAGGATAACTTCGTCCATAATTGCACAAACAAAACCTTCAGTTTCCCCGAAAAGGTCACCGAAACGTAGCCAGGATACGGACGCTGGGAAATCTACATCGGACCCATGTAGAGCCCTATAGAAGCGCCCGTGTAGCTCCTTGCCTTGCCATACCTCTTTGCGTTCATCAGTAGTTAGTATGACAGGCTTGCGCCAGTTCTCTTTAGCCATGGACAACGGGGTGAGTCCAGTCTCATCACTGATGATCGTGGGTGATGCATCCGGTTTGCGGTCAGCAGTGTCCGGACCCTCCTATCGAGGGCGTCGAGCTCGGTCTGAGTCCATTTGAGTATACCGAAAGAGTACATCAAAACCGGCATGACCCAACTGTTGAAGGAGCGCACCTTATTTCCGCCTGACAAAAGGCTATTTAATACCTTTTTCAGGCGGCCAAAGAACCGCTCCTTCAGCAGTTGCTTCATGTCAGCACTGTTGATGCCCAACGCTTCCGACATACCCAAACTTGTAAGTTTCGGTCGATGAGAGGTGTCTGAGGTGTATGGAATCAGAGAGTTGAATTCCCGCGGATTCCATAATCACCCCTTGCTTTACATGCATGACTGCACATTTGTCCACACCAAATTCCATCCTGATGGAGTTACTGAAGGTTTCAGTTATCTTCAGTAGCTCCGTCAGTTGGAATTTGGTGGGGGTAAAGAGTTTCAGATCATCCATGTAAAGGAGGTGAGATATGACCTGACCACCTCTTCTCAACCGATAGCCTAGTCCTGAATCCTCCAGCAGTGTACTTAGAGGATTCAGGGCTAAGCAGAACCAAAGTGGACTCAAACTGTCGCCCTGAAATATCCCCCGCTTAATCCATACAGGCTCATCATCCCCCTGAATCGGTCGACATCCTGGATATCGAAGGACTGTCTTCCATTGCCCCATACATGACTCAAGGAAGGTGCATAGAGTTGCATCTATTTTGTACAACTCCAGCACCCTCATGAGCCATGTATGTGGCACAGAGTCGTAGGCCTTCTTGTAGTCTATCCAGCATGTCGACAGATCCTTGCGGGATCGACGAACCTGCTGGCTTATGGCCATGTCAATGAGGAGTAGCTCCTTAGTGCCGCGGGACCCATTCCTACATCTATTCTGAGAGGTAGACATTATTGAGTTAGCTTCAATGTGTTTATCAATTTTTGCTCTCAGGATGGATGTAAGAAGTTTATAAACCGTCGATAGGCAAGTAATTGGTCTATAATTCTTGGGTTCCGCGGGACTACCTGTCTTATGGAGCAGGTGGGTAATGCCTGTTGTTAAAAACTGCGGCAGCGACCCATTCTCTAAACATGACTGGAATTGAGATGCCAGTAACGCGTGTGAGCTGCTATACCATTTTAGCCAAAAGTTATGCAGTCCGTCCGGTCCCGGAGACTTCCAATTCGGTAGCGGACGAACTGCTTTGGCTACATCAGGTGGACTGATGATTACTATTTCCATTTCTGGTATAGCATCACACACGCGCTCGACATCACGCATCCAGCCACCCTCAGTGTGACAGACGGGCACCGACCGGATGCTTCGCCAGAATGTACTCGTGGCGACATCATCCGGGCGGCACACGTCAGTCACACTGTGCTCAGGTCGCTCCCAAGTTCTGTATACCCACCTCTCATCACTCTGGAACATGTGATTCTGCGAGTACCGGTCAACCCGCCGCCTATACCGCCGAATACGGCTGGCCCATGCACAAACTTTCTGCTTCAGGAAGTCGATGCGCTCCGTGACACAGGACATGTATTCTCGAGGACTGATTCCAGTCCCCGAAAACGCCCGCCTCACGAAGCGCATCACGCGTGGTCGTGTATTGCCCTCCCTGAAACAGCATAGTTTGCCGATGAGTACCCTGGCCCCATCGATACGCCGTTGGATCCTGCATTGCCAGGCTGGCACGGCAGGCTTTGGCCGAATAGTCTCGTTTGGGAACTTAACATTGGCCAAACGACATGCCGCAACAGCCCCGCAATACAGGATTGAGTGCGTATCAACGAGGCTCTCGCTGCTTTCAAAGATATTCTTAAGCAGCGAGTCCAAGGCACACACCAGCGCCCTATTCTTCTTGTGCATAGGCAACCGTGGCAATCGGGGTCTAAGTTCAGTCGGTGTTGACCTATACTCGCGAAGCGCATCCTCCAGTGCGCTCCTCAATCTTTCATTGCACTGGCTACTTACTGTAACAACCCTATCATCTGCCTCTTCGGTAACATGATTGGACCGCGGCGGGATCTCAATAGTGGCTGGCGGTGTCGCGATCTGTGTCGGGGTTGAGACGATTTGGTTGATCAGCACTTCTGAGTGCAGCCTATCAAGTGCGGCGTCGTCCAACCTGTGATTACGCTGGATGACCCGCACCTGATCCGACAATCGTTGGGCTGAGACGTTTACAGTTGGTTCAAGGTCCTGAAACAGAGACAGCATCCTAGCACGGTACGCAGTGAGGTTAGTTCCCCCCTCAGTAGACCCGTAATGCATATTACGCGCATATTATTATTATTGCGCACTTATTATTGCGCGCATGCGCATGACGTTCTCATTCATATTTTGAGTCCATCTCATGCGCTGCACACAACCACCGGCAGCGGGGACCCGGCTTGGAGCCGGTTGGCTCCTAGGTCCCAAACTCCTCGGCAGCCGGCCTCTCCCCTGCCGACATACAGGTGTTGGCGACGTCGGCGGGGAAAAATACTCGTCGCTCGTGCTCGACGCGGCATCAGCCACTGATGACACAGGTGATCTGAGGTCCGGCGGCGGCGGGGCGGAGCTGAGCGACGAGTCCGGGGGTAGAAGTCGTGCGCGACTAGCTGCTGCTCTCGTCAACATTATGCTTTTTCCTTAAACATTTTCAACATTTTCATTATTATATTTCATTTATTCATTTTATATTACATATTTTTACATTTTTAAATATTATTCTATAAAAAATAAAATAAAAAAACATTTAAAAATACAAAAATAGTAGCCCACCGGTATCGGGAACAGGGTCCAAGCTACCGGTGGTCAGGGCTCCTGAGAGAGGAACCTCCTAACGATACGCGCCGTGTCCAGAAGTACCGCTTTCTGGATCAAGCCCTTGATCCAGCTGCCTAACGAGAGCCTCCTCAGATGTTCGTCGAGGCTCTTGGCTATTATGCCATTGGCCGTAACGACTATCGGCACAATGATAGCTGTATTCACGTCCCACATGTCGACAACCTCGCGAGCCAGATCAAGATACTTGCTTTTCTTATCTCTCTCAGCCTTCACGAGGTTCTCATCATGTGGGACCGCTATATCAACAATCATTGCGCGACGCTCTAGTCGGTCCATCACCACTATGTCAGGCTTATTGGCAACAATAGTCCTGTCAGTGATGATAGACCGATCCCAATACAACGTTACATTGCCATTTTCGAGAACTGGGTCGGGCACATACTTATAGTAAGGCACTTCTGACTCCACAAGATTGTATTTAAGAGCAAGTTGCTGATGGATAATCCTGGCTACAAGGTTGTGTCTATGCAAATAGTCTCCGTTAGCCAGACTAGAACAACCGGAGATAATGTGACGGATTGATTCACCCGGCCGGTGACATGCCCGACAGATGTCAACCGTGCCGTCCTTCACAATGTATTTCCGGTAGTTGTTCGTCATCATAACTTCGTCCATAATCGCAAAGACAAAACCTTCGGTTTCCCCGAACAGGTCACCAAATCGCAGCCAGGCCACGGACGCTAAAAGATCTACATCGGGCCCATGTAGGACCCGGTAGAATCGTCCGTGAAGCTCCTTGCTCTGCCATATCTCCCTGCGGTCATTAGTATCTAATACTATAGGTTTGCGCCAGTTCTCGTTAGCCAAGGAGAGCGGGGTAAGGCCCTTGTCCACCGCTACCACATCTCGATGCATACCCACGTCAGCGGCCTTGAAGTATTCCCTAAGACTGCATACCTCGCGGTTGTGTAGGGTCTTAGCATTTAAAAAGCCACGACCCCCGCACTTCCGAGGGATATACAGTCTCATAATCGGTGAACGTGGGTGATGCATACGATTTGTGGTAAGCAGCGTGCGGATCCTCCTATCCAGGGCGTCAAGTTCAGTCTGAGTCCATTTGAGTATGCCGAAAGAATACATCAATACCGGCATGACCCAGCCGTTGAAGGCGCGCACCTTGTTACCGCCCGATAAAAGACTATTTAGTACTCTTTTCAGGCGGCCAAAGAAGCGCTCCTTCAACGACTGTTTCACGTCAGTAGCATTGATGCCTAGTGCTTCCGACATACCCAAATACTTGTAAGTTTCGGTTGAGGAAAGGGATCGAAGGTGTATGGAATCCGAGAGTTGTATTCCCACGGATTCCATAATCTCCCCTCGCTTTACATGCATGACTGCACCAAATTCCATACGGATGGCGTCACTGAAGGTTTCTGTTACCTTCAGTAGCTTCATCAGTTGCAAGTTGTTGGGGGCAAAGAGCTTCAGATCATCCATGTAAAGGAGGTGTGATATGACCTGACCACCTCTTCTCAACCGATAGCCCAGACCTGAACCCTCCAGCAGTGTACTGAGAGGGTTCAGGGCTAAACAAAACCACAGAGGACTCAGACTGTCGCCCTGAAATATGCCGCGCTCGATCCTTATAGGTTCGCTGTTTTCCTGATTCTGTCGACATCCTGGATAGTGAAGGACCGTCCTCCACTGCCCCATACATGACGTCAGGAAGGCGCGCAGAGTTGCATCAATTTTATACAACTCCAGCACCCTCATGAGCCATGTATGTGGCACTGAGTCGTAAGCCTTCTTGTAATCTATCCAACATGTCGCCAGATCCTTGCGGGAACGGCGAACCTGTTGGCTAATGGCAATGTCTATGAGGAGCAGCTCCTTAGTACCGCGGGACCCGTTCCTACATCCATTCTGAGAAGCAGACATGATGGCGTTATTGTCAATATGTTGATTAATTTTCGCTCTCAGAATGGATGTAAGGACTTTATAGACCGTCGGTAAGCACGTTATCGGTCTATAATTTTTAGGATCCGCAGTACTACCTGATTTGTGGAGCAGGTGGGTTATTCCTGTCGTTAGGAACTGAGGTAGCGATCCTGACTCTAAGGCAGACTGGAACTGAGTTGCCAAACGAGCGTGCGACCTTTGGAACCATTTAATCCAAAAGTTGTGCAGTCCGTCCGGCCCAGGAGATTTCCAGTTAGGCAACGGGCGGACTGCACGAGCCACATCTTGGGGGCTGATGGTAATTGCCCCCATTTGTGGTATCGGATCGCACGCTCGTTCGACCTCCCGAGTCCAGTCATCCTCGGTGTGACTGACAGGCACCGACCAGATATCGCGCCAGAACGAAGACATGGCGTCATTATCCGGTAGGCGCGTATCAGTCACACCTTGGTTGGGTTGCTCCCAAGCCCTATAAACCCACCTTTCGTTGCTCTGGAATGTGCGATTCTGAGTGTATCGCTCCACTCGCCGCTTGTACCGACGAATACGGTTTGCCCATGCATAGATTTTCTGCTTCAGGAAGTCGATACGCTCTGTGACGCGGGACATATAATCTCAAGAACTGATATCAGTCCCTGAGAACGCCCGCCTCACAAAGCGCATCACTCTAGGGCGAGTGTTGCCCTCCCTGAAGCAGATAAGCTTGCCGATGAGTGCTCTAGCCTCACCGATACGACGCTCAATCCTGCACTGCCAAGCTGGTATAGCTGGTCGTGTAGCTCTGTCAGTTTTGGGAAACTTGACGTTAGCTACATGACATGCTGCTGCAGCCGCACAGTACAAGATCGAGTGGGTGTCGGCAAGGTCTTTGCTGCTATCAAAAACATTTGACAGCTGCGAATCTAGAGCACACACCAGCGCCCTATTTTTCTTATGCATGGGCAAACGAGGTAGTCGAGGTCTAAGCTCAGGCGGTGTGGAGCGATACTCGCTGAATGCACATTCCAAAGCGCTCCTCAAACGTGCATTGCATTGGGTACTCACAGATATAGCCCCGTCGTCGTCATCCTCGCCAACATGGTCGGGTCGCGGTGAAACACTGGGTTGCAGTTGCACCGCGGCCGGTGGCAAGGCAGGTGAGACACGGCTACTCTGTGATTCCTCACGCAGTCTATCAAGTACGGCGTCATCCAGCATACGGTTACGTTGGATGACCCGCACCCATCCCGCACCTGATCCGATAGACGTTGGGCCAGACACGTTGACAGCTGGCTCAAGCACCTGAAACAGAGAGAGCATCCGACCACGGTACGCAGTCAGGTTACTTCCCCCCTCTGTAGCCCCAAAGTATGCGCGCATGACGTTTTCGTTAATCGATTGCGTCCATCGCATGCGCTGCACACTTCCACCGGGAGCGGGGACCCTGTCAGAGGCCGATGGGCCTCGAGGTCCTAGGCTGTCCGGTGGCCGGCGTCCTGCCCGTCGACGCGTAGGTGGTGGTGTCGTCGGCGGAGAGAAGTATTCGTCGCTCGAGCTCGACGCAACTGCAGCATCCAGGATCGCTTGACTTACGGTTGTAGGGGATCCCGGCGACTGCGAGGCGGAGCTGAGCGACGAACCCGAAGATGTTGGGCGTGTGTTTTTGGCTCGGGCCTGGCTTCGTGTCAACATTTTCTTCTCAGCTTGTCATTCTGGTTTATTTTAGGTTGTTCATTTTAATTATAGTTTTGGTTTTCTTCTGGTTGTTTTATTATATATATATGGAGGCATTATTTAAATTTAGTTTTATGTAGTTTTAACAATGAAATTGTTCGGATTCATAAATATAACCAAAAAATTCGAAGAGCGAAGAAAATTTTTGTGTCACTCTTGACAAGTCAGGCCACAGATTATTAGGCTATTATTATTATGTCTTTTATTCAACTTTTTTTTTTCTTATTGATTACATTTTTAAATATTTTTATAAAACACAAAATTAAAAAAACATTTAAAAATATAGAAAATAGAGGCCCACCGGTATCGGGAACAGGGTCCAAGCTACCGGCGGGCGGTCAGGGCTCCAGAGGGAGGAACCTCCTAACAATGCGAGCCGTGTCCAGCAGTACTGCTTTCTGGATCAGGCTCTTGACCCAGCCGCCTAACGAGAGCCTCCTAAGATGTTGGTCGAGGCTCGTGGCTATTAAGCCATTGGCTGACACGACTATCGGTACAATGATCGCTGTGTCCACATCCCACATGTCGACAACCTCGCGAGCCAAGTCAAGATACTTGATTTGCTTATCTTTCTTGGCTTTCACGAGGTTCCCGTCATGCGGGACGGTAATGTCAACAATCATTGCACGCCTCTCGATTCGGTCCACCACCACTATATCAGGCTTATTGGCTACAATAGTCCTGTCAGTGATGATGGACCGATCCCAGTACAATGTGATATTGCCATTTTCGAGAACTGGGTCGGGCACATACTTGTAGTACGGTACCTCCGATGCCACAAAAGTGTATTTCAGAGCAAGTTGCTGGTGGATGATCCTGGCTACAAGGTTGTGCCTATGCAAGTACTCCTCGTTAGCTAGACGAGAACATCCAGAGATAATGTGTCGGATCGATTCACCCGGGCGGTGACATGCCCGACAGATGTCAACCGTGCCATCCTTCACAATAAATCTCCGGTAGTTATTCGTCATGATAACTTCGTCCATAATTGCACAGACAAAACCTTCGGTTTCCCCAAAGAGGTCACCGAAACGCAGCCAGGCTACGGACGCTGCTTGGTCTACATCGGACCCGTGTAGGGCCCGGAAAAAGCGTCCGTGAAGCTCCTTACTCTACCATACTTCCCTGCGGTCGTTAGTATCAAGCACTACAGGCTTGCGCCAGTTCTCATTCGCCAAGGAGAGCGGGGTGAGTCCCTTGTCCACTGCTACTACATCTCGATGCATACCCACGACGGTGTGTAGAAAATATTCCCTGAGATTGCATATCTCGCGGTTGTGGAGGTTTTTGGCATTTAAAAAGCCTCGGCCACCACACTTCCGCGGGATATACAATCTCATGACCGACGATCGTGGATGATGCATTCGATATGCAGTCAGCAGTGTACGGACCCGCCTATCCAGGGCGTCGAGTTCCGTTTGAGTATGCCGAAAGAGTACATCAATACCGGCATGACCCAACCGTTGAATGCGCGCACCTTGTTTCCGCCTGAAAGAAGGCTATTGAATACCTTCTTCAGACGGCCAAAGAAGCGTTCCCTCAACGATTGCTTCATGTCAGTAGTGCTGATACCTAATGCTTCCGACATACCCAAATACTTATAGGTTTCGTTTGGAGAGAGGGATCTCAGGTTTATGGAATCCGCTAGTTGAATACCTACGGATTCCACAATCTCCCCTCGCTTTACATGCATGACCGCACATTTGTCCACACCAAACTCCATCCTGATGGCGCTACTAAAAGTTTCAGTTACCTTCAGTAGCTCCATCAGCTGAAGATTGCTGGGGGCAAATAGCTTCAGATCATCCATGTAAAGGAGGTGAGATATAACCAGACCACCTCTCTTCAACCGATAGCCTTCCCCTGAATTCTCCAGCAGCATGCTTGGAGGATTCAGGGCAAGACAAAACCAAAGTGGACTCAAACTATCGCCGGAGTTATCGTCAACGTGTTTATTAATTTTAACTCTCAAAATGGATGTAAGAACCTTATAGACCGTTGGTAAACATGTAATTGGTCTATAATTTTTGGGTTCCGCGGTGCTACCAGACTTGTGGAGCAGGTGGGTTATTCCTGTTGTAAGGAACTTGGGTAGCGAACCAGACTCTAAGGCTGCCTGGTACTGAGATGCCAAACGAGCGTGCGACCTTTGTAGCCACTTGATCCAAAAGTTGTGCAGTCCGTCCGGTCCTGGAGATTTCCAGTTCGGCAACGGACGGACTGCACGGGCTACATCTTGGGGGCTGATCGTAATAGCCCCCATTTCTTGTATTGGATCACACGCTCGTTCGACCTCCCGAGTCCATTCACCTTCGGTGTGACTGACAGGCACCGACCAGATGCTGCGCCAGAATGAACACATAGCGTCATCATCCGGCAGGTGCGTATCAGTCACACCTTGGTTGGGTCGCTCCCAAGCCCGGTAAACCCACCTTTCATTACTTTGGAATGTGCGATTCTGAGTGTATCGCTCCACTCTCCGCCTGTACCTACGAATACGGTTTGCCCATGCATACACTTTTTGTTTCAGGAAGTCGATGCGCTCTGTGACATGGGATATATAGTCTCGGGGGCTGACATCAGTCCCCGAAAACGCCCGTCTCACAAAGCGCATCACTCTTGGGCGGCTATTGCCCTCCCTGAAACAAATTAGTTTGCCGATGAGTGCTCTGGCCCCACCAATACGACGTTCGATCCTGCACTGCCAAGCCGGTACGGCTGGTTTCGGTCGTGTAGCTCTGTCATCTGCAAATTTGACATGAGCTACACGACATGCCGCTACAGCCGCGCAGTACATGATCGAATGTGTATCAGTGAGGTCTTCGCAGTCATCAAAATAGTTTGACAACTGCGAATCCAGAACAGCCACCAGCGCCCTATTCTTGTTATGCATGGGAAAACGAGGTAATCGTGGCCTAAGTTCGGGTGGCATGTTGCGATACTCCCGAATAGCACACTCCAAAGCACTCCTCAATTGTGGCTGGTGGTATATGGTGGTGGTGGACACGGTCAGTGTAGTGTGTAGAAATATGAGGGTAGAGGAAGAATTTTCTGCCCCAACGGAGCCAGTACACCGAGACACCTGTCTACCCGGGACCACGGTCGTTGCAACCATAGACTAATATATATGTTGCAACACGGCCGAAACGTCGGGTGAAATAGGTAAATAAACAATCTAAATCTTCGTCTTAAATTCCCGTGATGTATTGTTTCTCAATTATGAAACGCGAAAGTTTTAAAGTTAATACTAAAAAGGGCAGGCAGGGTATTTTTTGCTTTATCGTATAAATAAAAATAGACAAAGATAAAGCGCATCAAAGTTCATAAGTAGAGGCTTGTGACGTCACTTTGTCAGTATAAAGTGTAGTACACCATGACGTCACACGATATTTCAACGCACTATATCGTCGACAATTTATGTTTACGTGTCAAAATTTAAAATACGTGTCCAATATTTTTTATTAATCTACCAAACCAAACAGACAAAAAATATTTTCAATCAACTACCCTATTACGAGTATTTACAAAAGCTCACAATAACAGGATCGCACATAAATTATACAAGGTATTGTGGGGATCAAATGGTCACTGCAGCCACATCTTGACAGGAAAACATGTTTATAATATCTATTTATAATAAAAACATATTCAACATTGATACCGATAATAAACCGGTTATTGGTTAAGTCGTTACCTGCGCATGCACCTTTGTAATAAGATTTTGATGACAATATCTGACACTGTATTATTTCCTAATTGGTTCTTGTCATGTTTAAAATGTCTTATTTTTGTAGTATCAATCCAATATTTACTACTAGTATAAACTTCCATCGTGAGCTGTTAGTGCTATCTTCTAGCTAATTTAAAGTTGCAGTGGACAGGGCACTTTGCTTGCAGTACGGATGGTCGATGGGGCCGAAAAGTTCTGGAGTGGCGACCACGTACTGGAAGACGCAGTGTTAGAAGGCCTCCCTCTAGGTGGAGCGATGGTCAAGGCTATAGGAATCCGCTTGATACGAGATGCGCAGGACCTATGTTTAGCAGTGGACTTCTTTCGGCTGAAATGATGATGAAATATTTTTGTGTAGATTAACTCTCCATTGGCAGTACTGTCTTCCAGCACTGGCTGCTAGTAAAAGCTGCCAGCTACGTTTTAACTTGATTCAAACAAACAAACTCTTTAGCAGAATCACCCTACTACAAAATCTCTCAATGTTTTAATTACCTTTGCCACCAGATTTGCTCCTTCAACAACAGAGATCCTATAGTATGCTGCTTGGACCGCAAGACAACAGTAAACCCTCCTGTAGCTACCACCACCAGAAGGTAAGACCACTTAAGGTTGCCCTAGTCGACGACACGAACTATTTTGTGCGCGGGGTTAAAATGCATGCTATCTCATCCGACAACACATGCGAAAGAGATTGATGCTGTGATGAGCAGTAAGAAGCTAGTTTGCGTACGAATACACACTTTTGCAAATTTGTAGCGAAATTGATGAAGATTTCGGTCGAAAACGAGCGCGCATCATTTTATAAACAGAACTTTGGCAGTAAGGATATCATGAAAAAAAACTAAATGTATCTGTTCAAAATAAAATTATTTTCATTGTTGAACTACAAATCTATCCCTGTATGGTGACTGTTTTGCAATTTTCCTTCTTCTTATGGTATTTATTTGCGCCCAAGGATGCGTTAAAATTAGTATTGAAATACGGAACTTTCGACGCTCATAACTTTCAAATATATTTTGTTTTCGTTTTTTTTGTTTCCATACAGGGCTAGATAATGATGAGACAAATTGATATCATTTTTATTTTGAGCGTACACCGTCAAACAGTGGAGAAATCGCCAAACTACGTTTGTATGGAAGAATGATCGACCAGGGCAATATTAAAACGTCATCTGTATCAACATAAATGTTGGGATCGGCTTCAGTCTGATAGGAGAAGCTGTATCATGCTACATGGAGTGACTGCCTATCTACAAAAAAATTACCTTTAACAAGATACCTTTTCAATGAACTTCAAAAAGTAGGAGGTTGTTCTCAATTCGACTGTATGTTTTTTTTGTATTTATGTTACGCGATAACGCCGACAATTACGAACCGATTTTGATAATTCTTAGTTTTTGGAAAGCTGGTGCTTCTGATCCTTTTTAAATTTGATCAAGATCTGACGAGTAGTTTTTAAGTTGTCCTTTATAATACGCATTTCCATGATAATATAAGGTACCAAAACTAAAAAAAAAGTTAATCAATAATCAAAAAACCCGACTGCTTAAAAAGCGAACCAAAATGGCGTAAACAAGAAGAAAATCATGCTGTGCAGTCGGAGGACACATAAATTCGCGAGCTGGCTGACTAAAACCAGATGTCGTTTTAGTTCGCTTTTTAAGCAGTCGGGTTTTTTGATTTTTGAAACAACTTTTTTAATTTATAACTTTTTAGTTATTTTTTTCTAGATTTTGTTACATTTAAACATATATGTGTTATATATTTTTGGAAACACCTCTTAAAACTCTTTATTTTGATAAAAATATTAAAAAAAAATGAAAAATTTGGGCCCCCACATATTTTTCTATTTTACAATTTTAATGTAGCCAGAGACGATCGCTGACGTAAGAATCATCAAAATCGGCCAAAGCGTTTGGTCTCTGGAACGCCACATAGGAACACATATACATACATACATAGACTGATAAACACATTACCCTCCTTCGGCAGTCGGGTAAAAAGAGAACAATAATAAAAAAAACCGGCCAAGTGCGAGTCAGACTCGCGCACGAAGGGTTCCGTACCATTATCGCAAAAAACGACAAGAAAATCACGTTTGTTGTATGGCCCCACTTAAATATTTATTTTATTCTGTTTTTAGTATTTTTTTTTGTTTATAATATTTGTTATAGCGGCAACAGAAATACATCATCTGTGTAAATTTCAACTGTCTAGCTATCACGGTTCAAGAGATACAGCCTGGTGACAGACAGACAGACCGACGGACCGCGGAGTCTTAGTAATAGGGTCCCGTTTTTACCCTTTGGGTACGGAACCCTAATAAAAAATTGTACATACGAATTGATAACCTCCTCCTTTTTGGAAAGTCGGTTAAAAAACTTTTAATATAAATATTTTTCCGACGTCCAAAAAAATCACTACAAAGCGTAAAATAACTTTCTTTTTGGAAGTCGGTGTCTAAAACTAAAAATAATGGTACTAAAGACACCGACTTCCGAAAAGTAAGTTTTTTTTCGCTTTGTAATGTTTCGTTTTGGAAGTCGGTATACTTTGTTGAAACTAAAAGATCCAGCTTTACTCCGTGACTGTATTAATAATGAAATTGGGCAGTGGGTCCACTCCACCTATTCAAAATGTAATTGGGTTGAGTGATTTCGCGGGTCCATTTCGAGTGGGTTCAGCTGACCAAAGACTCTTGGTATGTCTGGTTGTCTGACTTTAGGGTTAAACACAACAATTAATTGTCTCGTTGGTCTAGTGGTGGTAAGCGCTACTGCTGGCCATGAAGACCTGGGTTCGACTCCAGGTTCAAGCAAAATGTTATTGGGTATTTTCACCTGAAAATTCTCAGTAGCAAAACCGGCGTCTGGACTGGACTTGTGGCCGGTTGATGGCAATTGGCTCGCCCTATATTTTATTTTATTTATACGACACATTTAAGAAAACTTACAACGAAACAATTTAGCACCTGGACCTCTGTTCACTCTCATTTTGATGGATCTATAATTTTGCTATGCGGTCTTGCAACTTTGAGATGTTGCCTTTGGTCTTCTTCATTGACTCAATGTCATGCTCCAGGGTTGATACTTTGCTGGTCAGCTCATCCATTTTGTCACTAATAAACTGTAGTGACAACTTCACCTCTGTTAATTCGGTCTTTAAAGTCTTGAGCTCCACAAGTTCGTTTTGCACTGCTTTAACGCTCTCGACCAGCGCTGGCAAGGCTGTCTGCTGATGAACTCTTGTCAGAATCAGCTCGGGGACCGGCCAGCATCAATGTTTTGCAACTGCTACATGTTCGTGTAGTTTTATGCTCTACAAGTCTTCTCCACCCTGCTTCCGTGATGCCTACACAGGGGAAGTCACTGCCCCATGTGACGCCGTCTCTGGCATCAACATCGCACTGTTTACAAGTAAACATCTTGAAAAGTTTATGAAACGCAGTTGGGTTGTCTACCGTCTGATTGGGTAACTATTACATGGTACTGGATTAATGTGGGTGTACAATACCTACATCTTTGTCTAACTCTTCGGGGAGTTAAGATTTGCTGTTATGGTATGTGTTAAACAAATACTTCTTATAATTTCAGACCAGCGGTGACCAATACCACTGAATACATCCCACCGTCTTACGACTATGAAACCGAGGTTCAAACTGATGGTCAATGTTTTCCCATACCGGAGGCTCTGACTACGAAGAAGACAGGACAGAAGGCTTTAGACAGTGAGTAAAATACTGGCTACTATAGGTAATACTTTCCATATTTTTAGGGTTCCGTACCTCGGAAGGAAAAAACGGAACCCTTATAGGATCACTTTGTTGTTGTTGCACCGTCTGGCTGTCTGTCAAGACCCTTTTTCTCAGGAACGCGTGGAGGCATCAAGTTGAAATTTATATCAAATACTCAGGTCTGATGTCCCTTAAATCTGTGAAAAATCAAACTTCTAAACCAACGCAATCAAACGATGTAGCTGTTTATGTCGCAAATTTCCGCAAATTTTCGACACTCGCAAGGGAATCAAAACCTACAGTGTACTTCCCGTGAACTCAGAATCTTGAAATGTGGTACGAAGCAACTTCTTGTATCACAGATATAAAGGAATAATTGCAAAAACCGTAAATTTTTAGTTACATCATATAATAAAAACATTTTAATAATTTTAAATTTACTACCCCTTTCCTCATGAACGCGTAGAGGTATTAAATTGAAATTCATATCAAATACTCAGGTCTATAATACCTTTAAGCTGAGGTTTATACGGAACCCTCGGTGTGCGAGTCCGACTCGCACTTGGCCGGTTTTTTTATTATATTTACCATGAAAACTTCGTATACTCTACTCCACTCAGCCCAGCAACAACGATGACAACACAAAACCGAATGTTAAACAAAATTTTTACAAAAACCTACCAAAACATCGTTTGTCTCCGCCTGCAGAACCTCATAATATTTAACGTATAAATTATACCTAGTACTTGTTTTTCTCTTTTCAGTTAATTATTTTTTAGCAGTCGGGTTTTTTGGAATGTACTATTTAGTAGCTTTCATTTGATACCCATATTGTTAAGACAACCAAAAAAAATTATAAACCCCTTTTAGGGGCCCATATTAAAAAATTATGTAACCTATGTCACTCCTACAATTGAGGCAAATTCAACGACACCTCATATGTCATAATCCCTTAAGCCGTTTGGGCTGTAGAGCGTGCTATAGAAATGGACATACATACATGCCTACCTACGTACTGTTCGAAAAACAGCCGCAGTCGGATAAAAACACTCTCGAATCGAGGACGAGCCATCTAAACTAATATTATATTTGCGAAAATAGATGTACTGTCTGTTACCTTCCACGCTTTGGTATGGAAACCCTGGGCAAGACAAATGATAGTTCTTATCCCGGAAATCATCCTTAAAGGGGTGGAAAGGGGGGTGCAAGTTTCTTTGGTAAACCAATAATTTCTCAAGTAAAGCCCTCACACCTACAATATTATTATGTAAATTGAGGATTGATATAGAAATATAGGCTATTTAAGTATCAATGCTATGCAGACGTAGTCGCGGTGAAAAGCCAGTAAGCTATCATTTCAGCCGAAAGGCGACCGAAGTTTAGGTTGACCGCTAAGGCTTATATTACATGTCCATTTGAAGGAACTCCACTCAACTCAATCAAATGGAGAAACACAATGTAATTTTACAACTTCTACAAAATATCTTACATAGGGGTCTCTTTTTAAACCCCCTTTCAGCATTTCCATATACAGATACCCATGTATCTCCAGTGAAGGTAAGGGCTGTGTCATCTGCATAGGAGAAAACATGTCCGTTCTCAAGCTTCATTTCGCAAAGATTATTTATGTAAATAAGGAAAAGCGTCGGACCCACAACACTACCTTGTGGGACACCGAAACTCACCCCTAACTCTTCACTGGCGTCATTTTCTATTTTTACACATTGCTTTCTATGCTGGAGATAATCTATTAGCAAAGCTAAGGGGACTCCTCTAATACCTATGTTATCTAGACTACGCACAAGGATGGGAACAGAGACGGTGTTGAATGCTTTTTTTAGATAAAAAAACAGCCCTATTAAAAAAAAAATCATGGGTCCTCTTATTTATAATAAGCTACCCAATACTATATTAGCATCACCCACCAATGTATATAAAAAATTACTAATTTTGTAAATGATAAAACTTTTGCTTGGACATTGTAATTATTTTGTTGACATTTATTATTTTCTACTTTATTCCGATTTTATGGTAGATTCTTTTGTTTTGACATTTTGTATTACTATTTTTGACATTTGACAAATTTTAAATATATTTGACATTTGATTTATATTTTAGCACTTAGTTAATTTTATATTAAATTGAGAGATACTATCCGCAGTGCAGCTTTGTGAGGAGCTGGTGGGCAGTGGCGATCCCACGATCCTGATCTCCAGGGAGAAGTCTTGTTCCTCATCTCTAGCTTGCCTTTATTAGCCGGTTTGAGTGAAAACTGACGGGGACCAGAGCTCTCACCTCTATCTTGCCTTAATTGGCTGCCTTGAATGGAGATTCGCAAGCGCAAACGTGCTCGGAGGAAGGAAGTTAACCCAGTAAGGTGCTGGTATAGATCTTAACCGTGCTTCCGGGATTCTCCTGATAGCCGTGGTATACCTCTCCACTTCTCAAGTGTAACATAGTGTTCATTAATACTGATTAAAAAAAAAACAACTTAACTTAAAAATAAACAATTAAATAAAACTATTTACAAAAAAAATAAACAATCTAAATAAAGCTATTACTTGAAGCTATAAAATAATTATTCAATTATATTCAACTATTATTGAAATGTAACTATTAAAAATAAAAATAAATAACCAAAGTGTACAAGTAATGCGGACAACCACATTATTTTATAGATACGGAAATAACCGGTTCCTCATCGCCGCCCGCCAGCGGCCGCGCGTCGCGCGCGCACGTAGCTAACACAGGCAGTCCGTAGCCGAACCTCTCGAGGCACGGACGCTGTCGCCTTGACTAATTTTCTCGCTGTACTACCGTCATTGCGAAATATCAATTTTGCACGTGAAGTTAGTTACGAATATTTAAACTATATTATCAACTTAAGAGTGGATTGCCTTTGTCCATATACTTAAAACAGTTGTAATTATTAATTAAGTGACCGTGATTCCCAAACTTGGGTGAGTTGTGCACATTTATTTATAAAGATTTCTAACGGCCGTTACCTACCTGTTGTATTTTCTTTGTCTTAATTTTAGAGGTACGAGTCCGAGTAGATATTGTAGCTTTATTCTATCCTGTGTGTAATGCTTATAGTTGCCTTTCTTCCATTATGTTCTACTTAAAACTTTCAAGGCTTAACGTTGTAACCGTCTCTGCTTGCTTAAATTTACTATTAATTTAGATTCTTTACACCTAGAATTCTTCCCGCCGTTATAAGCCCTAAATTGCCAATCTAGTTCTTGCCATGCATCCTAGCGTTTCCCGTGCGCCCCTTATACCGGCAGCTTAATGATTCGGCTTTTGTTCCTAGGAATTACGTCACGGTTCAACTGACTGAGCCGGATTCTCATTCTGTCTCCTTCATCGCCTGAGTGGAGTGGCCGAGCTGACCGGGACTACGCCTGGAGGACGGGACTTCGCCAGGGAAGTGTGGAAGGCTAGACAAGTGCGCAACGACCTAGGCTGAACCTTACTTCCTTTTTTTTTTTTTAATAGACCGTTTTTTTTTTATAATTTCAAACTGAGTTTCATTTCTTCTCTTTTCTTGTTCACGTCCTATATACGTGACAATGGCGCCCATAAACGTGGTTTAAGGTCTTTCGCACTTGGTTTTGGTCTTTTTAGTGGTTCTATGTGGTGGTGGTTTTTTTTAGCAGTGTTTGCCTACTTGTCTTAAATTTCTTAGAACTTTAAGTAATTCTGTCATTTAAATGATAGGTTTAATTACATAAACTTTGTGCAGTTTACCGTTATTTCTATTGTGTTGAACGGTAGTTATAAAATTTTGAGTCGCTTAAATAAAAGTAACTTAGTGTATGTCACCTGACTTCACCTGTCTTATTATTTTATGATTGGTTTTTGTTCTTAAATAAATTGTAACAGAGCGGATTTTACTTGATTTATGTTAGTAAATTGTGCATAACCTACCCAGTTTTTTATCATATATTTTTTTTTGTTTTTTAAATTTAAATAACAATATGGCAATTCCAATAAAATATTTACAGCTTCAGAAATCTGAGCTCATGTATGAAGTTGCTATCCGTGGAGAACTTCCCTCTGACAACGTAGCGGGTTTAAGACGTCAAGTCACTAAATTGACTCAATTATATTCGTCTGATGACATAATCGATTCGGTTTTCCGGTTTTCAGAGGATAGTAAAGGCTCTCAAGAGACGCTAGAGAAGGTTAGGGCTAATCTGGATGCCTTAAAACTTAACTTTGATGAATCTCTTTTTAGTAGAACTAAGTCTCTTCTACATCATTTATATTATAGGCTTCAACGTATTGAAAAACCGCAGGCGGCTGATGATTTATCGGAATTAGATAAAATAAAGAAAATTTACGAGGGGTATTATGAGATGCTTTTGAGCCTTGATAAGCCAAGGGTCAAAGACCAGAAGCAGCCCACGTCTTCAGTTACTTCTGAAGAGGATTTTTTAGATAAACCTAATTTATCCGGGATGAATATTGCAGTTTCGTGTGATCGCGGGTTAATAGGAGAACTGAATAAGTTTAAATATGACGGAAAATCTTGTGTCAGATCATTTATACAGAAATTTGAAGAATTCCGTACGTCTAAAAATATAACTGAAAATAAAATGCTTAGTTCGGCTACTGATATTTTCATTGGTGATGCACTTCACTGGTACCGTAACATCAGGGGTAGTATCGGTAGTTGGAATGAGGTACTAATTGCGTTAAAGAATGATTTCGACGTCCCTGACTACGATTATCGCATGGCCTCAGAAATTCGTCAGCGTACACAAGGCGAGGCAGAGAACATAACAATTTATTTATCTATAATGCAAGGCATGTTCTCTAGGCTAAGTAAACCTTTAGAGGAAGACGTTAAACTCGAAATTATTCTGCATAATATTCGTCCTTGCTACTCTACTATTATAGCTGCTAGTCCTAATATTAAATCACTTGAAGACTTAAAATTAATTTGCAAGAATTATGAACAAATAAAGGTTCGTTCAGAATTCTTTAAGGAACCACCTTCGGTTTCGGCTAATACCTTGGCTCCAGAATTTGGCTACCAGTCTTCAAAATGTAAGTCGACGACTAGTAGCCAAGGTAATTTTTACGGTCGTAGTAGGTATGACGGTGCTCACCGTCAAGGGTCACACAAGGTCTCTGAAATTCAGGCTCCTGAAGTCGAAACTTCGGCTATCACCAAAGTTCCCTACTGTCATCGTTGCCGTGTTAATACGCACTCTATGAAAGACTGCGCAGCTGAGCGTAAAATTTTTTGCTTTAAGTGTGGCATGAAGGAAGTTCGCACACCAGAGTGTCCAAACTGCAAACCAAAAAACTAGTTTCTGAAAATTGTAGGAAACATGCGGTTAGTCATACAGATAGCTCGAACTGGAATGATTGGCTCATGTTTGTAAAAAACTTCTTTTCTAGAAAACATATTTCTGCAATTTTCAATGTCAAACCGAGTAATGACCCTAGGCCTTATGTGAAGGTAGGAATCAATAAGGATTTGTTTTTGTATGGTTTGTTGGATTCTGGTTCCACCGTCACTATCCTAGGTAAGAACTCTCATGAACTTTTAATAAAATTAGGTCTGATTTTATGCAACGATGAGAGAATAACTGTTACTGCAGCAGGAGGTCAAAGGATAACATCCCTTGGTTATATTCTTCTACCCTTGACCTTCGAAGAAAAATTTTCTATTATTAAGGCGCATGTTATTCCAGCGATCGAAACCGTTTTAATCTTAGGAATCGATTTTTGGAACACTTTTAACCTGTGCCCTAAGTATTTGTCAGAGAAAGAAAACTTATTCTTAACTGACCCCGGGCTCTCGGAAATTTCTTCGTCATCTATTCATCACCTGTGTGGCTATGACGCTTTGAATTCTTCTGAAAAGCTGTTAGCTGACAATATCGTAAGTCATTTTAAGGACATTTCGTACGCAGAGAGAGGTTTAGGTCGTACTCACGTCATTAAACATCGTATAGATACCGGTGACGCTGAACCTATTCGACAGCGATATTACCGCATGTCACCAGAAAAGCAACAGGTTGATGAGATGTTAGCGTTAGACGTTATTGAACCTTGTGAGAGCCCGTGGTCTTCTCCGGTGTTAGTGGTCGGCAAGAAGGATGGAAAGCCCCGCTTCTGCTTAGACAGTCGTAAACTTAATGCTGTTACAAAGAAGGACGCATATAAGCTGCCATATGTGTCTGAAATATTGGATAATCTAAAGGATGCGCGTTATCTTTCCAGCATTGATTTATCTAAAGCTTTTTGGCAGATATTAATCGATGAAAAGGACAGAGAGAAGACTGCGTTTTATGTTCCTGGTCGAGGAACTTTTATGTTCAAAGTCACAGCTTTTGGACTTACCAATGCCCCTGCTACGCAACAGAGACTTGTTGATCTCTTATTCGGGCCTGAATTCGAGCTCAAAGTCTTTGCTTATTTAGATGATGTAATTATCATTAGCAGAACTTTCGAGGAACACGTAGAACTGCTTCAGAAGATTTTCCAAAAATTACGTTCGGCTAATCTCACTGTCAATCTGGACAAGTGTCACTTCTTCCGAAGTCAATTACGTTATCTTGGCTACATTGTGGATGCTCATGGCTTAAGGACTGACCCAGATAAGGTCAAAGCCATATTAGACTTCCCCACTCCTACTAATAGGAAGGAGGTTAAGCGTTTTCTGGGTACAGCGTCTTGGTATAGGCGTTTTATTCCACATTTCAGTACCGTAGCAGGTCCTCTAAATAAGCTTACTTCTAATAAAAAGAACGCCCCTGCGTTTCAATGGAACCCTGAGGCTGACAAGGCTTTTCTAGAATTAAAATCCAAACTAGTTCAAGCACCTGTCCTTGCTTGCCCTGACTTTAACCTTCCTTTTGAGGTGCACACTGATGCTAGCAATTTTGGTATCGGTGCAATGTTGGCCCAAACTATTGATGGTGTGGAACATCCAATCGCATACATGAGCCGTTCTTTAAGTAAGCCGGAGAGGAACTACAGCACAACAGAACGGGAGGCTCTTGCCGTTCTTACGGCCCTTGAATACTGGCGCTGTTACCTTGAGACTGACAAAACCTTTTTAGTCTACACTGACCATTCATCGCTTAAATGGTTTATGTCTCTCACTAATCCAACCGGTCGGCTCGCAAGGTGGGGAGTTCGCCTTTCTTCTTTTAATTTTGAAATAAGACACCGCCGTGGAAAGGATAATGTTATCCCAGATGCCCTTTCTAGATGTGTTCCAGTTGAGGTTATTTCAAACGGCGATGTTCCCGCGGCTTCAGGCCCTGATACTCAGGATTCTTGGTATCTGAAGATCTTCCAGGGCTGCCAGGCTAATCCTATTAATTTCCCAAATTACAAGGTGGAGAATAATGAATTATATAGGTACATGAAAACTAAGGTTGACCTTACGGTTGAATTTGCTTGGAAGAAGGTTATTCCTAAAGAACAACAAGCAGACACTTTAATTGAGTGCCACTCTGAACCTATTTCTGGTCATTTCGGCGTGTTTAAGACATATAAGCGCTTAGCACTTCGTTTTTATTGGCCCGGTATGTATTCTAGCGTAGTTCAATTTGTTTCTAACTGTGAAACATGTCTAGCTCATAAGCATTCTACACAAGGTGTCTCTGGAAAAATGGGTAGGCCTAAAGACGTTTCTCGTCCCTTCCAGGTTCTATCAATTGACTTGGTTGGTCCATTGCCTTCTTCTCGGAAACAGAATCAGTTTATTTTCGTTGTGACTTGCTGCTTTTCTAAATATTGCCTTCTTTTTCCACTTCGTCGAGCTACCTCAAATTTAATAGTTAAACATCTTGAGGATGACGTCTTTCTCGTCCACGGAATACCTCAAACTATTATTCTTGATAATGGAAGTCAGTTTATTAGCCGAGATTTGGATAAGCTTTTCAAAAAGTACAAAATTCCTAGCATACATTTTACTCCAAAGTACACTCCACAAATCAACACAGTGGAAAGATATAATAAAACAATAATAACTGCTGTTTCTGGTTTCGTAGATGGGGATCATAGATCTTGGGACTCCAACCTTCCTCAAATCCAATTCGCTATTAATAATTCTGTTAACGAAAGCACTGGTTATACTCCATCCTTCTTGGTACACGGAAGAGAGTTAGTCGTGTGTGGTTCTCATTACATCGAATATCCGGATCCAGCAGACCTTATATTTCTACCACGCGATGCTTATGCTGCAAACCTGGGTCAATTATCGCCAATATTCGATAAAGTTCAGGTTGCTTTGTGGGAAGCTCATGTGTGCGATATCGTTTGGAAGCGTTGCTACTTCCAGAGCGATAAAGATGCTCATTTTAGTAAAAAAATAGCTCCTAAATTTCAAAAATGCCGGGTAAAAGTTAAACGATCACCATTAGTTTACGTTCTAGAAGACATGAATGGTCGCGACCTTGGCGTTTGGCATATTAAGGACCTCAAGCTTAAGAGATACCCGTAGTAAGTTAATAACATTTTTTTTTTGCGGATTTCAATAAGTTGAAATCCTTTTTCTGGGGAGAGGGGTAATGTAACATAGTGTTCATTAATACTGATTAAAAAAAAAACAACTTAACTTAAAAATAAACAATTAAATAAAACTATTTACAAAAAAAATAAACAATCTAAATAAAGCTATTACTTGAAGCTATAAAATAATTATTCAATTATATTCAACTATTATTGAAATGTAACTATTAAAAATAAAAATAAATAACCAAAGTGTACAAGTAATGCGGACAACCACATTATTTTATAGATACGGAAATAACCGGTTCCTCATCGCCGCCCGCCAGCGGCCGCGCGTCGCGCGCGCACGTAGCTAACACAGGCAGTCCGTAGCCGAACCTCTCGAGGCACGGACGCTGTCGCCTTGACTAATTTTCTCGCTGTACTACCGTCATTGCGAAATATCAATTTTGCACGTGAAGTTAGTTACGAATATTTAAACTATATTATCAACTTAAGAGTGGATTGCCTTTGTCCATATACTTAAAACAGTTGTAATTATTAATTAAGTGACCGTGATTCCCAAACTTGGGTGAGTTGTGCACATTTATTTATAAAGATTTCTAACGGCCGTTACCTACCTGTTGTATTTTCTTTGTCTTAATTTTAGAGGTACGAGTCCGAGTAGATATTGTAGCTTTATTCTATCCTGTGTGTAATGCTTATAGTTGCCTTTCTTCCATTATGTTCTACTTAAAACTTTCAAGGCTTAACGTTGTAACCGTCTCTGCTTGCTTAAATTTACTATTAATTTAGATTCTTTACACCTAGAATTCTTCCCGCCGTTATAAGCCCTAAATTGCCAATCTAGTTCTTGCCATGCATCCTAGCGTTTCCCGTGCGCCCCTTATACCGGCAGCTTAATGATTCGGCTTTTGTTCCTAGGAATTACGTCACGGTTCAACTGACTGAGCCGGATTCTCATTCTGTCTCCTTCATCGCCTGAGTGGAGTGGCCGAGCTGACCGGGACTACGCCTGGAGGACGGGACTTCGCCAGGGAAGTGTGGAAGGCTAGACAAGTGCGCAACGACCTAGGCCGAACCTTACTTCCTTTTTTTTTTTTAATAGACCGTTTTTTTTTTTATAATTTCAAACTGAGTTTCATTTCTTCTCTTTTCTTGTTCACGTCCTATATACGTGACAATGGCGCCCATAAACGTGGTTTAAGGTCTTTCGCACTTGGTTTTGGTCTTTTTAGTGGTTCTATGTGGTGGTGGTTTTTTTTAGCAGTGTTTGCCTACTTGTCTTAAATTTCTTAGAACTTTAAGTAATTCTGTCATTTAAATGATAGGTTTAATTACATAAACTTTGTGCAGTTTACCGTTATTTCTATTGTGTTGAACGGTAGTTATAAAATTTTGAGTCGCTTAAATAAAAGTAACTTAGTGTATGTCACCTGACTTCACCTGTCTTATTATTTTATGATTGGTTTTTGTTCTTAAATAAATTGTAACAGAGCGGATTTTACTTGATTTATGTTAGTAAATTGTGCATAACCTACCCAGTTTTTTATCATATATTTTTTTTTGTTTTTTAAATTTAAATAACAATATGGCAATTCCAATAAAATATTTACAGCTTCAGAAATCTGAGCTCATGTATGAAGTTGCTATCCGTGGAGAACTTCCCTCTGACAACGTAGCGGGTTTAAGACGTCAAGTCACTAAATTGACTCAATTATATTCGTCTGATGACATAATCGATTCGGTTTTCCGGTTTTCAGAGGATAGTAAAGGCTCTCAAGAGACGCTAGAGAAGGTTAGGGCTAATCTGGATGCCTTAAAACTTAACTTTGATGAATCTCTTTTTAGTAGAACTAAGTCTCTTCTACATCATTTATATTATAGGCTTCAACGTATTGAAAAACCGCAGGCGGCTGATGATTTATCGGAATTAGATAAAATAAAGAAAATTTACGAGGGGTATTATGAGATGCTTTTGAGCCTTGATAAGCCAAGGGTCAAAGACCAGAAGCAGCCCACGTCTTCAGTTACTTCTGAAGAGGATTTTTTAGATAAACCTAATTTATCCGGGATGAATATTGCAGTTTCGTGTGATCGCGGGTTAATAGGAGAACTGAATAAGTTTAAATATGACGGAAAATCTTGTGTCAGATCATTTATACAGAAATTTGAAGAATTCCGTACGTCTAAAAATATAACTGAAAATAAAATGCTTAGTTCGGCTACTGATATTTTCATTGGTGATGCACTTCACTGGTACCGTAACATCAGGGGTAGTATCGGTAGTTGGAATGAGGTACTAATTGCGTTAAAGAATGATTTCGACGTCCCTGACTACGATTATCGCATGGCCTCAGAAATTCGTCAGCGTACACAAGGCGAGGCAGAGAACATAACAATTTATTTATCTATAATGCAAGGCATGTTCTCTAGGCTAAGTAAACCTTTAGAGGAAGACGTTAAACTCGAAATTATTCTGCATAATATTCGTCCTTGCTACTCTACTATTATAGCTGCTAGTCCTAATATTAAATCACTTGAAGACTTAAAATTAATTTGCAAGAATTATGAACAAATAAAGGTTCGTTCAGAATTCTTTAAGGAACCACCTTCGGTTTCGGCTAATACCTTGGCTCCAGAATTTGGCTACCAGTCTTCAAAATGTAAGTCGACGACTAGTAGCCAAGGTAATTTTTACGGTCGTAGTAGGTATGACGGTGCTCACCGTCAAGGGTCACACAAGGTCTCTGAAATTCAGGCTCCTGAAGTCGAAACTTCGGCTATCACCAAAGTTCCCTACTGTCATCGTTGCCGTGTTAATACGCACTCTATGAAAGACTGCGCAGCTGAGCGTAAATTTTTTTGCTTTAAGTGTGGCATGAAGGAAGTTCGCACACCAGAGTGTCCAAACTGCAAACCAAAAAACTAGTTTCTGAAAATTGTAGGAAACATGCGGTTAGTCATACAGATAGCTCGAACTGGAATGATTGGCTCATGTTTGTAAAAAACTTCTTTTCTAGAAAACATATTTCTGCAATTTTCAATGTCAAACCGAGTAATGACCCTAGGCCTTATGTGAAGGTAGGAATCAATAAGGATTTGTTTTTGTATGGTTTGTTGGATTCTGGTTCCACCGTCACTATCCTAGGTAAGAACTCTCATGAACTTTTAATAAAATTAGGTCTGATTTTATGCAACGATGAGAGAATAACTGTTACTGCAGCAGGAGGTCAAAGGATAACATCCCTTGGTTATATTCTTCTACCCTTGACCTTCGAAGAAAAATTTTCTATTATTAAGGCGCATGTTATTCCAGCGATCGAAACCGTTTTAATCTTAGGAATCGATTTTTGGAACACTTTTAACCTGTGCCCTAAGTATTTGTCAGAGAAAGAAAACTTATTCTTAACTGACCCCGGGCTCTCGGAAATTTCTTCGTCATCTATTCATCACCTGTGTGGCTATGACGCTTTGAATTCTTCTGAAAAGCTGTTAGCTGACAATATCGTAAGTCATTTTAAGGACATTTCGTACGCAGAGAGAGGTTTAGGTCGTACTCACGTCATTAAACATCGTATAGATACCGGTGACGCTGAACCTATTCGACAGCGATATTACCGCATGTCACCAGAAAAGCAACAGGTTGATGAGATGTTAGCGTTAGACGTTATTGAACCTTGTGAGAGCCCGTGGTCTTCTCCGGTGTTAGTGGTCGGCAAGAAGGATGGAAAGCCCCGCTTCTGCTTAGACAGTCGTAAACTTAATGCTGTTACAAAGAAGGACGCATATAAGCTGCCATATGTGTCTGAAATATTGGATAATCTAAAGGATGCGCGTTATCTTTCCAGCATTGATTTATCTAAAGCTTTTTGGCAGATATTAATCGATGAAAAGGACAGAGAGAAGACTGCGTTTTATGTTCCTGGTCGAGGAACTTTTATGTTCAAAGTCACAGCTTTTGGACTTACCAATGCCCCTGCTACGCAACAGAGACTTGTTGATCTCTTATTCGGGCCTGAATTCGAGCTCAAAGTCTTTGCTTATTTAGATGATGTAATTATCATTAGCAGAACTTTCGAGGAACACGTAGAACTGCTTCAGAAGATTTTCCAAAAATTACGTTCGGCTAATCTCACTGTCAATCTGGACAAGTGTCACTTCTTCCGAAGTCAATTACGTTATCTTGGCTACATTGTGGATGCTCATGGCTTAAGGACTGACCCAGATAAGGTCAAAGCCATATTAGACTTCCCCACTCCTACTAATAGGAAGGAGGTTAAGCGTTTTCTGGGTACAGCGTCTTGGTATAGGCGTTTTATTCCACATTTCAGTACCGTAGCAGGTCCTCTAAATAAGCTTACTTCTAATAAAAAGAACGCCCCTGCGTTTCAATGGAACCCTGAGGCTGACAAGGCTTTTCTAGAATTAAAATCCAAACTAGTTCAAGCACCTGTCCTTGCTTGCCCTGACTTTAACCTTCCTTTTGAGGTGCACACTGATGCTAGCAATTTTGGTATCGGTGCAATGTTGGCCCAAACTATTGATGGTGTGGAACATCCAATCGCATACATGAGCCGTTCTTTAAGTAAGCCGGAGAGGAACTACAGCACAACAGAACGGGAGGCTCTTGCCGTTCTTACGGCCCTTGAATACTGGCGCTGTTACCTTGAGACTGACAAAACCTTTTTAGTCTACACTGACCATTCATCGCTTAAATGGTTTATGTCTCTCACTAATCCAACCGGTCGGCTCGCAAGGTGGGGAGTTCGCCTTTCTTCTTTTAATTTTGAAATAAGACACCGCCGTGGAAAGGATAATGTTATCCCAGATGCCCTTTCTAGATGTGTTCCAGTTGAGGTTATTTCAAACGGCGATGTTCCCGCGGCTTCAGGCCCTGATACTCAGGATTCTTGGTATCTGAAGATCTTCCAGGGCTGCCAGGCTAATCCTATTAATTTCCCAAATTACAAGGTGGAGAATAATGAATTATATAGGTACATGAAAACTAAGGTTGACCTTACGGTTGAATTTGCTTGGAAGAAGGTTATTCCTAAAGAACAACAAGCAGACACTTTAATTGAGTGCCACTCTGAACCTATTTCTGGTCATTTCGGCGTGTTTAAGACATATAAGCGCTTAGCACTTCGTTTTTATTGGCCCGGTATGTATTCTAGCGTAGTTCAATTTGTTTCTAACTGTGAAACATGTCTAGCTCATAAGCATTCTACACAAGGTGTCTCTGGAAAAATGGGTAGGCCTAAAGACGTTTCTCGTCCCTTCCAGGTTCTATCAATTGACTTGGTTGGTCCATTGCCTTCTTCTCGGAAACAGAATCAGTTTATTTTCGTTGTGACTTGCTGCTTTTCTAAATATTGCCTTCTTTTTCCACTTCGTCGAGCTACCTCAAATTTAATAGTTAAACATCTTGAGGATGACGTCTTTCTCGTCCACGGAATACCTCAAACTATTATTCTTGATAATGGAAGTCAGTTTATTAGCCGAGATTTGGATAAGCTTTTCAAAAAGTACAAAATTCCTAGCATACATTTTACTCCAAAGTACACTCCACAAATCAACACAGTGGAAAGATATAATAAAACAATAATAACTGCTGTTTCTGGTTTCGTAGATGGGGATCATAGATCTTGGGACTCCAACCTTCCTCAAATCCAATTCGCTATTAATAATTCTGTTAACGAAAGCACTGGTTATACTCCATCCTTCTTGGTACACGGAAGAGAGTTAGTCGTGTGTGGTTCTCATTACATCGAATATCCGGATCCAGCAGACCTTATATTTCTACCACGCGATGCTTATGCTGCAAACCTGGGTCAATTATCGCCAATATTCGATAAAGTTCAGGTTGCTTTGTGGGAAGCTCATGTGTGCGATATCGTTTGGAAGCGTTGCTACTTCCAGAGCGATAAAGATGCTCATTTTAGTAAAAAATTAGCTCCTAAATTTCAAAAATGCCGGGTAAAAGTTAAACGATCACCATTAGTTTACGTTCTAGAAGACATGAATGGTCGCGACCTTGGCGTTTGGCATATTAAGGACCTCAAGCTTAAGAGATACCCGTAGTAAGTTAATAACATTTTTTTTTTGCGGATTTCAATAAGTTGAAATCCTTTTTCTGGGGAGAGGGGTAATGTAACATAGTGTTCATTAATACTGATTAAAAAAAAAACAACTTAACTTAAAAATAAACAATTAAATAAAACTATTTACAAAAAAAATAAACAATCTAAATAAAGCTATTACTTGAAGCTATAAAATAATTATTCAATTATATTCAACTATTATTGAAATGTAACTATTAAAAATAAAAATAAATAACCAAAGTGTACAAGTAATGCGGACAACCACATTATTTTATAGATACGGAAATAACCGGTTCCTCATCGCCGCCCGCCAGCGGCCGCGCGTCGCGCGCGCACGTAGCTAACACAGGCAGTCCGTAGCCGAACCTCTCGAGGCACGGACGCTGTCGCCTTGACTAATTTTCTCGCTGTACTACCGTCATTGCGAAATATCAATTTTGCACGTGAAGTTAGTTACGAATATTTAAACTATATTATCAACTTAAGAGTGGATTGCCTTTGTCCATATACTTAAAACAGTTGTAATTATTAATTAAGTGACCGTGATTCCCAAACTTGGGTGAGTTGTGCACATTTATTTATAAAGATTTCTAACGGCCGTTACCTACCTGTTGTATTTTCTTTGTCTTAATTTTAGAGGTACGAGTCCGAGTAGATATTGTAGCTTTATTCTATCCTGTGTGTAATGCTTATAGTTGCCTTTCTTCCATTATGTTCTACTTAAAACTTTCAAGGCTTAACGTTGTAACCGTCTCTGCTTGCTTAAATTTACTATTAATTTAGATTCTTTACACCTAGAATTCTTCCCGCCGTTATAAGCCCTAAATTGCCAATCTAGTTCTTGCCATGCATCCTAGCGTTTCCCGTGCGCCCCTTATACCGGCAGCTTAATGATTCGGCTTTTGTTCCTAGGAATTACGTCACGGTTCAACTGACTGAGCCGGATTCTCATTCTGTCTCCTTCATCGCCTGAGTGGAGTGGCCGAGCTGACCGGGACTACGCCTGGAGGACGGGACTTCGCCAGGGAAGTGTGGAAGGCTAGACAAGTGCGCAACGACCTAGGCCGAACCTTACTTCCTTTTTTTTTTTTAATAGACCGTTTTTTTTTTTTATAATTTCAAACTGAGTTTCATTTCTTCTCTTTTCTTGTTCACGTCCTATATACGTGACACAAGCACCTCCACGTTGCTGTTGTGTTGCCCCCTTGGCGCTACGTCACTAAAGTGCTAGCGACCCTTTATGGGGGCCCATTAATTGAGTGTGCAAGTCAACCCTGGCCATTTATAGCCGTTTAGTTCAACAGTGGTCGGGTAGGGGCTGGTAGTCCTCCTATAGTTTTGATCCACTAAACCTACAAAATCCATAGCCCAATACATTTTTCTCCATAATTTGCAATATTCCTGCACCAACCTGGGATTGTCCTTGGGTGCAGTTGCGTAGTGCACACAGGGATAATCGTCGGTTGGTGTCACATTTCCTGATAAATGCCTAACGGGGTCTCTACGAGTTGGCTTCGTCTCCTCGCACGCCTTTCAAAGGACCGGGACCCTAAGGTCCCGAGATACACAAAAAAAACAAAAACCTAAATCATTTTTCATTTCCTGTTTCAAGCCATTTTATATGTTTTATGTTTGGACTGGTTAGGTACCGCTTTGAAGTGATGATAATTTACAAAAATATTGGTGGTTCTGTTTATTAAATTAAAAATAATAAAAATGTGCATGCCATCTCTACAAAAAGAACATCTAATCTGTACACCGACATTTAGCAAATAAACGATTTAATTTCATTTCGAAGCTTTTACGTGCATGTCTTTTTATATTATTTTTACATATATGTATTATTTTTTCCAAGAATGATGTAACCAAAAAATTGTAATTAAAACTGATGGAAAAGAGTGCCCGTGGAGTTTCTTGCAAATTCTTCTCCATTGAAGCCTACTGACGCTTGCGAATTTGCAACAAGAGTCATATTTTTTTTTGTTTGGCAATTCAAAAGGGAATTAGAGACCAAGGTTTATTTGAAATAAACTAAATTAAAACTTAACAACAAGGCTTCTTCTTGCCTTGAGCTCATACAGTTATAGAACCCGGACTACCGGTTGTCAATTTGTCTAAGCCTATACCAGATTATGTTTAAGTTACAAGTTTATTCAGACAGTAGGTATTACTAAGCAAGTAAGAAAGAAAGAAAGTAAATCTGTTTAATTGCCGACAAAACGACATACAATATAATTACATGCTTATGCTAAACCCTTCACAAATCACAATAGACAAGTACGTATACATAGGGTACCCGTAAGAAGGTCAATTCCTTAGTTTCTTAGAAAATAACTTCGTTCTTTGAGTAAAGTGGTCACGTGATCATGTCATGAGTAATGCACCAAGGTCGAAACAAGCTATTACCCGACTAGCTTCAAATAAGTACTGAGTTTGAATCACTAGAATTGTAAAATTATAAGGAAATAAGCGGTTCTTACTACCTACTGAAAGTCAGTAGAAAAACTGCGTCACACACTTGTAGTGAAGATTTATTTTGTCAATTCAACAATAGATATTCATTAAAAAGAGTAACATGAAAGAGTATGACAAATTCCTTTTAAATTAGTTTGATATTGCCAAAAAATATTGGACGCTTTCATTGGTGAAGACACTCTATTTGAAAGAGTCCAAGAATTATTGGCAATACCGAACAAAAAAGGTAATTGGTCATTCTCTTACATGGAGTCATACCCTTTGCCCTTTCGAATTCACTTACGCAATTAGTGTAAAAAAACTATTTACTTTTTCGAGCTGACAAATTTCTCATACGTATGAACCAATAGGTACAAAATCCTTCGGGTTGTGATTGAAGGTTTGGTAGATACGTAGAGTGCTGGATTCAATCTCCATTCTATCTCAAAGTCAGGCAAAAATATATAAGGATTTTCTCTCAGCAATTTCTCAGCAGCAGCTTGAGAATCTGTATTTGTGACATGTTCAAGCTGCCAGAATTTTAGATTACCATCCAAAAACTTCTAGGCATTAGGTATCAATTAAAGTCACTATGAATGAAATAAATTTATTTTAATTTAGACAAAAAAATTAAACCAACTTCCAAAAAGAAACACTACAAAGCGAAAAATAACTTTTTTGTTTTTTTGTTTGTTACAAAGTTTTTAATTTTTCTCATTTTAGTTTTGGTACTTCAAATTGAAATGAAAATCATTTAATTTTTATATCCAAACTATTTAGTTTCTCTTGACGATTGGAATAACCCCAAACACGAATAGAAAAAAAAAACCGCCAAGTGGGAGTCAGACTCGCGCACGAAGGGTTCCGTACCACTATCGCAAAAAACGGCAAAAACATCATGTTTGTGGTATGGGAGCCTCACTTAAATATTTATTTTATTCAGTTTTTATTAGTTATTTCTTGTTATAACGGCAATAGAAATACATCATCTGTGAAAATTTCAACTGTCTAGCAATCACGGTTCATGAGATACAGCCTGGTGACAGATAGACAGACAGACAGACGGATCGCGGAGTCTTAGTAATAGGGTCCCGGTTACCCATTGGGTACGGAACCCTAAAACAGAAATGAACGTCTAATCATGTCTTTAATTGACGTTATGTCTAAAAAAAAAGTTTAAAGCTGATAAAATTTATTCACGTTGTGTATGGCACTATACTTATCATCCATTACATAAAATTTAAACATTGCTAGCGTCCTGCCATCTTCTGCCTACCCATGTAAAGAATACATAAGTAACCGAGTTTTCTTTCTTTCCAGAATGTATCGAATACCAAGAGAAGTACGTGTATCCTTGCGAGAAGGGAGTGGCTCTGACAGGAGAACTCAGCAGAAGCAACCGTTGCCACCAAAACGCTCATGAGCTGATATTCATGAAGGATGTTGCGCAGTTTGAGTTCCGTCATATGGTGAGAGAATATCTTTATTCCTAGAAGACAATTAAACTGGCGGTCTACCTGAGGATCTAATCCAGTGGCATACGATCGACGAAAGAATCGCACATGCGACATGCAACACAACAAAAGTCAACATAACTGAAATAATGATTGTCTAGAGCATAGAAATCTTCATTCTTATATCTCAAATCAGACCGCTCGTAAATTCTCCGGTGGTAAGGCACCAAGGAAACAGCTCGCCACCAAGGCTGCGCGTAAGAGCGCACCGGCCACCGGTGGCGTCAAGAAGCCCCATCGCTACAGGCTTGGAACTGTGGCCCTCTGTGAAATCCGTCGTTACCAGAAGAGTGCTGAGCTGTTGATCCGCAAGCTTCCGTTGCAGCGTCTCGTCCGTGAGATCGCTCAGGACTTCAAGACCGATCTCCGTTTCCAGAGCTCCCCCGTCATGGCGCTGCAGGAGGCTAGCGAAGCTTATCTGGTCGGTCTCTTCGAAGACACCAACTTGTGCGCGATTCACGCTAAGCGTGTCACCATCATGCCCAAGGACGTGTCCGTCTGTCACACATTTTGTTCCGAAGATTTTTTTTTTTTTTTTTTAATTTCCCATTGACCTATGAACTTGCAATTGGTGATAATGTTTATTATTACCTATACTTTACTAAAAAACTTTTTGCAAAAAAATACGGGAAATTATATGTGCGGCAACAAAAGTTTTCTTTAGCACCTGCAACCTAGCGTCTTTTTTTATATGTGGGCGACGAGTTAATAGAACAGCTTCAATTATATTAATTCATCATCTTTACTACTCCAACAGAATATCAAAAAACCAGCGTCAATTTACGAGCGTAAATTAATATGACTCCGAGCTACCGATAAATATATTTACTTCTGATTTGATAACTCAGCGACTAATGTTGTAAGTGAGCTACTTTATATATTTTAGAGATTCAACATCTGTCTGCTAATAAAATCAAATTCCAGCCTCAAAATTAGCAATCAAAGTTTTTCATTCAACAACTAAATTAATAAATCATATTCTTTTTTCGTGAAAGTTTGCAACACAAGCGCGGGAGTGTAGGTACCTGACGCTCGTTGGGAATCAGAGGGGCGCGACCGGCCATTTGCACCAATGAGCGAGCTCTATTCGGTGCGTGCAGCAACGAGTTCACGTGTATTTGTTTACATTAATGACACGATTAAGGAGTGCTCGTATTCAATTAAATATAAAATAAATGTGAATTAG
Source organism: Orthosia cruda (assembly GCA_964057195.1). NCBI lineage: Eukaryota > Metazoa > Arthropoda > Insecta > Lepidoptera > Noctuidae > Orthosia > Orthosia cruda. The sequence goes on along the minus strand of OZ059856.1, from coordinate 1,022,460 downwards.
TCCAAGAGCGAGCGAAGCGAGCTCGGGAGCTTAGGGCACCCCGACACGGATAGGTTAGGTTCGAAGAGGTGACGGGAGCTGAAGTGAGCGAGCAAAGCGAGCGAACTCAGCTCCCGTCATCTCCTTCATGTTAGGTTACTTTAGACCCTGCAGACAGAAATAGGAGCCCTGCGCAGCGGGGCTCCGTCGACTTTGTTTCGTTTCCCCCCCTCCCTTAAAACTTAAATATTTTGTTGCACTCGAAGAATTATTAGATTTACTTTTAGTATGTATTGTAGTCAATTACTTATGGTAACATTATAAATAGATAGGCGAATACATGAAATTATAGCTTTTATTGACCATTATTTGATGACAATAATAAGGAAATTTTATGTTCAAATATAGTAGATTCACTCATCAATTACTTATGCTAAAGTATAAAAATAAAGGTGACTCTATGAAATTAGAGTACGTTGATATTATTTTATAGATGAAGTTGATACACTTATTAGAAGCTAGCAATGAGTAGACATATCACAAATTTAGTTGCTTAAGAATTATCACCATGTTGCGTCATATTAACAGTAGCTTGTTTTACAATATATGGTCGCTTATAAACCATTTATTAGACGCTAAAAGTTTGTCGCTGACCTATTAATTAATTAGACAACTAAATATATTTGCAGACGAGAATGACATTTTAAAGAAGCTGCCTTAATTAGCACCCAAAAAATACTACCGACTTCCAAATACAAAACTACAAAGTGAAAAATAACTTTATTTTTTGAAGTCTGTGTCTTTCCTAGGTACCATTTTTTTGCATTATGGACACCGACTTCAAAAAATAAAGTTATTTTTCACTTTGTAGTTTTGTATTTGGAAGTCGGTAGTATTTTTTTGCAAAAAGTTTTTTTATTTTTCACTTTTTAGTTGTACCTACTTAATAGGCAAGTTAGTAAGGTAACTATAACGCCAGAATAGATTTCATGAAACTTGAACATAACCGGTGAAATGAGAGATCTGCGTACCCCTTAAGAGCGTACTGGCGTGATGTTATGTTATGAAAAGGTATAAACAATAAACAGACATGCGATTGCAGCAATACCTAGACATTTGCCGTTATTTATTGAAGAGTTCTGTTGTATATCTCCGAAGTTCTTCATCAGATCTTCACCAAATTAAAATGGGACCAATTTCGAAACATACTTTTTCAAACAAAAAAATAATTTTTGAAATCGGTCCACAATTGACGAAGATATCGGTGAACAAACACAAAAAAAAAAAATTACAAACATAATGTCGAACATAGAACCTCCTCCTTTTTTGGAAGTCGGTTAAAAATAACAATATATTGATATAAATTTGTAGGTACGAAACCCTAAATGTGCGAAGTCCGACACGCATTTGGCTGGTTTTTTAGTGTTCCTAAGTGAACAAGGAAATTACAGGGAACCTTACAGTCTTATTACAAAAAACTAAATAAACCATGGTTTAAACCTGTACTATCAAGTCCAGGCTTATCCGCAAAACCATGGTCTAAATTTGTTCGTATTACAAAACTCAAAAAAACCGTGGTCTTCTTAGTGCCGTCATTTGAACCATTGTCTATACATCAACCACAGATTAATACAAATATCATTCGTTCACCATAATATCATTCTATTGCAACGTTCCGTATGCCCAGAAAAGAAAACTTTTTAATAATATGATATGGATTAAACGATGTTTAGGAGTGTTAAAAATATTGAGACTTTGTTATTTTGGATGGATATAAAAATTTGTTATTTATCGATTGAAGTTTTGTTTAGATTTAAGCAAATTACTTAAATTCGTATTAATTACTAATAATACATCTACGTACGTGTAACGAAACGTAACTGTCTCGCGCGTTATATGAAACCATCATAACATTAAACAAAACCATCGCAAGCTGAACAAAGTTCATTAAGCTTTGGCATTTTTAAGTTATCGAAGTCTCTAATAGAACAATTGCCTCTTTGTTAATAATATATGTAATAATATATTGTGATGGACCAACAAAAAAAAACGATCTGAGAATTGGAGTACTGAGGAAAAAGTAATATCCTCAATAATTAATTAAATCAACCATGTTAATATCCATTTTCGGGTAAAACAACACAACACAATAAAAAGATGCTATAACCTAAAAGAGAAACTTTGACAGATACGACTTAGACCATCGTTAAACTAGGGGCCGCCGAGGTTTAACGTTAGACCATGATTTGGACTATGGTTTATCGCTAAACCCTTATTTGTAATATAATTTTTGTGTAAACCACAGTTTATAGAGATTTAAACCTGGGTTTTTAGTTAAACCGCTTTGTGTTATAGTTTCGCTATGTCCGTCTGTCCGTCCGCAGCTTAGCTCAGAGGCTCTTAATACTAGAAAGCTATAATTTGGCATGGATATACATATTAATAATTCCGACAAAGTGTAATTTATACAATTTTTTTCGGCTGTTCCATGGTGTAGAGTATCGTTGGATAGGCCATTCAAAACTATTACAGGTCTGTTCAAACCATTTTTCGATTCAGAGATCCATTTGCGTAAAATTAAGCTTTAAATTGCAAATATTTGTTAGAGTCAAGTATCCCATCCCCCCAGCGAGCGAAATGGTGCCTTAATTCACGGCAATAGTATATATAACGAAATTAAAAGAAAAACTATCACAGCTAAGTAGGCTTTACATGTTTACGAGTAATAGTCGACCAACTTATAAAATGTACATGGATCAGTAAAAATATTGTACAAATGTGCAGGATAAATGATTAAATTACGTACTCAAGTAACGCAAGTAAATTATATTGCAATGTTTACTTAACGTCCACAGGAATTGGTCGGTGCGGTCGTCTGGATCCTGACCGCGGTCCGCCATTTGGTGACCCGTGGCACAGAAAAAAAAATTTAAAAAAATATATTTTACTGTGCCCGTGGTCTAGAGTAAAGTTGATGATGGACTAGGTTCTTTTAAAATGGAACTAGTGATTAAAAAACACATCAATAGTTCCATCATGGAACTGTTAATGGTACTAGTGGCAACGAAGCTCTGCAATAGATATCAGAATCATCGCAAAATTTTAGATTCTAGTTTTTTTAGAGTTTCATAACATTACTAATTTAATAAACTATAATTTCACAGGAACTTGAAGACATTTTCTATAAAACGTTTTTCATTTCAAAACTGAGAAAAAGAACTCTGAAGAAATTGCAATTTCAAAAGTGTGGTACTAAGTTTTGAAGGCCAGTGTATATTCCTTTAGGACATGAAAATACGTTTAAATAATGCGTCTTTGATTTGCTTTTTGTAGGTCATGGTCGGTTACGGGGAGAAACTAGAACACGTGCAGTACCAATGTGGTGGTGCACTGATCAGTGATAAATTTGTCCTCACTGCTGGACACTGCATCGCAATCAGTGATCTGTGAGTATAGAGCCATATATATTATTTCAGCATCCTGAAGGTAGCTAAAAATGAACTGCGCAGCTAACGTGGCTAACCTCTCCGTGCGTATCCTACGAAGCAGTGGACGGTCAACTTTACTGAAAGCAAGTATGCGGCCAGTTCTGGGTACCATTGCCGGTATTGCATCTGTCGGCTAATTAATGACTAAAACCATTGTCATCTGCTTTACTAGAGAAAAGTACTGGAAGAAATAACAACTACTAACATTTCTTTTCTTTAATAACCTAAGGAAAGAAAATATATTCTACATGGATAACAAACACAAAAGAACTATTACTAGTACCTACCAGAAAAACGAAGAAAATAATGCTTATATCACAATTTATCTCCTTTTCAGTGGCCCAATTTCATATATCGTGGTAGGAGCATTTAGGCGAAGTGATTCCTCAGACAGATCCAAAGTCTATAAAGTGAAGAACATCATCAAGCACCCTGAGTACAAGCCTCCGACCAAGTACAATGATATCGCGTTAATTGAGACCGAACAAACGTAAGTTTTTTTTTATTATTTTTCTTATTATTACATGAAAACATTTAAGAATATAAAATATAGAGGCCTACCGGTATCGGGAACAGGGTCTAAGCTATCGTCGGTCAGGGCACCAGAGAGAGGAACTTCCTAACAATACGAGTCGTGTCCAACAGTACTGCTTTCTGGATGAGGCCCCACCGGCCTAACGAGAGCCTCCTAAGGAGTTGGTCGAGGCTCGTGGCTATTAAGCCATTGGCTGACACGACTATCGGTACAATGATCGATGTGTCCACATCCCACATGTCGACAACCTCGCGAGCCAAGTCAAGACAGGTACTTGATTTGCATATCTTTCTCGGCTTACACGAGGTTCCCGTCATGCGGGACAGTAATGTCAACAATTATTGCACGCCTCTCGATTCGCTCCACCACCACAATATCAGGCTTATTATTATAGATGAGCTCGTGCTTGACCTTTATCTCACCTGATAGTAAACATCGATGTGGTCTTTTTCTCGAGTCGATGGAAAACTTTTATTCGGGGCCAGTAGTACACCAATTGCGGCGTCAGAGGCGAGGCATAAGGTCTTCCAAAGTGCTGTTGTATGGGCATTAGGGACACTCCAGCATGTGTGCCGTATTCTGCAAAGGGGCACCGCACTCACACCGGGTATCAGACGGGTCTATAAAACCCCATTTTGCCATCGCCGACAGGCTGGCAACTGGGCGACGATGTTCAAGGCTGTGGCAACTTACTCGTTTTATTTTTATTTATCTATAGCTTCGCGTTTGACTACTATCTCGCCTGATGGTAAGCGATGATGTGGCCTACGGTGAAGCACGCTTGCTTAAAAGTAACTTATTCACTCTTGACTTAAAGATCCCTAGGTTGTAGCTATCAGGCAACCAAGACTCCGGCAGGAAATTCCAATCCTTATCTGTGCGCACAACTTAGAAAACGCTTTTTTTATTTATTTATATACACTTTATTGTACGACATAATAAACAAGAATAAAAAGAGACTTAATACTAAAAACATACAAAGGCGGCCTTATCGCATGCTGCGATCTCTTCCAGGCAACCTGACCTGGACATGACATGGGGTTGTCAGTGGTGCGACAATACCAACAATGAACAAATTATAGATACAATAATACTTACTAGAAACACAAATACATACATATGCTAAATAATAGATACATAAATACATACATATTTAATATAAAAATAAATGATGTACGACAATCATAGCAAATTATGTCAAAAACCAAGAGCACACTCATACCGATTGGTAATGTTCTTTCATGAGTTTTTTAAATACAGACAACGACTGAGCACGTTTTATTGGGTCAGGCAATGCATTTCACAGACGAGCAGCCTGAACAGAAAAAGATTTATCCATAAAAGTTGTGGGATGTATTGGCATTTTAAGTCGCAAGTTATCTGATGACCTTAGAGATTTCGTGTGGGAATACAAATTGTGCCATTCTATCGCACACTACCCGAAATGTAACTCGTATCCTAGATTCGTTACCATCTTAAAGACCGGAGGCCTTAGACAAGTTTCATTTCATACTAATTAGTATCACGTTCCCATATTTTTTTCAATCGCTATCGCTACGCTTCGTTAACAGAATGTTACTTATATAAGGCCTCAGTTTAAAATATATTAAACTTTCACTAATTATCCTCCCGGTCTCGCTAATGGGGCTCTACATACACACGTCACCTTGCAATATAAAACTTATTTACATCCATCATCTCACACATCAGGTCTAGTTGAAAAACAGCGTCAGGCACTAGTTGTCGGGCATTTTTGCTGAACTGGGCTTTTTTGGCGCAGCCGTGAGGCTCACTTTCCTGCTAACTTCTTACGTCAGAGTTTACACCGTTTTTATTTATTTTTATTTTATCTGATGTATAATATTATGTTGTGTCTTTTTGTCTCGAAGAAAGAAAATATATTTATTTAATATATTTTCTTTCTTTCTTTATCCCACTTGCAACATAACTTTTTATGGGTTTAATTTTTTTACACTATGTTGTAGCTTCTACCTGTGAAAGAATTTTAGTAATCGCATCAACCCCCTAGCCAACTTGGCTACAGGTGCAGTACTGCCAGAGAACAAACAAACGAACAACTGTTTCCTCTCTATGAATGTTTTTTCGGTGGATGCGAAACGCACAGGATCGATCAGTGTGGCGACGCTTGGGGAAGGCCAGCAGTGGACGTCTTTCGAATAGAATAGAATAAATCTTTATTTGCACAGAAAGCAGGTACAGGTAACAGATGTTAAGTTTTAATGTAATGATCCTTATACTAACTACCTTAACTAAGGCATGCAAACAGTTTTTACTATAATAAAAAAGACCCATTTAATATAAATTATTAAAAACATTCAATTAAATCAATATAAATTTACCATGTCAAGATCAAATTCAGTAAATAATTTGAAATAGGCAATACAATACACAGTGTCAATTTTAATAAAATGGGATTACAAATTCGTCAAGTTCCAGTCAAACAAAAAAAAATATATTAAGTACAAGTCAGGAAAACAGAGATGTCATGTTATCAATTTAAATTCTTATCGGTCTAAAATTCGCTAATTGAGTAATAACATTTATTAATTAATAGATCTGTCAATTTCTTTTTGAAAAGTAGAAATGTCTCATTTTTGATTACATCGGGTATTTTATTAAAAATTATCGGACCCATACATATAATACTTTTCTTTAATAGGGCGGTATCGGAACCACTAACAATTAGCAAGTTTTTATACTGTCTCCTGATAGGCCGGTTTCTATTTTCGGACACTTTATTAAATAGATGCATATTTGATTTGACAAAAACAGCCACCTCGAAAATATAAAGGGATGGGCATGTTAGTAATTTTAGGGACTTAAATACAGGTACGCAGCTATCTGTTACTACTAAATTGCACATCGCCCTTATACAGCGTTTATGAGCCTTAAACACCTGTTCCCTCAGACTACAATTTCCCCAAAATATTATGCCGTATCTCAAAATCGATGCGACTAACCCGTGGTATGCAATCAACCTTGTGGCCATATTTACTTTTTTAGACAAGTTAAAGAGCATATATGCAGCTGCACTAAGTTTTTGCATACTTCTTCTGCTTGTGGCTTCCAAGTTAATTGGCTATCTATCATAATGCCAAGGAATTGAGCAACTAGTATTTGGTCAACTTTTTGTCCATTATAATGTAAATGTAAGGCTTCTGGTGGAATCCGTAGATAAAAATGCATTACGTTTGTCTTTGGTATATTAATCATTAAATTATTTTGGTCAAGCCAGCGTATAATATTTATTAAAGTATCATTTATGTCATGCTCATATGTTTGTTTGTCAATACATTTAATCAAGGCAGTGCTATCGTCAGCGAATAAGACCATAGTATGTTCAATGTGGCGAGGTAAATCATTAATATACAGCAAAAATAACAAAGGGCCCAGCACACTACCCTGTGGTACGCCATACCTAATAATTCTAGCCCTAGATAAATATTTTTCTTCGCGCTTAGTTTTTAGGCATATTCTAGATATCTCTGTGTGTTGCTTGCGATTGCTAAGGTATGACTTTAAGAGATTAAGTACATTGCCTCTGATGCCTATGATGTCTAGCTTTTTTATAAGAATTTCATGATCAACACAATCAAAGGCCCTCGTCATGTCCGTAAAAATTGCGCAAACTGGTACTTTTTATCTACATTCTGCAATATGACATTTATCAAATCGTAAACGGCCGTATTTATTCCTTTATTTTTCCTGAAACCCTTTTGTTCCACACTTAAAATATTATATTTAGTTAAAAAGTTATTAACTGAGTCATAAATTATTCTTTCTATAACCTTGGAAAAAATGGGTATTAAAGCAATTGGTCTATAATTTGCTAGATCTTCTTTATTGCTTTTTGTAGTACCACTGGATGCATAAAAAGCTGGGAGTTGGGGTTACTTGTCAAGTTCGTAGTGTCCGGTGGTTTCGTCATGTTATCTTGTGACTGGTCAATGAAATAGTTGTTAAAGGCGTTCGCAATGTCTGTCGGATTGGTAATGGTAGTATTTTGAACTTTTATTTGGGAAATGGGCTCAGTGATTCGGGTTTTGTTATCTATAACTTGCCATGACGCTTTCGATTTATTGCTTGAAGTGTTAATTAAATAATTATTTTGTGCTCTTTGCGTTAATTTAATGACCTTTCGAAACCTGCGCGAGTAATTTCTAAAGATATTTTTATTACAATTTGATGGTTCGCGTCTGTATTTCCATAGTAATAGTCTTTTTTTCCTACTACACATTCGAATACCATTTGAAACCCATTTAATATTCTTATTAGACTTAACTGTTATTAATTTGTAAGGAAAGCAAAGATCGTACAGCATGTGAAAATGTTCAATAAAATAATAATTGTATGCTTCATTAGCATTTTCGGTTTGGTAGATTGCAGAGAAAGAAAGACATTTTAGATAATTTTTGAATCTATCCATATTTTCACCAGATAGGTCGCGTTTTTTAATGCGCCATGAATTTGTTCTATATGATTTAATAACCTTAACTTCTAATAGCTGAGCAGTGTGATCAGACAATACAAAGTCCAATACTTCAGTTTTACATTTTAATTTAGAGTTGCATGCAAAATTATCTAAACAAGTATTACTGGCCAGCCTGGTGGGCTGTTGTAGTTATAATTTAAGATTGTAGCCCAAAAGAAAGTATTCAAAGTCTAGTGTCAAGTTATTTCTTTTAACCGTATCTATATTGAAGTCCCCACACATGACTATTTTCTTATCGGATTTGGTACATAGCTTCTTCAAAATAATCTCTAACTTTTCATAAAATACATTCAAGTAAACTTTGGTGGCCTATAAATGCAAACAATAATTAAACTTTGGTTCGTAAGTTCTATACCGCAACATTCAATAACATTAGGTATGGAATGACGAGAGACATCCAAAAGCTCTCTGTGTTCAATACAACTTTTAACCAAAATACATGCTCCTCCTCGTTTCTGAGATGGTCTTGAATAAATTGCTCCTAACTTATAGTTCGTTATTTTCAATAATTTTTCATGTCCGGCCATTAAGAAGTGTTCTGTGATACAAATTATATCTATGTCTCTTTTCTGACGAGATAATTCTTGCAGGTGAACAGTTAGTATGTCAGATTTATTTAATAATCCAGCAATGTTCTGATGAAGAATCTTTAAACTATTATAGACGAAAAAAATCACTGTTGTTCGACGTGTCAATATGAGCTGTGTCAATAGGATAATTTTTTATGAGCAGACGATCGTAAATATTCTCAAAAATCTTTCTTGTTCCCAGTTTGTTTACTTTTCCTGTTTGATGTGAGAACATTTCCAAAGACAGGTCATGGTTTGTGTCAAAGAAATATGCATAATTATTGTTCTGCATGTCCAGGTAAAGCAAATTATTGAATATTTATACAAGATAGTTCTGAATTAGAGCTCCTCTCACGTACGTGGGACAACATACTATTATATTTGTATGAGTTATTTGTTTTAACGATTCCCTAATTTGTTTGACTAGTTCAATATAGTCTTCAGCGCTTTTAAAATCTTTTTCTCCTATCATAATCATGCAGTAGTCGTCTAAAGAAAGATTTTGGACTTTGTCAGTGATATTTGTCAGTAGTTCTCTTATTCCGCTACCTGGTGAGACATAATGACAATACTCGAACTGGTCGCTGAAGGTGTTTTCTATATTTGCTAGTGCACTTATATAGTTACAGTTGCTGATTATTCGTAATTTTCGCTTTTTTGGGCTCTTCATTTTCTCAAGACAGCTGGTATGTTTTTCATTGCCGGTTTTGCGCTTGTTATCAACATCATCACTACGTAATTCCAAAGATGATTGTAAAGACGAGCTTTCTATTTGTTTGTTTTTATTCTTACCTTGCTCTGTTTTCAACGGCGAATGAACTTTGTTTTTATTAGAGGAATCAGGGTCGCGGGTAATTTTTTCGCAAGGAATATTTTGCTTTGACAAGTCTTTATTTAGTTTTTTAAGGTTTTTATTCTCCGAAGAAAGCGACTCAATTTCTTGATGAGCTATATTTAGTTCGAGCTCAAGTTTTTTATCCGTTCTTTTAACCTTAATACTTCTTCATTATTGCTGTCGACAGAAGTGTCGGGCAAACTATTGGTCGAATCATCTAGGGTCTCGTTCGATACTTCAATAATATTTGTGTTGGAGTCAGATGTAGTTCTTGTACGACGGAACGTAATATTTTCGAGGAAGTTCATTTTTGTTAGGCAGGTACATGTATAACAACGGAATATTCAAAGTTGCTTTGTCCTGCTTGTCTGATAAATTCTAACTAATTTACAAACATTCCAAAAAGTGATACCATTTGCGGGAATCTAACTCGAGCCACGGACTTCTCGAGTAACATGTAGGCCTTATGACGAACTCGCCACTGCGACAGTTATTTATTCAGTCGAAATTGTTGACCAGTAGGCTCTTCAAAATAAAAAGTCCGTTAATGATGTCAGTTGTAATTTGAACGATTTGAATATTTTTTTCACTATGTGTCACTTTTTGTTGAATCACTTTTTTCGTTGTTATTGTTTATATTTTGTATGTCACATGTTTTATAGCTAAGTATTTGGCGGTATATACTTCATAAAAGTCATAAATACTACACTCAAAACTCTTTTGAACACAAAATTTTGTCCACATTTATAATTTTTTTTTACATAGTTCACAGTGAATAATTCGGCTTTGAAAAATTCGGCTGAAATTATGATAATTTATACTATTGATAAGTCCACTTTCCATGTCAATCGACGATGTATTCAATAATGGAGCACGATTACCTGTAATAAACCTATTCTTTCAAGATTAAAAGAACACTAGGTTATAAAGTAATATTCTCGGTGTCCCTTTCAGGATTGCGCTGGACCAGTTCATCGTACCAGCGTGTCTTCCTACTGGAGATTCACCAGTAGGATCGGAAAAGAGGGTCCAAGCTACTGGCTGGGGCCTCACCAGAAATAGTGGTGCCGTTTCCAATACTTTGCAGAAGGTGGGTAGTTCCATACTTAGCATCACCCGGAGAAGTTTTTAACCCCCGATGGAAAATGAGGGGTGTTATAAGTTTGACGTGTGTACCTTGTGTGTGTGTTTTTGTGTATTTATGTATCTGTCTAAAATTTATTTAATTTCGTTTTCTTTTTTTGTTTGAAAGGTGATTTATCGAGAGTACTCTTAGCTATGTTTGATGAAAATCGGTTCAGGCTTTCAAAAGTTATGGGCGTGTTTCTGTTTGAATCGGGTGAAGTCAGGTCAAATGGCAGTAGCCCGAACTCATAAAATTTTCCAAGAGGGAATTCTAGATATTTGCTAGAATGTTTGTGATATTTTATAAGAAACTGCATCTTTAATGTATTTTATGTATGGCCATGGAACTATCATTTGGTATCATCTTTAATTCTGTGCACAAGTCTTCAAGTTTGAACAGCTTGCATCAATGAACTTATTAAGGGTTTATTGCCATTGGGTTTTTGTCTTAAGAATCACTAGAGACAAATTTTCCTTTTCAAGGCTGGCACTTATATATTGCACCTTATAGTGTTTTTGCAGCTGGGCTATCTTGAAGTGTTGTGGGTAGCCGTGAAACCCTCAATCCATGATAACATGGTCTTAATATCAGTGAAAAGTTACCATTGTTTATAAAAATAGTACATTGTGTATTAAGGGCGGTATGTAAGGAATTACGATCGAGGCTCTAGTAGAAGCCCGAAGTTGAAGACTGAGGGCTTTCTGAGTCGAGGTTCGTAATTCCCGTACCGCCCGAGATACACACAATGTTTTTCATCATATTTGCGAGTAATAATTATGAATTATAGCTTTAATACACAAGTCAGCACAGCTGTTATTACGAAATACGTGAACCTTTTTTTTAAGCGGTTGGCGAATTTTTGCCCACACCACAGAATATACAGTGTTTCGTTCAGAAACTTTAATGGCAAATACTTACGTAGGTATACAGCCATGACGGAGTGTAAAAAGAATTAAATAATTTCGATGTTTTCATACTATAACTATTAAAATCGATTATTAAGAACATTAGTTGAGTATTTAAGTAACATGTAGCGAGATTGCAAAGAAATTCCTGTTTAGATAACATTTTAAGACAATTTTTTAATTGCGTGTAAACTCCTTGCTTGAACTTGCATGACCTGTGTGCTGTGCTGTAAATTAAAAAAATATTACTTACCGCCCTAGGGTTTCATGACAAACAAAAAAGCCCGAGGGTTTTATATGGGGCATTACAGCCAAGTTAACCTGTATGTTTTGATACTGTTTACGTGCAAGCGTGATGAAAAATAATAAGCGACCGGCGTACCTTACTGAGATTTGCGCGTCGTTGAGATGTAACGACCGCTTAAAGGGTATTGTACGGCTGACTTAGGCTATAGACATGCTCCCTGTTTTCCTGTCGCCCTTGTGGCGCTGGCGGAGCTTTCGAGTATTTTGCTTGGAATGTGTTGCGTTCTTTCTTGGCTGTGGGTGCTATTGCAACACCTGATTTAGAAGCCGCTTTACCAGCTCGAAGAGTTTCAGCAAGTGTTTACCCGAACAGATATTTTTCTACTTTGTGTTTTGAACTTGGTCCTTAAGATCCTTTTTAATTGAGCCGCAGCTAAATTTATATCTAGTCATTGAGTCACAACTCACAATGTTGAACTTAACATAAGGTGTGAGTGGTATCCATTATTTAACTTAATAGATCTGTATCATTCTTTTGTATCCATTTCTTTGGATAATGTTGCTCCTAGGATGGAGATGGTGCTGAGTAGTCTTTGTTTTGCTTCTATGGCCTTGTTTATCAATAATTTGGGCATTTTGCTGTATAGCATAAGAGCCCCAATTTTTGTCACGTTCAATGTCAGTGGTTATTTTCCCTGCGCAAGGAGCTGTAGGGGAAATACCCGCCTGTGGTCTCTATGGAAACAGGCCTCATGTTGCAAGATGTTCCAGACAGCTGGCCACTTCCTTGTGGAGTTCGGCCCCATCACCATACTCTGTGTTCAATGTTGGGTCAACCCCAAGAATTTTGAGAACGTCTGTGTGTTTCCGGGCTGGAATTGTGAGGGAGATCACTAATGTTTGTGGTTATTTTGGTATTTTCTTGGTCGTATTCGACTTTAATTGTTTCCATATAATTTGTGGCGTCGTCGTCTAAGACTTTGCCTGGAATAATTACAAACCATTGTTTTACTGCCGGTTGATAACCGAGTTATGCAATCTGGTGGGTGTAGCAATTCCAAAGAATTGAACGAAACCAGTGAATTACTGAATGTTGTGAGACAGTCCGATGATCTGCTCGAGTACATTCGTTAGGTAAAATAATTAAATTATATTTGATGATCTCGTAAAAAATTGTATGCAGGTTGCGTTTCAACAATTCCAATACGCAAAACCTCTGGAGAGGAAAACCTATTCTGGGGCCAGGACGATTTGCGATGCGTCAACCAGTCTGGTTCCCACCAAAGAGAATGGTCAACAAGGGCAGGAGCCTCGCAACCACGTGACGCGCAGTCTGCGGGGTTCATTTCTCCTGGGACATGTCTCCAAATCAGTTTAGTCTCAGAGTTCTGACTTTGTGAGACTCTATTCGCCCCAAAAACCTCCAAAGCATGAGCTGAGGTGCGAAACCAACAAAGGACTATCTCACTATCAGCCCTTGGTCCTCAATCCGCGGGGCGGAGCCCTTCGACACGGGACCCGTAAAGCCAAAACTAAAAACCGTCGGTACGGTAGACGGATTATTATTTTCTTTCGTTAAAAGGTTTTATAATTTTCTCTTATTAATTTTGGTACCTGCTTACCTTATTTTGCCATGAAATTATGCATTATTAAGGATAACTTAAAAACTACTCGTCATACTTGATGAAATTTAAATGGATCAACATGAGAAGCACTAACTTTCAAATAAAAAAAGAATTATCAAAATCGGTTCATAATTGGCGGAGTAATTGCGTAATAAACCTACAAAAACATACAGTTGAATTGAGAACCACCTCTTTTTTGAAGTCGGTTAAAAAAAACACGCTGCTCTTTTTGCTACAGGTGATGTTACACCAGTTCTCAACATCGGAATGCCAGCAGAAGTACATGTCAGATCATCTGATGAAGCAGGGTTTCAATGCCGAGTCCCAGACCTGCTATGGAGACAAGGATAACTGCCAGGTATGCACTGTTCTAACTAGCACAACCATTAATTGATTATTTGTGTACCTATGTATTTGTATTACAATGAAAAATAAAAAATTAAATAAATTTAATGAATATCTATATAAAAATACATTTAATGAATATCTATACCAATATTATAAAGAGGAAAGATTTTTTTGTTTGTTTGTTTGTACCGAGTAGGCTCCAAAACTACTGGACCGATTTCAAAAATTCTTTCACCGCTAGGAAGGTACTCTATGTCCGGGTAACATAGGCTACTTTTTATTCCTGTATTCCCACGGGAACGGGTACTACGCGGGTGAAACCGCGAGGCGTCCTCTAGTTTAAAATAAATTTATTAATCAAATCGAAATCTTGAGTAATTTAAATCGCCTTTAACGAAGTATTAGTTATATTTTACCTTTTATATGAATGATAATCTGTACTTAACTAATTTGTAAAACTTTACTTAAATATTAAAAGTTTATGCGTCTGTCTGATGACGGAGTTAAAATTTAAAAAATACATAAAAGTAAAAATCATTAGTGAAAAAGTGACACTTTTGGCACAGTTTGACTGCTTGTAAGGCTTAGCACGCACTGCGATTTTTATTCGCGCGAATTTTTTTCCGCGCGTTCTGTGGCCTATGGAGTTGTATGAAGCTGCACGCACTGCGGAAAAAAAATCGCTCTCAAATAGTACTAAAAAATTCGCGCGGAAAATAATTCGCGCGAATCAAAATCGCTGTGCGTGCTATGCCTAAAACGCTCTTTTCTAGGACATGCATTGTAAAATATTAAAAAATAGATTCTGTTTGGGAATATCTATGATTGCCTTGATTGTTTACAAAGCAGGCTTTAGAACATAGGGATTGGTCAATTCATTTAAAATCTTAGTTATTATTTATTTTTATTAACTTTGTATACCTACGAGGCTGGCATAATAATAATCATAATCATTAAAGTCTTTTTTCAAATAAAGACATAAAAAAATAAAAAACAGTAGTTTGTAACCACTAGACCTTTGCACACCTAGCAGTAGATAAGTGTAAGGTTCTGAGTTCGAATCTCGGGATGGGTAAAATTGGCTATGGGGTTATTTTATCAGGAATTTCTAAATATTAAAAACCGGTCGATGACAATGGGCTGGGTTCTATAACATAGGAATTAAATATAACTGGCCAAGTGGTTGCGAAAAACATACTTTACGAACCAAATGGCTGTTTTCTTCACGAGTGTACATGCGCGAAAGTTCACAAAGCCTATATTCAGATGGGCCACGAGTCACGACTCATCGGTCGTACTGTACGATATGGATGCAATAAATTGAATTTGAATTTGTAATGGTATTCTTAATCATTTCTTTCAGAATTTCCAGGGTGACAGCGGCGGTCCAATCCAGATTAAAAACAAGAAGATCAACTGCATGTACACAGTCGTTGGAGTCACCTCGTTCAGCAAAGCTTGTGGCTTCGTCGGAGAACCTGGCATTTTTACCAAGGTCCTCAACTATGTACCCTGGATTGAGGGCATTGTGTGGCCTAACTAGTCATCAAGTACGAAAAAAAAAATAGAAATATAATAAGGAAAAAAATAGTTTTAAGATTGTGACAAACGCGTGCCAGCTGTCAAATTGACAACAACAATTTTGACGTTTGCGATGGATGAACAGTAGAACTATTTTGTAAACATCAGACTGAGAAAACTTAAGTGAAGCGATCAAGAAGTGGGCTGATAATCCCATCTAATTTTCAATTGGAATGATACCCCACTTCAAGCTCACTCCACCGACTTTAGGTGAGATTTTAGAGCCATATTTCAGTTGACACTACCACACGGTGGTTGCCTTACTGATTTTCCTTTTCAAGGGTTACCCCAAAACGCGCATTTTCACCGTATTTACTAAATTGATACAAAGTCAAATTAAATTATTTAGCAAAACTCCGCAGTCAAGGTGAGTAAGTATCCATAGAAAAAAACAAACTCATAATGACCGTCGACCCCGTATTATGCTGTAGTTACTTGGAAGTAAAGTTTTGCTTATAACTAACTTAATTTGGCTCTGTATCGTAATGAACAAAACTTAATGCCATATCTATTTATTCAAATATAATAGTAGTTTATGCATAATAGGGCTTATTAAAACACGAGCGTAGGTTTATGATAATAATAATACGCGAGTGTTTTAATATCTAATTATATGCCATTGCAATACACTATTTTATCATCACTCATACAGTTGTAATAAAACAAAAATGGAAACGGAAATATATGTGATATGGCGGAAATTTAGATTCTCATTGCACATGACTGCGCAGCGCGCGCATCCAAAGACAATGACACAATTTTTCTACAGTTTTTACACTACAGGTTACACTAGCCAATCATTCTTCCATACAAACGTAGTCTGGCGATTACTCCACTGTTTGATGACGTACGTTCAAAATTAAAATGATATCAATTTGTCTCATCATTATCTAGCCCGTATGGTGCCGGACCCCTAGGTTCCGTATGGTGCCGGACGTAAAGAATTTCACCATCCCATGTCTTCCCGTGGGTGTCGTAAGAGGCGACTAAGGGACAAACCAGAGAATGGGCAGCAGCGTTCTCTGTACTTCTATAACAACCATACTGCGATCGCCAACCCGCCTGCCAAGCGTGGCGATTATGGTAAAACCCCCCAATGAATAGCACAAATAAAAAATGGCCCCTAGTACCCGGCAGCTTGCCTACCCTCGACTACGGTAGCGGTCGAGGCTACGGCATGGCAAGGGGTGCTAAGAATCTCCGGACGAGATCCGGCTACCCCAACTATCACCGACGACTGGACCTGGCAACGTACAACACGCGCACACTTCGGACCGACGAGAAGGTCACCGAACTCGAAGAAGAATTGAGCAGGTTGCGATGGAGTATTATAGGGTTATCTGAGGTCCGAAGAGAGGGGGAGGACTCGATAATCCTCAAATCCGGTAACCTGCTCTATTTCCGAGAGGGTGACCGGCAGTCCCAGGGTGGTGTCGGGTTTATCGTCCACAAGTCCCTTGTGAACAACGTGGTGAAGATCGAGAGTGTGTCGACCAGGGTGGCGTACCTTATACTCAGAATATCCTCAAGATATTCGCTGAAGGTCATACAGGTCTACGCCCCAACCTCGGCACACCCCGACGATGAGGTAGAGACCATGTATGAGGATATCTCCAGAGCCATGCATGGTTTCAAAACTCACTTCACCGTTGTCATGGGGGACTTCAACGCGAAACTGGGCAAACGAGACGAGGATGAGCTGCAAGTGGGGCAATTTGGAGTTGGACAACGGAACCACCGGGGTCACCTACTGGCCAGTTTTATGGAGAAGGAGGGCCTCTATATGATGAACTCCTTCTTCAAAAAGCGTGAACACGGGAAGTGGACCTGGCAGAGCCCCGATGGTGCAACAAAAAATGAGATCGACTTCATCATGTCAACCAAGAAGCAAATGTTCAATGATGTCTCTGTGATCAATTCGGTAAAAACCGGGAGCGATCACCGCATGGTAAGAGGCACATTGAACATTAATATTAAGCTTGAAAGGTCTCGACTGATGAAGTCCACGCTCCGGCCAGCGCAGATCCAGGTCCAAAACCCCGAGAGCTTTCAGCTCGAACTCCAGAATCGTTTCGAGATTAGGATGGCTCTGAAACAGCTCAAAAACAACAAGGCACCGGGTGATGATGGAATTACGGCCGAACTCCTGAAGGCGGGTGGCAAACCGGTCCTTAGGGCCCTTCAGAAGCTGTTTGATTCCGTCATACTCGAGGGCAAAACGCCACAGGCATGGTGCAGGGGTGTGGTGGTACTCTTCTTCAAGAAGGGCGACAATGCCCGGCTGAAGAACTATAGGCCCATCTCACTTCTTAGCCATGTCTACAAGTTGTTTTCAAGAGTCGTCGACGAATCGTCTCGCGCGCAGGTTTGACGATTTCCAGCCCCCCGAACAAGCCGGATTCCGAAAAGGCTTTAGCACCGTAGACCACATACATACGCTGAGGCAGGTTATACAGAAGACCGAAGAGTATAACCTGCCTCTATGTTTAGCGTTTGTGGACTACGAGAAAGCCTTCGATTCGATCGAGACTTGGGCTGTACTGCAGTCTCTCCAACGGTGCCAGATCGACTACCGGTACATTGAGGTGTTGAAGTGTTTGTACAAAAACGCCACCATGTCAGTCCGTCTTCAGGATCAGACCTCGAAACCAATCCTTCTCCAGCGCGGCGTGAGACAGGGAGACGTCATTTCTCCGAAACTGTTCACTGCTGCGCTGGAGGATGTCTTCAAGGTTCTGGACTGGAGGGGGCTGGGCATCAACGTTAATGGCGAGTACATTACTCACCTTGGAGGCCTATGTCCAGCAGTGGACGTCTTTCGGCTGAAATGATGATGATGAAATGATATCTAGCCCTGTATGAAACAAAAAAGTAAAAAAATATATATTTGAAAGTTATGAGCGTCGAAAGTTCCATATTTCAACACTAATTTTAACGCATCTTTGGGCGGAAATAAATACCATAAGAAGAAGGAGAATTGCAAAACGTCCTCCATACAGGGATAGATTAGTAATTCAACAATGCAAATAATTATATTTTGAAAATATTAATTTAGTCGTTTTTTCATGATATCTAGACTCCCAAGGATCTGTTTATAAAATTTCGCGCGCTAGGTTATTCCTAAAACATCGTCCATTTCTATACAAATTTGCAAAAGTGTTAATTCGTACGCTAACAAGCTTCTTACTGCTCATCACAGCATCTATCTCTTTCGCACGTGTTGTCGGATGAGATAGCATGCATTTTAACCTCGCGCACAAAATAGTTCATGCCGTCGACTAGGGGAACCTTAATGTGACTGTATCGTAATGAACAATAATTAATGCTATATACAAAAAAAATGCAAATACAAATGCTACTTAAACAAATTAAAATATTTTTAAATAACGTCTGTGTTTTATTTCCATCAACAGGACAAAGAGTAGGTAATATTTTATTTTACTTATTCATACGGATATTTTTAGAAAATCTTTTGGCTGTTTCTGGTGGGAGTAGAAAAAACCGTGTTGAGCTTCGTAAATTTTATGCCTTAAAATTTGTACTCATTTTGTACTCCTATTTTATTACTGGTAAATTGTCGCAAAAAGACAATTCATTGATTTCTATTTTTATTTTTTGAAAGAAGGACAAACAAAAAAAAACTCTTTTACTAAAACGAACAAGTTGTATTTGCTTTTCAATCAATTTACGACAGTTAATCAGTAATGAAATAGGAGTACATAATGAGTACAAATTTAGAGGCATGCTCCCGTTTGATCAAATTATATGCCAGCTGGAATTTTAGCGTGGTCGTGCTGGTAAGAAATCTTGCTAGCACGACCTGTTTATCTACGATAATTGAGAGGTATAAAATTTCTAATTAATTTGATAATATAGTACAAATTAAAAGGATTTTAATACCATCTAAAGTTATAATGAATGCGTTCATGGTCGTGCTACGAAGTAGAACACGACAAAACCTTCCTCAACTTTGTATAACGACTTTTGATTCGGCCTTGAGTGGACTTAGTTGACACAAGGACAAACCAAACAAGATAAACCTAACTATGACATTGATTATTTGAATCAGTTTGGGCTTGGAACTTCAAATATGCGTTCATACTAAATTCCAACTTTCATAATAAAAACACTGCCATCTATCGGTCATTAGTAGAACTACCTTGACACGATGAGCCATTCACAGCTGCCGCTCATTCTAACGTTTCTGTTAAGGCAAACGAGATGGCAATGGCGGGCGGAATCCTCGCTTCTAAGCTTTGCCTTCTTATACAAAATCACAGACAATATAATAATAGCTTACAGATGCCTCCGATATAGATGGTGTTAGCAGTGACTTACAAGTAAAAGCGCTTACTCGGTTCTTGAATACTTTCTTTTTTGATACAGCGACTATTTGTTTTACAGTATTTTTGCAGTTTCTTTGTACTAAAAGGTGTTACAAAAAAAATATCGAGTGGATGCCTCATAAATTTAAAACCGCGCCATCTATTGGCATCAATTTTAAATGAGCCATTCAAATAATCTTTGAAATGTGAATAAAGAGCCCAATATTCGTTAATTTTGTGATTAGGAGAGTTAATTAAACAAGAACATATATAAATATAATAATGATCGTCTCTAGAAAATCTTAATATTTCACAAAACTGAATAACAAATCGAAGCTTATCGCGCCATCTAGTGCAATTTATTTGAACCAAATTTTTTTTCTTCGCGTTGGGTGCTTGTGACAAAATAGAAACATCACGTCTGCACTCTCAAAAAGAGATAGACAAAAATGTGTGCCCCTCACACTTCACACCAGCTATGTGCGGCGGTTACGTAGACAAGTCAACAACTGTCCTCAACTTTAGGTTGCTAAATTAGTAGTGTTTATTCTCAGGGTCCATTTAAGTTTGAAGGTACGTATAGCTTGACTCCATGTTGGCAATGAGGTCTATGATGAAAGAGCTTATGCCACAATTTGGTGAGCGTTAAGCTACAAAGGTGAAATCGCTAACGTGCTTCAAAATGTAACCCTCGATTTCAGAATTAAGCATTTGAAGTTGAGTATTTATCTGAACTTAAGTTTGAAAACCTGTCAAAATTTGGCACTGAAGTAGGATTTGACACATTATTAACTCCAAATTCTCAATTTAAAAATCGAACCAATGGTCATTGATGCTGATGTTACTTCATTGGTAGATCTTTGACGGGCGTTGCAGGTCAGGTCAGCACAAAGACCTTATACTTCTTACTACTAGACTGTGCACTATGGCGCAAAAACCGGTCCGAGCGAGACGGCTCCCTTTGGTAGTGTGTCTCTTTCTAATGAGGTGACCATGACTAAACAGAACACGGGGCAAATTGATTGTAAAAACGACATTTTAAGTATTCCGATTTGTTGATGTTACCTAACAGCGCTACCAAAACCTACCTAATTTATAGTTAATAAAAAAAAGTGTTTATATTTTTTGGTATCTACATCACTAACCGTATGGTGTCGGGCGTAAAGAATTTCACCATCCCATGTTTGCCCGTGGGTGTCGTAAGAGGCGACTCAGGGAAAAACCAGAGAATGGGCAGCAGCGTTCTCTGTGCATTTGCAACAACCATACTGCGATCGCCAACCCGCCTGCAAACTGCACTCCCCATGAATAGCACAAATAAAACATAGCCCCTATTGCCCGGCAGCCTGTACCTTCGATTACGGTAGGGTCGAGGTTACGGTATGGCAAGGGGTGCTAAGAATCTCGGACGAGATCCGGCTACCCTAACAAATATCTACGACTGGATCTGGCAACGTACAATACGCGCACACTCCGGACCAACGAAAATATCACCGAACTCGAAGAGGAATTGAGCAGTTTACGATTGAGTATTAAAGGGTTATCTGAAGTTCGAAGAGAGTCCTCCCCGACTCAATAATCCTCAAATCCCAAGTCTTTTCAAGTTCATTCATTCGTCATTCTTCAAGATCATCATATAGATTGGAATAAAAAGTTCTCTGATCCTACTCTCAAACTCATGAAGGAGAGGCGTTAGATGACCCTGCAGACTTCTGACGGTGCTTTGAAATACCGGCAGCTAAATATACCTCAAAGGATCTCTATGATTTCACATATATTCCAGTTGCGTAGACAGTTGAGAAATAAAACTGCACCAATTGTATTCCACTAGGAATTAATTTGCAAATAATATTAACAGCCGCTGAATTTCACTCGAATAAAGTCCGCCAAAAAAGCCGCAAACCACCACCCTACATTTAGTATTACAGGCCCAAACATTTAAAAGTACTACTCTTACTCAGTATTAATGATAATTTTTAAAAACACAACGAATTGATTAAATATAGGAACTGTAGAAATATTTATATACTTTTCTAGAAATATTTAAATAAGTGTCAAAGTCTATGAATTGTTCGTTTTGGTATAACATAAAAAGAAACATATAAAAATTTCTACCATTTCTACCAAACCCAATGATTAGTTGTGCTAGCAATAGGTCAGACAAGGACACACTACCAGCGGAAAACCTCTCGCCAGGACCGCTTTTGGTTAGTTACCGCTTATAAGGAAATAGCTAACCTAGGTGTATGATGATAGATTTCTTTTTAGCTAAACAAAAAATTTTGGTACGCAGTCTAGTAGTAAGAAATACGTATAAGGTCTTTGGGTCAGCAAGGCTAGGCCTTGTCACAAAGTAAGTAAGCGGCGGCGCGCCGCAGACAGAGAGTCCACTACGAGCAAAGCGACATTTTGCACGCACACATTGTCATTACGTTTTTACAGTGATTCTTGGGCATTATTGGAAGAACTCAGTCAGAGCTGTCATGAGTGCAAACGCGGGCGATTTTCACGTCATTCAGTCTTTTGGAAGAAGTTCAAAATTTTACTGGCATTTTATTAGGTTTGGATGGATGTGTGTAAGTTATAAAGATCGAAAAAAAATTCATGATGACATGCTAAAAATTCAATATCTAAGAAAACAATTAATTATTCTAAGCCCATAGAAGAAAAAACTATACACTGTAGCTTTGTTTATGGAAAGGCTATAAAATTTGTCACCGTTCTATATCTCAACTCTTTTTCGTCGAACTTGGCTCCTTTTTCATATTTATGTTTTTGTCGAGTTTGGTGTCTTCACATTTTTATGTTTTGGGTTGGATCATTATTACACCATTGTTACGTCTTTTTTCCATCCAATCAAAGACCAAAGATTGGATGGTAACAAGACGTGGAGTCGTGATCTTTAATGGATATTTGATGCTCTGTCTACCCTCTAAGGCATGTAAACATGATATGATGTATGTTTACACGAATTTATGTATTTATGTTTGTAACTTATACATTCTACTCTTTTTTTAAATTCGGAATCAATATAGTTAGTAGCAACCCCAGTGAATATGTCAAGTTTAGGTGTAAATTTACGAAACGACGGCACCACTGCCGTGGTGGCCTTCTATTTTGTGGCCTTGTTGTGAAGGAATCTTCCACTCCAATTGAATTGACAACCGAATAAAACCTTTGAGTAATGCCCAAAAATCTTACTACAAGGCGCTTTGCAATGGAACTGCGCACACGTAGCAACTCGAGTTGCAAGTTCCGGCGACAACAGTTTTCAGTTGTTGCGATCGGTGACTAAGTTATTTTCTAACTGTCACAACTAGCAACTGTCGAATTTGTATCGAGAATAATTTGTCGTTGTTGACGCCGTCGACGGCGGTGACGTA
The DNA here is from genome assembly GCA_964057195.1 of Orthosia cruda. Classification (NCBI taxonomy): domain Eukaryota; kingdom Metazoa; phylum Arthropoda; class Insecta; order Lepidoptera; family Noctuidae; genus Orthosia; species Orthosia cruda. Next base: position 999,002 of record OZ059856.1, on the reverse strand, counting down.
ATAAAATGAGAACAAATGCTGCTTCTTCGACATCCATCAGTGTACGAAGCGTAGATTGAACAACTCAGCTATCAAACTGGCTCAAAGAATTACATAAAATTGTGGCAACCGTAAAACGTGGTCGCTCACAATGGGCCTCATCAGTTTACATTCACCCAAAGGGCAATGGAGAGGGCTATGCTCGGAGTTTCCTTGCCTGTTCGAATCAGAAATGTAGAGATACGTAACGAATACGAACCAGGGTTACCGATATAGTCCGAAGAATTGCCAAACTTAAGTGGCAGTGGGCAGGAGACATTGCTCTCAGAACGGATAGCCGATGGGTAGAAAAGTTTTGGATTGGCGATTACAAACCGGAAGACGTTGCGTTGGAAGCCCTTCTACTAGGTGGACTGATGACCTGGTGCAGGTTGTGGGGATCCGATGGATACGAGACGCACGAGCCCGGTCAATATGGCGAGGTTTGGGCGGGCTATTTTAGATACTTCGATAACTTTCGAGAATAATTGACTCTCGAACCCATTGTTCCGACGCGACGAGAAACTTCCAAAATGTTCGGCTCAAATCTTCTGGAAAGTTCGATTCGACACGAGCTTTCTAGAATAGTACAGCCGCTATTCGATGCTAGATGGCGCTACTAATAATTACTAGTTCTTCCTCTCGTTACTAGATGGCGTTGCCCTATCTTGTAACAGTATCGTAATCATCATATTTTCCGTATGAATTTAAGGCCCACTTGCACGAAAAACTTAACTCAGAGTTAGTCGCCGACAAAAGATTAAACAATATTATTACACAGTAACAATTTATGCATAAATTCTAAGTTTTTATTCTAGATCTTTTGAGAACCTTCGAGAATAATCGACTCTCGAACCCATTGTTCCTGAAGAGACGAGAATCTTTCAAAAAGTTCGGCTCAACTCTTCTGGAAAGTTCGAAGTTTAGGTTTCTAGTGTTTTCTAGCTCATCGTAATTCTGTCTTAATGAACTTATTTTTAAGGTACCGCGTATTTCAGGAAAATTTATTAAAAGATTTGTTTGCGTAAAAAATCTGTAAATGTTATGATTTCAGCCGCTGTAGTAAAATTTCCATACATGGTTGTTAAATGAAACTATTATAACATTAAATTAAATCATTCATGACAAGTATTTCTGAGTATCTCATAACCTCCATAGCACATTCGGGTGGCATAATCGAAACCCCTAGCAATTTCCTATGCGGTGGGTATTATTACTTGCAGATTTTATCAGCTGCCCTGCCCATTGCCACTTAAGTTTCGCAACTCTTCGGGCTTTGTCGGTAACTTTGGTTTCCCTGCGGATATCCTCATTTCCGATGCGACCACGCAAGGAAACGCCGAGCATAGCCTGACTTTAAGCTTTCTGATAAGTCCCATTGTGAGCGGTTTCCCTGGCTTAAAGGCTCCTCCTCCCCAAAGGAGGAGCCTTTATTCTTTTCTGATTTATTTCGTTGCGGGATCCAAGAAGTTAAATTCATGCTTCGGGACTTCGTCGAGCTTCATTGCCTCTGCGCTTTTCTGGTGGTCTCTAGTGGTGGGGAATAGTGCGGTGGGATTGTTCTCCTTGCATATTGCAGTGCTGTTCATGAAAGCACAACAGTAACACCAGCTTTTGCTAATTTCGGAAGAGAACTACGATTACCTGCATATATAATCACTGGTATCCCACCTGAGTTTCCACGCGGTGTACCAGATTATACGAATGACCTACGGCACGGGATGAATGATTTATATGAGCACATCAGACAGATAGATCAGCAGTTACTGAGAGGATGAATACTCGCTTATATCGGAAGGCAAACAATAAGGGCTTCGATGAAGGATCTCTGGTATGGTTACATAACCCGGTACGCAGCAAAGGAAAATCACCGAAATTGCAAGCAAAATGGAATGGACTATATCGCGTAGTTACCGAGATTAATGACGAATCACCTACCGAAATCAAAAGGGACTTTTAAACTTCTTCTGTGCTATATATAGGGCGGTCGGATATGGCATGAATCTGGCTGGAAGCTCTAGTTTATTCTCCACAGGATCGCCCGGTTAAGCAGTAGCCAATCACTCTGACTGAACTGCGAGACGCCCAACAAAAAAAAATACGGCTTGTGTCAGTTTCGATTGGATCAAAGCGAAAATAGTGCGAAGGAATTAAGTTGTTAAAGAAGTGTTTCGGTACCATATCGTAACAATACTTTTTATCCATATACATGGTTGTAAAAAGTAGTCGGGTTGAATAAGGAATCGACAGATGAAACGTCTAAATAGTCGGCGGTGAACTGGCCGAGCAGTCACCAAATATATAATAACTGTGGCCGGCGAGTTGGCGACTACTTGGTCTATCTCTATTAATTGATGATAAGATTGAAACATTATTATATTAGTTTTTTAATAGTTTGATAACACGCACTGTAATTTTAAGAATGATTTAATTCTTTAAAAATAAAAATGTAGGTAGTTATATATTTTATTTCATTCGTGCAATTGCATTGTCCAAACCAAAGGCTACATTTAATACCGCGCAATGAAAAGTGCCATTAAGTTTGAATTGACCTATACACTAGTAGAGCCGTAGCGAAAACATACTAAATCTTTGAGTAGAGCTCTGTTTTTCATTTTCCCATAGTAAATATGGCGGGAGTGCAAACGACTTTTGACAGATGGCCGCCATTTTCCTAAAATTTATAGCTGTCATATAAATAAGGACTATAAAGCCGATATTTTTCGCTTGCGCGGCGTAAATTTAAATTAATATGGTGGAAAATGCAAGCGTGGACTATTATCTTTGATGATAAAAACATGCAAGCAACAACAACATAAGCATAATACTCGTAGTTTTTTTTAACTGCCGATTAAATCACAAAATCTCTACGAATTACCAAATGTATTTATTACTAGATTATAGGTGGGGCCCGTAGGGTTGTCGCAAAAAATAGACCGATGAGGTAGTTTTCAAGTAGCTTTGCATGAAAAACTGTAAATACTTCCTGCGTGTGACGTTGATGTATTTCCACATTGCATTTAAAGTAGTGGTTGAATGAGGAGCAATTTATAATAACAACTGGTCCCGCGGCTTTGCTTGCATAAACAAATACGATGATACCATCTACATGGCACAGGTTGTTGTCATATTTTAAGAACTGCTTCAGCATTATGTAGGTAAATGAACTACTTTCTTCAAGGAAAGCCAAAAAAATTTATCATCATACATAACTTTATCATCAGCTGATTAAAGAAAAGAAAACTAGTTTATTTGGCACACACAGATACACACATAGGTACAAAAAGGGAACTTAATTCTAACACAATTACATACATAGTGTGCCCCGCGGCTGCGCCAAAAAGGTCCAGTTCAGCAAAATGTCAGACAACTAGAAGTTGCCTGACGCTGGTTTACAACTGAACCATTACGTTGAAAATTAGTATCTGAGGTGCATTTTTTTTTAAACTTGCTTATTTACATTTACGCATATCCGAATCCGACTCGGCTGGGCAGCGTTCGGGAAGTTGGGCGGTATCTTCTCGTCCAACTTACCACAGTGTCTCAAGACGAAAGTCTATGACCAGTGTGTGTTGCCAGTGATGACTTATGGCTCTGAGACGTTGTCGCCCACAATGGGCCTCATCAGAAATCTTCCAGTCACCCAAAGGGCAAACCCACCGCACTATCCCCAAACCACTGCAATTCCTGAAAGCCAGAAACAACAGTGGCGACCAGCAGAAAAGCGCCGAGGCAATGACGCTCGAAAAAGTCCCGGAGAATGAATTTAACTGTCTTGGATCCCGCAACGAAATTAATCAAGAAAAGAATAATGGAGTAGTAGGAAAAATACAAATTTCCACTTCCCTGCATATCAAGCAGGAGACAGAACAAACAAGGCCAATAAGCACAAAGGGTCGTTTACAACTGGGATAAGCCCAGTTGCCTAGCACCACGGATAAAAATTATCATTAATATTAATGGGTCCTAACATTGTGAGCTGATTCCAATAAGAGGTATGGCATAAACACTAGAAAGGGCAATGGAGAGGGCTGTGTTCGGAGTTTCCTTGCGTGATCGAATCAAAAATGTAGAGATACGCGAGAGAACCAGAGTTACTGACTTAGCCCTAAGAATTGCACACGGCATTGCCAGTGGCAGTGTGCAGGGCACATTGCTCGCAGGATGGATGCTCGATGGGGCTGAAAATTTCTGGATTGGCGACCGCGAACCGGAAGACGCTGCGTTGGAAGGCCTCCCACCAGGTGGACAGATGACCAGGACGGGTGACGGAAGTCCGCTGGATGCGAGACGCTAGGGACTTGTCAATGTGGCGACGCTTGAGGGTAGACCTATGTCCAGCAGTGGACGTCTTTCGGCGGATATGATGATGATGATATGGTTACAACTTTTTGTCGTAGGGGTAGGCAGAAAGTAAAGAATGCAGTGAGCTAGCTATCATATATCATAGGATCCTTAACTTCATTTTATTCGTCATTATCACAGATATAAATCTAACTAGATGTTGCGATTGTATTTACTTCGCGTGTCAAAAACGGAGTAAAATTACGATCAATGATCGTAATTTGAGCTTTTCATTTGGCATTATCGGCAACGGAAATCCACAGAAATCTAGAAAAATGCCTTTTTGCCATATAGATCTATAAAGAATGTATAGAAAAAGTTGGCCGAGGCATTGGAAATGTTTTCTTTCATTGATAAGTAAATTTGTTTTTAAATTGTGTGTGAGGAAGTGGCACGCTTGGTTTTCATACAGATGGAGGGACTTGCGTTATCTAGTAAGATTATCTATGGTCATTATATGGTTAATCTTTTTATGGCATCAATTAATAGCACCTTGTAGTGCAAATTCTAATTTGTACCTATTGCATTATTAACATACAAATTATATATTTTATCTTTATCAATGATGCATTTTTTTGGAATTTTGTTATCTTGTTTTTGATTTGTGTTATTTTAATTAGAATTTTAATCTGATCTGATATTTTATCTATTGTATTGTAATATGACTTGTAAGAATTTTTGACCGATAAAATGCTATGAATATATATAAGTACTTTCTTTCCCTATTTGTACCTACGTAAGTTTTGTTAATAGTATGCGTCTTTCCTTGCGCAAATAAAGTATTTTTAGCCTTGAAAAAGGAGGTGGTTATTAAATCGGTTGTATTTAAAAAAAAAATGGTACCTATCTATGCAGGTTCTTTACTTTGTGTAATTATTTTTCTCCACCACTGCTCTCAAAAACGGTAAAGGAAAACATCATGAGGAAACCGGCATGTCCTAGAACCAAAAAATAGAAGACATGTGACATCCACGAACCCGCACTGGGCCCGCGTGGTGGATTATGGCCCATCCTATCTCACAGAAAGGAGGCTGTGTCCCAGCAGTGGGAACACTAATAGGCTGATGATGAAGATGACCTATGCATTATGGCTGGCGTAAGTAATGCTTTTTTTGCGTGTTTCTTTTTCACAAAAAAAATGCTATGACATGATGTGTTGTGTTTGTGTGTGTAATTGGGACTCTTGTCTTTCCGTGACTGTCTTGATGGTTTAGTAGTTGCAAGCGCGGACGCTGATTGTAAAGTCCAAGGTTTGATTCCCTTCTTGACCTGGAGTATTTATTTAAACACGGTAAGTGGTAATCTTGCAATAGGCAACTTCTTTAACGTGGGATCAAATTATAACTCACGAAATATAAGTGAAATACATAATAAGAGACCTCTACCTAGAAAGACAGAGATACCTACTATCTCTACGAAGAATACTGTCGTGATGTTTGATTCGATCGACGACACGGTTGGCGCAGTGGTTGAGCGATCATCTGCTGCGCTGCGTGTCGCGGGTTCGATTTCCGCAGGGAACAAATTTTTGTACGACGTACAGATAGTTGTTCCGGCCTGGTTGTTTGTGTATGTAAGTTTATAATATATGTCTGTAAATGCGCCCACGATACAGTCCAAAATTCCTAGTGTGGAGCAAAGTAAAAAGAAATTTATTTAAAGGTCGGGTTTTTGATTTTTTAATTTACTTTTTTATTTAAAACATTTAGGTAAACATTTTCTTTTTAATTCGCTACTTTTAAACATATAAGTGTCATATATTTTTGAAATCACCTCTTTAAACCGTTTATTTTGAGACCACACGAAGGGTTTGGAAGAAAAGAAAAAAAATTGATCCTCCACAATATGGCGCCCAAAATCTGCCACTTTTCTATTTTCGTATTTTAATGTAGCCAGTGACACTTGCAAAGTAAAGGCGAATCGATTGAATTCCGAATCATCAAAAGAGGCCCATTTTGGTTCTGGAACGCGACATAGGAACATACATATCTTATAAGATAACTTCCTTCTCTCTCAAAATTATGAAAACACTGAAAATTTACTAAAACGTATATAAAGTATAAAATAAAACAAATAAAATAATAATAATAAAACCAGTCAAGCCCATGCACGAAACACATACACAAACACACCACACACACACCAGAATTCCACACACCAACACATATCTTCATACTCACATACACACACTTACGCATAATAGGAGTAAAATAAATGAATGTAATTTTAATACTTACTTTAGCACCGCACCACACTTGTAATGGCAGCTCGAACACGGTGGTGACGGAAGTAACTGGAGCTTATAGCAGGAATCCTCCTAGTTTAAGCCCAGTTGCACATATTTTGTATCTTGCCACTACCGAATGATTCTAATTTAAGGTACAATCATTGTAAATAGGTCAAAACAAATCAATATTGAACAAATGGTCTTGAACAAATAAATATTGTTTATATATAGACTGATAAATACATTAACCCCCTTCGGCAGCCGGGTAAAAAAAGTAGCTCATACACATAGCTAGATATATTTTAGAACACTGAGGTTTCCTGTCAGGGAACCCAAATGTGTATAGTCCTTTTGTATTTGTGTATGTTTGGTTTTGTAGGTACAATAAGGTACAAATATGTGTAGTCCTTTTGTATTTGTGTATGTTTGGTTTTGTAGGTACAATAAGGAATATGAATATGAATAGAAACACAAAACACTTTTAATACCTCAAACCTTACCACAGAAGAATATTAAAACGGTCACCCATCCCAAAACTAACCTCGCCAATTCACAACACGAGACACATCAAAAAACGTTTTTACAAAATAAAACAACCGTCTTTAAAATAAAAACACTACATAGTGAAAAATAACTTCCATTTCGGAAGTCGGTGTTCCTGTTTCCGTTTCTTCGTTTTTTGACACCGTCTTCCGAAATTGAAGTTCTTTTTGACTCTGTAGTGTTATTAAATTTGGATCGGGATTTTTTTTGTACTTTTTAGTGGTACATAATGGAAAAGTTCTTTAGCAAGGTACCTATTATGCCTACAGTGATGCGAGCATACTGGCGTGATGGCATGTTATAAAATGGAATAAACAATAAACAGACATGCGATTGCAGCAATTCCGAGAGATTTGCCGTCATTTATTGAAGAGTTCTGTTGTATATCTCCGAAGTTCTTTATCAGATCTTTACCAAAATTAAATGGGACCGTTTCGGAATAAACTTCTTTCGAACAAGTTTTTTGCAATGACGGAGATATGCCCGAGCAAACATAAAATAAAAAAATGTATATTATCATCCGAATTGAGAACCTCCTCCTTTTTGGAAAGTCGGTTAAAACATCACATAAAATAACATCACGCCTGTAGGTATTCCCCAAAAGGGTAGGCAGAGATTCACCACATATTGACAGTCAAAAACATCAAAACGGTCAAATATCATAAGTCTAGGAACTCTACTCACCCTTCAAACTTCATACATTAAAATCCTGTACGTCTATCTCTGTCTAACATAAAAAAAACATATATCTTGCTGTCTCTTTCGAGTTTTGTATGTGTGAGTGACGCCCTTGTGTATGGATAGGAAGCGTGTGAAAGCTTTGCGTCTGTGTGCGTGAGACAGGTAGTAAGGTCTGTGTTGGGATGGTGGGAAATTACCCGGGTATGTGGGTAAATTTGTTGGTGCTGGGGAAATTAAGTTTTGTGAAGTTTTGAAAGAGGATGTAGTTTAGTAAGTGTATATTATGTTTGTAAAAATAAAATTGGGTTCTTATGAGATGATATTTTAAAGACAATAAAAAAGTAGTTTTATTTCTTCTTAGCTGATTTCTGCCTCTGTCTATAGTAATTTGAACAAAATATGAAAAAAAAAATACCCTTGTGACTCGAAAAATATCGTTACTTAATTTTTTTCATTTCAATGATGAGCTTTTACTAATATTTTAATCTGAAACACCACTTTTTCAACTCATAATCTTAATGCATTGTGATCTTAATGTTTAAGGTCGCAATGACGTGTGTTCTACATGTCGTATGACGTGTGTCGTGATGACGTATGACCATCAAATGGACACACGAATTCCTGATGAAAAACCTAATGTATCTTTGCTCAACCTGGGCATCAAACCCAGAATCTCTTGTTCCGCTGCTTTGATAAAGCAGTGAATGCGACTCGAACCAATTTAAATAAATCTATCAACATTATTTTCTTGCACACAAATCAAACCAGCGGTCCTTGTCCATACACACCCATTCAAAACCATTACCCCACATCTTTGCAATCGGTTAACCCAGTGCTTTTGCCGGGAGCTTTAATTTTAAAAGCAGCAACACTGAACAACCACGGTCGCACACTTAGTCTACGTTCACCCTCCGCGTGCGAGAGTCGTGTGTACAGTGTGTAATATCTGTGTACTTTTGTGTACTGTATTCATTAGCCGTGTCTTTATAGTGTAGTGTGTATTTAAGTGTGTTTTTGGTCATTTTCTTAGAAAGGTAAGTTTTTATTTATATTTATTGCCTATAGGGTGAAATATAGAGTTGATGGTAGAGACCGTAATTGTTTTTTCGAGATTTTCGTGTCTCGTTTCTGTATGGTGAAAGAATTTATTTATTTGTTGTGTGTACGATTATAAACAAGTTTGGTTACCACAAAGCATGAAATAAATAGTTATAATACAATTATTTTGTTAGTAAAATTGATTACAATCCGATAAATGTTTTGGTTTTCGCTTTGTCGAAGGTTTGGTGTCAAATTCCTTCGTGTTTTCAATTATTTGAGCAATTCCAGTACTTGTATGTATGGTTGGAACAGCTTTTACTAATTTGATGAACACGTATTTCTCTAATAACTTGAAATATAAGGTTTGGACGTGAAAACATGAGTATAAACTCATGTTTTCTAGCATTTTTGTTGATAGTGACAGTGTTTTGTGTTGTATAAACTATAAGAATGTTGTTAGTTGGTTTTGTAGAAGGTTATTTAGTTATAAACGTAGACAGAATATTTGTGGAATACTGTAATTAGACATAACATTATTAATTGTCTCTATTTAGTACCAATTCGACGTTGAATTAGAAAAAATCTTGGACGTAAAGGAAGAAAGTGATTACATGTACCTGTAAATCAAAGAATAGAAGATATTATAAGATTCATCATTATTATTATTTTCATATTTCTTATCAAAACCATAATTAAATTACTTATTAAGAATCATTAAAATCCCTTCAAACTAGAGAGAGTGTCAAATTCGAATCATTTATTTCAATTAAGCTATTCAAAGGCACTTTTGATTCTCTAAAATGTAACTTACAAAAGTTTTAATTTAATTATTTTTTTACTTATATTTTTATATTTATAATTGGTTTAAATAATAATTATAATTGATTATACTGAGCGAGTTGTACAAAAATTTTGGGGTAGTACCTAAAGTAAAATATTATGTTCAATCTTCACCAGTACCATTTATTTATATGTATTTGCTTCATCATAGTCGCTTAACTATTCGAGATATCTTATAACCATGCCATATTTATTAAGGAGTTCCAGTGACCCTCTGTGTTTTTCTTCATCAGTTCCACTTCACCAGATGATAATTTGTGAGTGCAAATGCTTGCCATGTTATTGAAAATACCAAAATCGCTATATATCTGTTTATAATATTTGAGGAGTTCCCTGGATTTACATGCGATCTCACTATCAAATTCTGATTTGATGTTAATCAAACCAGAACCTCCGAACCGGAACCTCCTCGTAAGTAAACCATTTCAAACAAAAAAATAATTATGTGAATCCGTCTATATATGACGGAGTTATGCCGCACAAACATAAAAAAAATATTGAAACATCGAAATTGAGAACCTCCTCCTCTTTTTTTATCAAAAATACCTCGCGTTGACTCTCTTTGAAGTATTGACTCAAGAACCATGTCATTCTCTGGGCTCCATCCACTGCCTTAGTTATCAACTCTGTCGAGCTACGAAAGACACCTATTACTCAATTACTTATGTTTAGGAGTGAAGTTAGTCACATTTCCACAATACAGAAAAAAGTATACTCCAATGATTCTTCGGCTTTCACTATAAATGGCAACAGTTGAATACCAGTATTTTATAATGCCTATCTGACGTCCACAACCCAGTATCCGGGCAACACTATACCTGTGTGCAAGACTGTTGTCAAATTTTCTGGTTTCGCACTACCCGTATAGCTTGTCATAGATCTACAAAATATGTCAACCGCGGCCAATAGCTTCACGTATTTTCCAAGGCACGGAAGAGTCTCGGTATCCCACAGCACTATTCCCAAATCACTGCAACTAATGAAAGCCAGAAAAGCGCCGAGGTAATTAAGCTCGATGATGTCCCAGAGAATAAATTTAACTGTCTTGGATCCCGCAACGAAATTAAGTAGAAAATAATAACGGAGGAGTAGGTATACAATAATTTATAATACTCTCGGTATGTAAAAACAACAAAAAACGGATACTCCAATGAATCATGGACAAAATAAGTTTCAAAACACTTCAGTCCTGCCAAACTCTCTACGTTATTAAATCCAGATATCACTCCTGTATTTGGATTAAGTCCAAATTATTCATATTTATTTTAAACGGAATGTCTGGAACCTGCGAGTCTCCGCTACGTGGTACTATTATGTATTCTGTATCTCCGCAGAGAACAATAATTTTGTCGTCTGTGTTATTAAATATTTGTAAGAAACAGTCTGGAGATGACAAAAAGAGTAAGGAAACTATTACGATATCATCTAGATATACTAAATCCATGCGCCTAAAACTTATCGTATTCTTTGAATAGTAATATACACAAATGTGAGTCTGTATGTTTTGATTTTCTTTAATCAATCAGTCACGCCTCAATAGCTGCGCAGATTTGGATAAAACTTGGAGCACGGGTAGACTATAGAATGAATTATGAAAAAGTATAATTATCAATAATCACACGTGCATAGCCTCACGAAATCAAAATTGTTTTTGAGAAGCCATACTATACTCCAATAAACTTTAAACTTTCTACGTTGTCTGAGCCAAAATCATCGAGGTAAGACAAATGACTAAATTTCATCTTTACTTGATTGTATCCAAGACCTAACTCATCATTTTCTTGCCCTCATCGCAATATATTTGGGGCATTTATTTATTTTGCATATTTTTTTATTTACTTCTGTACTGTCCCATCAGTCGTCAACCCCAGTAGTGACTCCCTTTCAAGACATATCATCTTTCACACAGTCCTTCCATCGTTTCTTTCTTTTCCTATTTATATTTACTCAAAACTTTCCTCATTCTTCCTCTCATCATTTTGACTGGTATTCAAGAACAGGCAGCTAATATCAATGAACGAAACTGGTTATTATTATATACTACCATCTGGTTTGTCAAGCTGTCACTACATATCATTGTTAATTGTAAATGTAATAAAGAGAGAACGTCCGATAGTTTTTTGTTTTGTTCTGAACTAACGACCCGGAATGCTGCGCTGGATTTTTTGGTAACAATGGCTGTGGTTGATAAATGCTGTTTGAGTATTGAATAGGTTTAATGAATAAGTATAGGTATAGTGTAATTTTCATTATGTCAACGTGAGTTATGAAGAGAACAGAAAATTATGATTACTACTTCCATTCACCAGCGTATTCACTCAAATTATACCAAGCGACTTACTGCCGGAATAAATAGTCTCCTACGTCATAGTCTGACCGTGTGAATGATGCAAGATTAATTCAAAAACCGTCCAACCGTTGAGATAATTTTGATTGATTTACAAACGTAAACAAAATCACTTTCACATTTATTAAATTAGTAAGACTTAACTTCGGTATTCATTTTTTTCTTCCTCTTTAATTTCTAAAGAGGTTCAATAACAGTTATTCCATTGTTTTTTCACTGGGTTTTGCCGAACCTACCATAATGACATAAAATACGGGGGGGTTTAATTTATGGGTATTTTATCATGAACTTATTTCATAATAGCTTTGCCAGCGGCTTCGCCCGCGTGAAAAGTGTTTTATCATCCCAAGGGGACCGGGATAAAGCCTATGTGCTATTCCAGACTACAACTATTTCTGTGCCAAATTTTATCCAGATCCGTTCTGGCATGATTGAGTAACAAACTAACATCCACACACATATCCATCCAAACTTTCATAGTATTAGTAAGAAGATGATCCAGTAATTGAAGCATAACCTTTAATAATACAGTTCATAGTTCTTTATAATGAAAATATTAGCCATTCACCAAGGTGTTAACAGGGGCCATACTCTGCCGTTCAAAACTACAATGATTCCGCTGGGAAAAAGGGATAGTGCTGTTTGTCCTCTATAGCTTCATCTCTCTCTCACAGAGGAACTATGAAAGTTTCGACTTCAAAATGTTCTGAATTATGACAGATAATGTCAAAGTCAAAGTATTTTTTTTATTTCAATTAGCCCTTTAAACGGCACTTTTGAACGTCAACAATTAAGATTTACTAGAAGTAGTAATAATTGATTCTACCTTCCATTCGGAAAGTTCGCTTGTTATGGAGAAGAACGGAAAAGAAACTCCACACGCACTCTTTAAAAAAAGAAGTGTTTTACAATATTTACATTCTTATATTAATTCGAATACGTTCTGTACGTAACATTAAATACTATACTACTCGTACGTATAGGTATCTATACCAATATTATAAAGAGGAAAGATTTTTTTGTTTGTTTGTACCGAATAGGCTCCAAAACTACTGGACCGATTTCAAAAATTCTTTCACCGTTGGGAAGCTACTCTATCCCCGGGTGACAAAGGCTACTTTTTATCCCTGTATTCCCACGGGAACGGGAACTACGCGGGTGAAACCGCGAGGCGTCCTCTAGTAAAGTATTAAAAGCATTACCATGTAAATTCATTCATTTGATAAATAGGAACATGGTTCTCACATACTTACAAATATTGCAAACACAATTAAAATACCTAATTCAACAACAACGGAGCAGTGTGAGAGTCAATTACTTTTAATAAAAAATAGATAGAGTTCGGATGTAGTACGTAAGCTTACAAGAAGTATTGCGGCTACTTCGACACGGATCCGGATGTAGTGTTTAACCGCCCAGGATTTAGACTAACTACACAAGGTGTGTCGAACTTTCGCACGTATTTTAATTAAAACATTCTTATTAGACCGATCCTGCATTGTATAACCTCATTTTTGCAGCAGACCGGGACCACCCATTCAAATTGTCATTGCCAGATTTCGCATATAAAATGGGTTCACAAGCAAAAACAAAAAGCGGCCGTCCATTCGAATCAATTTAGGTTCCCTTTGTTTTAAAAGCTAGCCGAACTCGCAGCTGCTGTGCACAAGTATTAGGGAGTAGAAAACGGTTTTAGAAGAAAAACCTTGGCCTTTTAGCTAAGCTTTTAAAAGGTTTAAAGAGTCTTCATTCGTTGTGTATTTTTTTGGGATTTTCTCTAGCTGAGCTGATTTTGAAAATGTTGTTTCAGTCGAGCAGAAGTCAATATTTATTTTAGATAAATTGCTGTGAATTGGAGTTAAGTATTTGAGGGATGAGGATAACATGGAGGAAGTTTTCAGTATGAATGCAGATGGATATAAGAGAAAGGAAAGACAGAAGGAACGAGGAAGAGATGTCTGAAAGATTATACGTGTAGAAAGGGGGTGACGACCATTAGAGAGGTATAGAAAGAAAGAAAAAGTATTTAATTACCACAAAACGACATATAAATATTACATTTTTGAAACTAAACCCTTAACGATAGTGTTGGTAGTTCTTAAATTAAGTTAGCAAAGAAAAGTTAAGAAAAAACCAGCCAGGGGCGAGTCGGACTCGCGCACTCGGTTCCGTAGCATTATCGCAAAAAACGGCAAAAAGACACGTTTGTTGTATAGAATCCCACTTAAATATTTATTATATTCTGTTTTTTGTATTCGTTCTTATAGCGGCAACCGAAATACATCATCTCTGATAATTTTGACTGTGTAGCTATCACGTTTTATGAGATAACAGCCTGGTGACAGACAGACAGATGGACAGTGGGGTCTTAGTCATTAGAACCCGTTTTTACCCTTTGGGTACGGAACCCTAAAAAAACAAAAAAATAAATGAGAGTAGAAATGAAAGCAGATGCAAATCGTGGTTGTGGCAAAGAGGCTTCCACTCAGCATAATGCTGTGCCGTAATGTGTGCACGGCGCTGATTTTCAGTGGTCGCCTAGGACGTGCAGTACGGAAACCAAGGTATAGATACAAAAATATAAAACAAATACAGTAAGATATTTAAAATAAACTACTTATGGTATGGAAAAAGAAAACAAAAATAAATTGAGAAGAGTGCAAGAGAATGACGATGAGTAGACCATGTGACAGTAATGCAAGAATCACATATATTTGAGAGAACCAATCCAGTCAGTGCAAGGTAATCGTTTGGTCTGGTATGGTAGTGTGATGAGGAGGGATGAAACGTATGTTACTAAAAGAGTTATGAATATTAATGTAGAGAATGGAGAGAACGGGAACGGTCGAAGAAAAGATGGATGGACTGTGTGTGAATTGAAAGATAAGGGAGTCAGTGATAGCGTGACGGTTGAGAGGAAGAAGAAATGTGTTGCGCCAACCCCAAGTAACATAGGATAAGAGCTGAACGATGATGATGATCCAGTCAAAGCAAGCAGTTATCAGTAATCGTGTAGGTCGACTCAGAACAATAAGTAGCTCAACGATCCGACGAACAATACCAAAGTAAGGATTTTTGGGTAGGCCACGTAAAGTACTCAAACTGCCAGAGAATCATGATATTTATCTGGGATGTAACGACCTACATTGTCCTCATATACGCTATACCTACGTCATATTAGGCCCATGCAGATAAGTGTCTGAGATGGTCGAGATTTCAGACAAGTATGAATGAGGAGAGAAGCAAATAGCTTTGAGTGGACCAGTCCAGTCAGTACACGCATTTGTCAGTGATCGTACATCTCAACTCAGAACACAGAATGAAATGAATGTTATATTTAGAGAATGAATCGCTTCTCAATGGCAGCTGAAGATCAATGAATCGTCGAGGATCATCAAAATAGTCTTGAATGAGTAATTATTATTTCTACACCCCTTTAATAGATTGAAGAAGCTTAATTGTAATTATGGAAAATAAAATATAAAAGTGGCTATTTGTCCCGGGATTTAAAATAGCTTTATAACAGTGAAATATTGTTTGTAACGGATCAATATTTTCAGAGATTCCTTTTTACAAAGAATTCCACCTTTTAATAAGATTAGTTTAAGATTGACAACACTGGAAAAATCGTGATATCCTTTGATGTATCTTACCATAGAAATCGGTTCTCACCGAACAAAAAACTGAAAAAGCCTTTTAAAATTCGTGTTTAGATTTTTATTTGTATAATAACGGGCAAAATATGGGTGTGTTTACACTTCGGGGAATACGGGTATGGTCTGATGTTATGATATGACAAAAAATCGATGTATGTGTCGCGACTCACAAGCGAGTTGGGTAGAAGGACACCAAGTAGTATTATAGTATTCACCAACCGAAAATCTCACATATTTATTAATTTATTAAAACTTCATGCAACATAGAAGTACATAGAGGCCTGTGTCCCTGCAGAATATTATAGACTGATTATGATATTAGGGTGGCCCAGGTGGCTCAGCGGTATCGCCCACGAACCCAGCCAGGCGCTTTACTTTGTGTAAATTATTTCATCACCACTGCTCTCAAAACGGTGAAAGAAAATATCGTGAGTAGAACGGCATAGAACCATAAAAAAACTTGTTTGCAAAAATATACTACCGACTTTCAAATTAAAAACTACAAAGTGAAAAATAACTTTATTTTTTAAGTCGGTGTCTTTTGTAGGTACCATATTTATATATTTTGCGTTATTTTCACTTGTTAGTTGTACCTACCTAATAGGCAAGTTTTTAAATAAGGTAACTATACCACGCCACGCCAGAATATATTACCCGAATATTATGAAACTTGAACATAACCTGTGAAATGAGAGATCTGCGTACCCCTTAACAGCATACTGGCGTGATTTTATGTTATGAAACGGTATAAACAATAAACAGACATGCGATTGCAGCAATCTCGAGAGACTTTCCATTATTTGTTGAAGAGTTCTGCTGTATAGCTTCAAAGTTCTTCATCAGATCTTCACCAAATTAAAATGGGACCAATTTCAGAACATATTCTTTCAAATAAAAAAATAATTTTGAATAAAATAGTATCTTTCAAATTAGTCCAATATTGGAGGAGGAAATAGGCGATAGCCAAAACTCGAATTCTGATTTTTTTACTTAGGAAATTCAGTCAGCGCTCTCTGCCCATATTTCCTCTTAACATAACATCACGCCAGTAATTCCACGAAGGTTGGGCAGAAATTCCAGATGGAAAACCCAATAACACTTGCCTGACCCGAGAATCTAACCCAGGACCACACACAGAGGTAACGCTTCCGACCACAAGACCATCGAGGCAGTCTAGTGACACTTGACAGTAATTAAAGATAAAATATGATGGTGTGCATACCGCATTCTAACGCGTTTGGGGTCATAAGGTTAATCCCCAGTATCAGAGTCGATGCTAATTTTAATGTACGAATGGTTTTGACCTGTGACTTAACGAGACTTACTACTAAATGCTGCGAAATTCCTAGTTTCCTACCAAATGCTGCTGTTACATACTGAAATATAATGGCAGTATATCTGTGGAAGCTGCCAAAAAAATGTGGCAGAGGGACCCCTAACAAAAGATGAATAGATTGTATGAGGAAGGACACGAAACGAAAAGGGAGTCAGTAATAGCATGACAGTTGACAGATAGCTACAGTCACCTGTGCCCAGGTTGACATCTACAATCGATAACGCTAGTAGAAAACGAATCAATGTATGACAATACACATCTGAACGTTAAGTCAAGTCACGTGGCCAGACCATACAAATAGAAGGCGTTAACGATTGTAGAAAGTGATTCGATACGAAACTTTTGTAACTTGTCTAAGGGGGCTGGTCAGACAAAATTTGAGAATGGTTGAGACTAAATTTTAGTTCATCGGTACGAAAAGAAGAAAAAGTTGACAGATGGCTTTCAATTGTTCTGTTATATTCTGAATGAAAGCAGACAACATATAGCACTGACTCCAATTAACACGGGACGAGATGCGAGATCAGGAAGATGACGATGAATTCTAGATTTAGCCAGTGAATCTAATGGCTACAATGGTCGATCTAAATTCTGGTAAAAACGACTACCTGCTGTTTTGTTTCCCGTTGCTAATAAATATCATAAAGGAACTCTGTATTTTTCAGGAAATATATGTATATATAACCAATAACTCTCTCAAGCTTTTTATACAGATTAAGAATGTTCATAATCTGCTCTGAGTACTTTCAGAGACTACTTTTTACCGGACTGCAGAAGGAGGGTAATGTGTTTATCAGTATATGTATGTTTGTTCCTATATGGCGTTCTAGAGACCAAACGCGTAAGCCGATTTTGATGATTCTTACGTCAATCGATTCGTCTAAACCTTGCGAATGTCACTGGCTAAATTAAAATGAGAAAAATGACGGCTTTCGGGCGCCATATTGTGGCAGCCCAATTATTTTTCTTCCAAACCCATCATGTGGGATATAGAAATAAAGGATTTTAAGAGGTGGTTTCAAAAATGTATAACACACTAAGTATTACAAAATCACTCAAAATACCCGACTGCTTAAGAAGCGAACTAAAAAGACATAAGCGAGAAGAAAATCATGCTGTGCAGTCGGCGGAAAAATATTCGCGAGCTGGCTGTTCAAAACCTCCGACTGCACTGCACAGCATGATTTTCTTCACGTCTTCTTAGTTCTCTTCTTAAGAAGTCGGATTTTCTTTTTTTCCAAATGTATAAACAACATTTCAAGTATTCTATCTCTGTATAACATTCATTAAGACTGATACTTCTGGACAGTCTGTAAATTGCACTTCATCTTACGGTTCTTAAGTATATGACAAGCTATACCATAGTTACTATAGATTGATGAGAGTTTATTGACCTCCATTATCTCGTCTCCATGATAACAATCTGGTGCAATATAAAAACAAAGGACTATCAGATACTTATCTGCATATCACTTGTCAGTCACAAAAGATTGTTAAGATACAATGTTATCTTTTTCGGTTTAGTTACGGTTATCTTCCGCATTGCTTTATGAGTAAAAGAACTCGTGGTTAAATAATGCGTATTTTCATCTATACTAATATTATAATAAAAGATTTAAAGTTTGTTAGGTTGTAGGGGATAATCTCTGGATCTACTGAACTGATTTTTATGAAATTTGGCATGGAGATAGCTTGAGACCCTGAAAAGGACAATAATTTATATTCCCTTGGGATGATAAAACACTTTTTACGCGGGTGAAGCCGCGGGCAGAAGCTAGTGTTAATACCAAAAAATTAAGGTATAAAAAAATACAAAAAATAAATAAACCGACTTCCAAAACAAAACACTACAAAGCGAAAAACAACCGTTTTTTCGGAAGTCGGTGTCTTTGGTTCTTATTTATTTTTCGTCAATAAATTGGGGATTGAATGAGAAGAGAGCTTTAAAATAAAAAGAATCATCAAAATCCTACTATATCATATCACACATAAAGGCGAAAGTTTTTATGTGTGTTGTTTGTCAGTATATTTGTTACTCTTTTACGGCAAAAATACTTTATGGATCTAGATGAAATTTGGCAAAGATTTAGATTATATTCTGGGATAGCACATAGGATACTTTTTATGCCGGGAATATGTTCCCTTGGGTTAATTTTCAACATTCACGCGGGCGAAGCCGCTGGCAGAAGCTAGTCGGTTCATAATTTGCGAAGTAATCGCGTAACAAATATACAAAAAAGACAGAACCTCCTCCTTTTTGAAGTCAGTTGAAAATACACGTGTCCACCAATGTTTTTGGTACCTATTTTTTTTTTCGTTTTTTTCATCGACTTCCGAAAAGAAAGTTATTTTTCGCTTTGTAGTGTTTTGTTTAGGAAGTCGGTTTAATTTTTTGTTGTTTAATAGTTTTTAACTTTTCTCTACTACTGAACCAATTTTGATAAATTATGGTGTAGAGGTACATTGGACCTTGGACATGAAATACTTTTTATACTCGGAGTATGTTCTGTCGGGATAGATTCCGACATTCACGTAGGCGAAGCCGTTAGCAGATGCTAGTTTTAAATAAACAATGGGCACGTCTCTGCATACCCCTTCAAGGAATAATAGCGTGATATTTTATTACAAGTGATTAAAAAGAGTCAGCGGAAACAATTAGTGTAACGATTGTGTAATCATTCTTAGTAAATAAATTAATAGGGTGACGCAGCCAGTTAGCGTACGAGACTATTGTTTTTAGGGTTCCGTACCCGAAGGGTAAAAACGGGATCCTATTACTAAGACTCCACGATCCGTCTGTCTGCCCGTCTGTCACCAGGCTGTATCTCATGAACCGTGATAGCTAGACAGTTCAAATTTTCACAGATGATGTATTTCTTTTTCCGCTATAACAACAAATACAAAAAAAAAATTAAGTGGGGCTACCATAGAACAAACGTGATTTTTTGCGATAGTGGTACGGAACACTTCGTGCGCGAGTCCGACTCGCTCTTGGCCATTTTTTATGTTTGATGTTATGCAACCTAGATTTTTTATTGTTATAATAGTTATTCAATTTCAGTTTTTGATGACAAAATTGCGATAACCTACTTGCAATTTGGCGCCGTTCCCATAGTATTTTAATAGTGATTAAATATGATATTTGCGAAAACCATGGTAAGCCATTTATTTATTCTCCATGCAAAAAAAAAAAAAAGACTTGGGCATTCTCTACCAGTAAACCAAGGATGGTGAAAAGACAACATGGAAGGTGCATTCTTTAAAATAATTAGTAAACCAGTTATTAAAATACTAAAAAAATTAAAATACTCGTTGATATATATTGAATACAATACTTTAATGAACATACATAAAAATATATATATATATGAAGTAATAGAAAAGAAGAAAGTGAGATGGCTCTGTTTAATTGTTTTGATAATATATCCGCAATTTCTGCTTGAATACATATCGACTGGTGGCCGTCCAGATCTCGCAAGGCAGCGCGAATACTATTCAGCGAAGAATAGACTGGATATAAAAGGAAGAGTGAACAAAATCAATAGTATGAGAGGGACAGAGTAAGAGGAGACTATTAGAAGAACGCAGATGCCGATCATATGAAGAACATAGATATTGAAAGTTAGACATAAGATAGAAAGGAGGGGAGAGAGCATTGAGTAGTGAGAAAAGTGTGGTGGAAACGTGTAAACTTCTTCTCTGACGAATGGGCAACCATTTTAACTCTGACCTGTAGTTAGACACATGGTTATATTTCTTAAGGTTAAACTATTAGGTTAAGGTTAAACCCTATCTACTTTATCCAGCAAGACCGCCTTCAATTCAAAGTAGCACACGTCACCATAATCGTTCACTAGGAAAATTAAACCATGGTTTTCACAGATATGAGAAACCATGTGGAACCACCAGAGTGGTTTCGAAATTGCAAATTCTTTTAAAAATATTTCGCACAATATTAGAGCTTGGGATTATAAATGGTTTGCAGTTTCAATGAGCTGCAATTGAACTGCGCTTGAACTCATAAAAACAAGATGAATTTGACTCAAAAATGTATTTTGTAAACGCGTACAGTTCGTTGATAACTGAGAACCGTAATGTCCGAATGCAGCTGAGTTGCAATACTTTACAGGGAGCAACTGCTTATCTGACCTACACAACCCAGTAACTGGGTAACACGACAACCTTTGGCAAGACTGGAGTCCGATTTTCTAGTACCGTAAAGACAATCAAATATCAATTTTTTTTTTTTCAAAAATCACTGCCGACTTCCAAACTAAAGCACTACAGAGTGAAAAATAACTTTCTTTTTGGAAGTCGGTGTCTGTGGTAGGTACCAATATTTTTCGTTATAGTCACCGACTTCCAAAAAGAAAGTTATTTTTCACTTTGTATAGTGCTTTAATTTGGAAGTCGGTATTATATTTTTGTTTTTCGCTTTTTAGTTGTACCTAATAGAGAGATTACCCGAATATTATGAAACCTGAACATAACCGGTGATATGAGAGTGTACCAAGGAGAACCGTATACATACCCCTTTAGAGCATATTGGCATGATGTTATGTTATGAAATGGTATAAATAATATACAAACATGCGATTGCAGCAATTCCGCGAGATTTGCCATCATTTAATGAAGAGTTCTGTTATATATCTCCGAAGTTCTTCATCAGACTTCACCAAATTATAATGGGAATATATTCTTGCAAACAAAAAAAGATTTTTCAAAATCGGTCCACAATTGACGGAGAAATCGGTGGACAAACAGAAAAAAAAAAACATGAAGTCGAAAAAAAAACCTCCGCCTTTTAGGGAAGGTACCAATGGCTTAACGTGCTTTCCGAGGCACGGAGGTATCTGGTATGTAATACATGGTCAATACGTGCCGTAGTATAATTTTATCTATGAGAAACTCCACAAAATGTGTACATAGACTCGAAAGTCCTGTTCTGCCTGGGTTCAAACGGCAAACACGAACGTATACATATTTGACAAGGTTGTAAAATTTGCTAGTTCACACCAATGTGTGAATTGATGGGAAAGATTTGTCTTCAAATATCAATATTTATTTCTATGAATTTAATGTTATGGGAATCTCGAAGATAATATTATGTTTTATTGTGTAGAAATATCAATATTAGATAATGCCATCCTTTCTTACCTTCTCTACGATTATTTGCTGGTCAATCTGTCTAGTCTTTATAACCCCCGACGGAAAAAGAGGGGTGTTATAAATATGACGTGATTATTCCTTGAAAGGTTACGTCGAGACCCATTGTTTACTTAAAAAAATCTGGCCAAGTGTGAGTCGGACTCGCGCACGAAGGGTTCCGTACCACTATTGCAAAAAAACGGCAAAAATATCACGTTTGTTATATGGAAGCCCCACTTAAATAATTATTTTATTCTGTTTTTAGTTTTTGTTGTTATAGCGACAACATAAATACATCATCTGTGAAATGTGTGTGAATTTCAACTGTCCAGCTATCACGGTTCATGAGATACAGCCTGGTGACAGACGGACAGACAGACATACAGACGGACCGTGGAGTTGTGTACGGAAACCTAAAAACTAGCATCTGCTAACGGCTTCGCCTATGTGAATGTCGGAAACTATCCCGACAGAAAATACTCCGAGGATAAAAAGTATGCCATATCCTTATATCTTCTCTGTCGTTTCGCGCTTGGCAGAGCGGTCGTGGTCACGTCGAGGCGTCCACGTCGGTAATAGATGCAGACACAGCTCTCCGCACGATCTCCCGCCATCTCTCCCTGTTGGCGGACTGTCTGGCGCAGTCAGATATGCGGCTTCCTACTGCGGATTTCACTTGGTCAGTCCAGCCGCTCTATGGAGTCGCCATTCCACCTAGAGACGTGTCCAAAGTATTGCAGCATGCGCGACTGTACTACGTTCGACAAACGCTGCTTGATGGCGAGTTCCTGGTGTATGGACACGTTAGTGCGGAAATCCGTCTACGATATTCCGATAATCTTTCTCCAGCACCACATCCCAAGAGCATTTATCTTCCCCCTTTCCAACTCACGCACTGTCCACGTCTCGGCCGCGTAAAGAAAAATGGTGAATACAATTGCTCGTATGAGCCTGATTTTGTTGGCTTTGGTAATGTTGCGATTCCTCCACACTTTTCCTAGCTTCTCCATCGCAGGTCATGGCCATACGTCGTTTTACTTCGTCTACGCAGCCGCCGTTGTTTGAGATCAAAGCCGCAAGACACAGTTCTGAACCACGTCGCAGTTCGCGATACGTGACAAAACACTACAAAGCGAAAAATTACTTTCTTTTCAGAAGTCGGCGTCTTTGGTACCTAATTTTTTTCGGTTTTGAAACCAACTTCGAAAAGACAGTTATTTTTTGCTTTATAGTCTTGTTTTGGAAGTCGGATTAATTTTTGTGAAAAGATTTTTTATTTCTCTTTTTAGTTTTGGTGCCTTCTATTAACATGAAAATACATTATTAAGGATAAATTAAAAACTACTCGTCAGATCTTGATCAAATTAGAATGGAAGCACCAGCTTTCAAATAAAAAAAGGTTATTCAAAATTGGTTCATAATTGGCGGAGTATGCGCATAACAATAACAAACATACAGTAGAATTGAGAACCTCCTCCTTTTGAAGTCGGTTGAATGTAAAAAATAGACAGATATTTACCATCGCTTTTAAATTAGGAAATCCAGCCTTTTTTCTTGCCAGTTCTTCTCTATACAAAATAACCAATTTGAACTTTGCTTCAGACGCTTCATAAGAACGTCATGAAGATGCCAATTCGAGAAATAGACAATTATTCCAAAAGGTTATAGCCGTAATGAATTTTAAATGAAATAAATGTTTCTATGCGTAAGCATTTTTGTCTGAGGGCATCATCCTCAAGAGAAACCTGTCAAAATAAGCAGCTTATATTTATTTAATCTTATTAACATTGGGAAAAGTTAAACACACTTCAATAATTATAACTGCTACTATCTTTTCGTAACTCCCGTATTTCCTAAAAGCAGAGGTGCATGATAGTAAACCCATATTCGCTAATTATAGTCCCATGTAATATGGGGCGAGCCTTAATCCAAACCGAGACTCCGGGCTGCTAATGAAAAACACAGACGTAAAACCGAATAACAACTTGCCTGAACCAAGAGTCAAACCAACAAAGAGCAACCTCGCCGCGCCTCAAGCAACTGCTAGACCAACGAAGAGAACAGATATTTTAAAATCTAGTTAAATTCAGTATATCCGTTAACCTTCTAACTCAAATTATCTTGACACCTATTTACCTTAGATAAGCAACCAATATTTGATTTATTCAAGTGAAGTTTATCAATAAATATTTATCTTCCCACGGATCAAGAGTGACGTATTTGCTTTGGTCATACAGATATGAAATTAGCTTGTAATTGTGGCATCATCAACAACACCTGCATTTTTTTTGAGTGGGAAATCATCCAATGACTTCTCCCGCTCTGGGTGAAGCGGGAGGGCGTCTCAGACTTTTACTGACTAAAACCTACCCGTGTTTCTTCAGTTGCTTGAGCCAGGGTCGCGGTAACTCTTTTCCAAATTTATCCGCGACCCAGACAGGCACCTGCCCCAGCGGACCCCGTCAGTTTTTGCTGACGTCTCTTTGAAGCGCGCGTGGAACACCACGTGCTGTTGACTCGGACCTGGTCTTTATTGGACGGCGAGCTACCCATTACGCGTTCCGCCTCCTCCTTCGCGAGCATTACTGATCAACATCTGCCTAGCCTTTTCTCTATAGTACAGAATAGAACAGTAGAACTGAAAAACATGTATTCGATAAACAAAGAATAAAAGAGAAGAATAGTTAAAACCGGCCAAGTGCGAGCCGGACTTCGCACATTTAGGATTCCGTACCAAACCGCAAAATTAAGTTGGTTGTAATACCTAAAGTGAGGTAATTTCTTGAAAATATCTGATTTATCAATATATTGGTATTTATTAGCAAAATATAAAAACCGGCCCAGTGCGAGTCGGACTCGCGCACGTAGGGTTCCGTACCATTATCGCAATAAACGGCACAAAAATCACGTTTGTTGTTTGGGAGCCCTACTTAAATATTAATTTTATTCTGTTTTTAGTATTTGTTGTTATAGCGGCAACAGAAATACATCATCTGTGAAAATTGCAACTGTCTAGCTATCACGGTTCATGAGATACAGCCTGGTGACAGACAGACAGACAGACTGACCGCGGAATCTCAGTAATAGGGTCCCGTTTTTACCCTTTGGGTACGGAACCCTAAAAACCGACCTTTTTAAGCGATGCTTAACCTTGAAGACCTCGTAATGTCTGCCGTATCAATGGTAAAAGTCAAGCGTGAATATAAAATACTTTGTAAATGTTATTCTGAGCGTTAAATTCTCCGTCTAGACAGGAACAATCTATGGAGCTCGATCGAATTCAATTTCCTTATAATGAAGAGTTTTGCTTTACAAATTGTACTGATGTGGTGTGGTATGATAGAATGGATATTAAGTTTAGTATCGTGGTTTATTCAGGTTTTTTGAAAAGCTCCGTAGATGATATCATATTCATCATATCAGCCGAAAGACGTCCACTGCTGGACATAGGCCTCCCCCAAACATATCATATTATAGAACACTTTTTAAGAAAATAAAAATGAACCGATTTCCGAATGATGACACTTGAACGAGTGTACCAAAGTGAACTGTACACATCTGCGTATTCCTTTAGAGCGTACTGGCGTGATGTTATGTTATGTAATGGTATAAACTTTATACAATTTCATAACATAACAGCAATCCCGAGATATTTGCTGTCATTTACTTAAGAGTTCTGTTGTATATTGCCGAAGTTCTTCATCAGATCTTCACCAAATTTAAATGGGACCAATCTGGGCACATATTCTTTCAAACAAAAAAAAAATTTCAATATCGGTGCACAATTGGCGGAGAAATTGGTGAAAATACACAAACAAAAAATACAAACATGAAGTCGAACATAGAACCTCCTCCATTTTGGAAAGTCGGTTAAAAGGGGATATGTCATCACGTTGGTATGGATTCCAAAGGGATATTAATGTTTATTACGTTTATCAAATGTTTAAGTCATTTCTAACCAAATATTCATTGACGGGCCTCATCAGAAAGCTTACAGTTACCCAAAGGGCAATGGAGAGGGCTATGCTCGGAGTTTTCTTGCGTGATCGAATCAGAAATGCAGAGATCCGCAAGAGAACCAGGGTTACCGACATAGCCCGAAAAATTGCCAAACTTAAGTGGCAGTGGGCAGGGCACATTCTCGCAGAACGGATGGCCGATGGGGCAGAAAGGTTCTGGAGTTGCGACCGCGAACCGGAAGACGTAGCATTGGAAGGCCTCCCACCAGATGGACCGATGACCTGGTGAAGGTTGCGGGGATACGCTGGATGCGAGACGCACGGGACCGATCAATGTGGCGACGCTTGGGGGTGATGATATGAAGATGATAATGAACCAAATACTCGTACACACAGTTCACCGATCGTTTACTATAGTCAGAATAATAATTCGATTCCAGATTTGACATTAGCTACTGTCATTTTGTGAAATAATGATACCACATATAATGGTGTAGTGATGAACACAAAAATCGATAAACAATCAGTGTGTGTGCCATCAGTGTGCCAATTAAAGACTAAATTATTGATTTTTATTTAAATAAATACATAATTATTCATAATAATTATTTATTAATTAGTAATCGCTGCTCTATTTTATAAAAAGTTAATATTTTTGTTTTTATATTAAAAACAAAACTTATACTACAAGAGCCTCGATAGTTTTCAGTATTGGCAACCCGTGCGCGCTCGTGCAGCTATCGCCATTTTGTTTATCGTGTCATTCGGCTTCATTCTCCCAGTGTGACTGCACGAATATCTTATTTCATTGCGAATCGATATTTTGTTGGGTTTTTGTTAAAGTGTTGTTACGTTGTGTTTGTTCTCATGATCACATTTTTTTATTTATTTCACACACAATTATAAAAGAAAAGTCTCAGATCGTTAATAAATCGTCAAAACTAAATTATCGGTTCAGAAATATTTAATTTCCTGATATACTTAGTTTACGAGAGTAAAATTATAAACGAGAAGAATCGATCCGGAAATATTCCATTTCCATATCGAATAATTTTGCAACGTCACTATTTAGTACTTGTCATAACGTTGCAACACTGAAATTGTCAATTCTGGAATCGAATTAAAATTCCGAGTATAGGTGTTCCACTACTTTTATAGCCAGCCACATTTGCACTCAATACTTTCCTCACGGCATGTTCTTCATTCCTCTGCATCACATAGGTACCCATAATTCTCACCACGGAGGTTTAATGCAATTTCAGTAACGCCACAGGCGCAGAGCACAGAGAGTCTAGGGTTGCCAACCGTACTCTAATATTTCACAGGTGTGTTATTAACCGACTTTCCAAAAAGGAGGAGGTTCTATGTTCGATTTTATGTATATTATTTTTGTGTGTTCACCGACTTCTCCGTTAATTGTGGGCCGATTTTGAAAATTATTTTTGTTTGAAAGAGTATGTTTCCAAATTGGTCCCATTTTAATTCGGTGAAGATCTGATTAAGATCTTTGGAGATATACAACAGAACTCTTCAATACATTACGGTCAATCTCTCGGGATTGCTGCAATAGCATGTCTGTTTATTGTTTATACCATTTCATAACATAGCATCACGCTAGTACGCTCTAAAGGGATACGCAGATGTGTACAGTTCACCTTGGTACACTCTCATTTTACCGGTTATGTTCAAGTTTTATGATATTTGGGTAATCTATTCTAGCATTATAGGTACCTTAAAAAAGAAATTGCCTATTAGGTTCAACTAAAAGGTGAAAAATAAAAATACATTTCTACAAAAAAATACTACCGACTTCCAAACAGAAACACTTTAAATTGAAAAATAACTTTCTTTTTGGAGGTCGGTGTCCATAAAGAAAAAATTGGTACCTACCAAAGACACCGACATCCAAAAAGAAAGTCATTTTTCAATTTATAGTGTAAATAAAAACACTACAAATTGAAAGTCGGAAGTCGGTAGTATCTCTAAAAAATATTTTTCACAAACTACAAAAATAATAAAGTACGCTAAAATAGTCTATTTATTTGACTATAATTTTGATAATTAAATTTAAAGAATTCATTAGCATTATAGATTCAAGTTCTTCTAATTTAACAAATAACACATGTTGCGTAAGTATGTTACGTCCATAGGCGTGCTAGATTTATTTTTCTCACTTACTGACAACATTCAAGCTTTGTCGCTGATGAAGAAATTTTAAAAATCTACCATATTTGGAAACTCTTCATACAGCTAAGAATTATTTTGTTTAGCAAATAAAATAACAAAAGGCGTATTCCCTATGAATATTTGTAGCAATGGCGTCCCTAATCGCTAACGGTACTGCGTTCCGTGTACTATGTACAAGAATCGGTCCCAAAACAAGGCAGACGCACCCACCGCGTCTAACTAGTCATAATTATGCAGATTGTATGCACATCACTATTTGAACACGCTATCGGTTCAGTGCAGTGTTGCTACTCGAACGTAGGGTTGGGACACGGACGGAACGGTTGTAGTATCGATATAAGTTATGACGGATCGTGTATGTTCGCGTAGCGTCGTGATTTGTTGAAATGAACATTGCATGATTTACAAGTTGCCGATCGATTCAGGCGTAGCCTCATTATAAAACTGCTGTATTACTTAGGGCCGACCTTTTAATCAATATATTACATTATTTGGAGAAAAATTTCTTCTTCTTATTTGTTAAAATCAATTGATGTTCGTTAGTCTCGCTAAAACTCAAAAACGGCAGACCGATTTGAATTATTCTTTTTTTGTTTTATTCGCTAGTTTAAAGAAAAGATAGGGTAGGTAGGATAGGTAGAGTAGGTAGGTAGGTAGATAGGCAGGGTAAGGCAGGTAGGTAGGTAGCCAGTTGACGGAAGCGAAGCTGCGGGGGACAACTAGTAACCAATAATTTTCTTCACAATAGCTGTCAAATTACCTTAATGTATTCTCCAGTAATCTGATGATTGTAATATTGGCCGTAAGTAAATTATTCAAGTAAATAGAAATTATATTTTTAGTTTTGCTGGTTACTATTTGTTGTTATTCATTTCTATTAGTGGCATTTTCAAAAACACAAATCGAATTCACAGCGCGTATCGAGAAAGGAGTTTTGGTAGACTCTCTCTCGAGTATGTATCGCCTTTTGGGTGTTGTAATTTTGAAGTCGGAAGCTACAGCTAGTTTGTATGCATAAATACCAGAAGAGCAAATTCCCGTACTTTATAACACTAGGACTTTAGTATTTGCATTTCAATGGCAATCCGACAAAAGCTCTTCTAATTTGTTTACGTTTCGATAAGTTTTTGACATTGATTAGCGCCGAATTTTTTGCATTTATGAGAATTCACCTTCAAATTCTGTCTTACAAGGCTTATAAGATATAGGCCAGGGCGCCCCAATCTTTTTTACATTGTGACTGCCTTTACATAGTGTTTTTTCGCGACGCCCTTTTGTCTGTGTAACTGTGTTTTTCTTGTTACTTGAAAAAAATATTGCTGACTGGGAAAAAATGTGCTTTATTAATAACTTTTCAAATCGGGAACAAAGTTTAGAAATAGTTACTCACCTATTTTCTCAATTCATTAATAATCAGTACTACAACTTAATTACTGCAACTGCTGAATAACCAGTTTCGCACAAATAAGTGCGACGCTGACGTGTCAAACGGTACTAGAATCTTCAGTACTCAGAGTTGGATAATATTAGGATACATTACTGTA
This sequence comes from Orthosia cruda, assembly GCA_964057195.1. Taxonomy (NCBI): domain Eukaryota; kingdom Metazoa; phylum Arthropoda; class Insecta; order Lepidoptera; family Noctuidae; genus Orthosia; species Orthosia cruda. The sequence goes on along the minus strand of OZ059856.1, from coordinate 969,131 downwards.
AAATTTATTACATTGTATTTATCTAATAGTTTCTTTTAGTATTTATTGAGTAGTTTGTTGCAGTTTCAGGGCTCGTATCACATATATTTCATAGTTACAATAACTGTTCTTTTTCATTTACGACGCCCGTGAGAGAGCACCGCGACGCCTCGGGGCGTCTCGACGCACAGTTTGGGAACCCCTGACATAGGCCATACTATCGATATATCCTACTCTATCTATTCGCCTGCATCTCCTCCCTATGCTACTCTCCGTATCCGTATAATTAGACACTATCTACTAACACAGAGCGCGTCTGTTTGTCTGTTGAAGATGAATTTGCTCATATAAATCATTTTGTCTATCATATTGACCTGTCTGTCGTAGAAATAGATGATGAAGTTGGAATGAAAAGATAGTGTATACCGAAAAAGAAAGAACATAAATGAAAGTATCGGAGTTAATGAAAGATAGATACAATGCAAATAACATTTACTTATAACAGGCAGTGGCTTCGCCCGCAATTAAATTATCTCAAGGAGTTATACCTCCGGGATAAAAAGTCCTATTCCCTAACCCAGAACATATTCCATCCGTGTACTAAGTTCCGTACAAATCCGATAAGACGTGAACGAACTTGAGGTTTCAAATAAGTGTATATTGTTTATTTATTTATTTAATACTTCATGCACACAAATGTACAGAGGCGGACTTAATGCCTCAGGCATTTTCTACCAGTCGACCTTTGGGTGATGCAGAGATAAACAGTGGTAGTGCAATATTTTGAGTTAAGCACATCGCGGTTATTTAGAACTTCATAATCAAATAATAAACTAAATACATAAATATACCTAAACAATAAGTAGTATAAATAGGGTAGTATTTAAACGCAAATCAAAATATATCCTTTTTCTACGCAATAAGATTCCGAATTCCCATCAAAATTACTGATTGCACAGCAAAATATTCAACTCAAAATATCACTAAACACACTACAATTTATTTTCGCAGCGTACAGCGATTTTTCCTAAAGCAAAAGCTTTTTCATCAATGCAATGTTAACTCTTTTTCTTTTAAATATATCTTATATTTTTATATTATGTATCAATGTCGACGGTTATGACGGCTACGACGGCGACGATTATGTATCATTTCTGTACGCAGGGTCTAAAGTAACCTAACACGAACGAGATGACGGGAGCTGAGTTCGCTCGCTTTGCTCGCTCACTTCAGCTCCCGTCATCTCGTTCGAACCTAACCTGTCCGTGTCGGGGTGCCCTAGGCTCCCGAGCTCGCTTCGCTCGCTCTTGGACTGTTGGAATATGGAAAATTTGCTGTGCAGTCAGTATTTATGCTATGTATGTAGTATTTTTGTACAAAATAGTAGTTTATGAAACTGTTGCATAATGAGGGGTATTAAAACATGAGTGTGTGTTTAAAAACCGAGCCGTAGGCGAGGTTTTTAATAGTTCTCACACGAATGTTTTAATACCTAGTTATGTGCAGTTTCATACACTACTTTATCTACACTCATAAATTGGGATTGAAGCTACTAAATACCTCTTTTTGCATTTTCCATGCCATAAAATCGTGATAGCATTTGTCATATACTTTTCTCGACTTAGCTGGTAATAAATTGAGAGTAATTTCCTACGCCGCATCTAAAATTTCGGGCGGAGTCTTTTCTTTACATTCACTAATATCAGACATTTTAAACAATAATTTAAATAACTCATGAAATTCATTACAGCAAAACATGCAAAACGTATGAATGGCGCCAAAACCCAGCACATCACCGCATTAACCGCGCATGCGCTAAGGCTTAGCACGCACTGCGATCTTTATTCGCGCGATTATTTCCGCCCATTCTGCGACCTTTGGAATTGTATGAAGTTGTTCGCATTGCGGTAAAGAAATCGTGCGAAAATAATACCGCAAGAAATCCGTGTTTTGCCACAGAATACACCGCACCACGGCGCAAATTTTTTTCGCCCGAATATTTTGAGCTCTATGAACAAGTAGAAGGAAACAAAATTCGCGCGAATAAAAATCGCAGTGCGTGCTAAGTCTAAAGCGGGCATTGTCATAGACAATTTAAAACTGGAATAAAATCTTTTTATAATAGGTACTATAAAATGGCATTACAAAAAAAATATTGATGGAAACTCCTTAATGATTAACTTCTTGGATTTGTCCTGTATCGTAATAGAAAAAAAATTGTTTTATAGCATTATTTTATTAGAGAAATAGTGTTATAATAAGATTCTATTTTTAAATTTCGGTATTGTGTTTATAAAGTATGCCAATATAAACTCGTTTTGAATTTTATAATTCGAATATTACGATATGAGAGTAGATAAATAAATTTAACAGTATTGCATTATGAGGAAAAAAGTAATGTTATATTGATGTATAATTTCGTTTTATCTGCAGTTTGAGTATTGTTAAACATTTAGTTTATTTGTAGTGAAGTAAGTTATTAGATGTAAATAAGAATATAAATGATGAGTATGTATTGATAGGCGATTATTTATTTGATATGCAATTTATAATATCCCGTATAAATAATAAAATAAATAATTGAAAAACATTAGCGCTGTGACGATACTACTGCCAACTTCTTACGAATATGTAACGTTTGTAGTAATGTTTGTCCACGCATTTTCCCGAAACTCGTGATCGGATCGTAATTATTCTTTATTTATTTGATTAGGTATCTCTCAACTCAGGAAATAGTAAAAGTTTCTATATGGAACATATAACCGAACTCCTTATTGACAAAGAGCACGAACGTGTAAATTGAATTATTATGGGTATTTTGTCAATCCTTTCGGTAACTGACTATAAAACTTGCTCTCTCTTCGATGGTGTACCAAAAGTAAAAAGGGAAAAACCTCCTCCTTTTTTGAAGTCGGTTAAAATAAAAACTTTTTCACAAAAAAAACCGACTTCCAAAGCAAAACACTAAAAACAAACACCGGAAGTCGGTGTCACAAAACGACAGAAAAAAAAGAGGTATCAAAGACTCCCGAAAAGAAAGTTATTTTTGCTCTTTTTACTGTTTTGATTTGTTAAAGTCGGTTTATTTTTTGTGAAAATATATTTTGGAACCGTCTGCCAAACTTGAAGTAATCTTTCACTTTCTAGTGTTTTTTTAGGCTTCCGTACCCAAAGGGTAAAAACGGGAGCCTATTACTAAGACTCCGCAGTCAGTCTGTTTGTCTGCCAGTCTGTCTGTCTGTCCATCTGTCAACAGGCTGTATCTCATGAACCGTGACAGCTAGGCAGTTGAAATTTTCACAGATGATGTATTTCTGTTGGCGCTACAACAACAAATACTAACAACAGAATAAAATAAATATTTAAGTGGGAGTCCCATACAACAAACATGATTTTTTTGCCGTTATCGCGATAATGGTACGGAACCCCGCGTGCGCGAGTCCGACTCGTACTTGGCCGGTTTTTATTATTATAAAGGACCCCATGGGTCAATCAAGTCAATTATTTTTTTAGAATCTAATTAGTGGAATAAGCCCAGAAGTGACAAAACCAAAGCCTTAAATAATAGTCAAATTAACAACTTCTAATAATCATGTTATTTATGTCAAAAATATTAATATAAAAAAATGTTTTCAAATCATTTTACAAGCGTCAATTGGTCGTTAAATTTAAATATTATAATTGAATCTTCTTTTATTGCGGCTTGTTAGTTTGGATATCATCACGACTGTTATTATTTATGATATAGGCAGAATTACTAATAGAAATGTAATCTTTATTGATGGTCTCCCTGTATTCAATTATGGGGATTATTTATTAATGTCTATGTGGAATATACCTCAGTGTTGCCAGAAGACATATTTAGAAACCACAGAAGAAAAACATCGTGAGGAAACCGGCATGTCCTGGACCTAAAAATTCGAAGACTTTTGATATCACCAACCCGCAGTTCATGTAGGACCGCGTGGTTGTTTAAGATTAAGACCCATCCCCTCACAAAGATAGGAGGCCTGAGTCCCATCCCAGCAGTGGGAACTTTAAAATAAGCTGATGATGATTTATCATTATCTCACCTGATGGTAAGCGATGATATGGTCGACAGTGGAGCACGCTTGCCTAGAAGAAACCTATTCACTCTTGACTTAAAGACCCCCAGATTGTAGCTGTAGGGAAACACAGACTCCGGCAAGGAATACCACTCCTTAGCTGTACGCATAATAAAAGTGTTCCCAAACAGTTTTTTGTGTATGGGTGGGATGTCCACCATTATCGATGGCGCATCGCCGTACGTCTGGTAGTCCGATAATGAGACGGGCTAGGTGTAACCGATAAAAAACCGACAAGCTGGCAACTCGGCGACGATGTTCAAGACTCTGGAGCTTTGACTTGATCAGCGCCTCATTGCCGATGAGCGTCTTGGCCCGCTTTTCGATCGACTCTAGTGCATCAAGCTGATATTTGGCAGATCCGTCCCAGAGATGAGAACAGTACTCCAGGCATTATCGAACTTGCGCTTGATACAAATTGAGGAGCTGTTCCGGCGTGAAGTAACTTCTCACCATTGCAAGGATTCCCAGCTATTTGTATGTGCCTTGCCATTTCCTATGGGTTTGGTTTCCAGTCTGATGATGCAGCTAAGGACCAGTATTACACATGGAGAGACTGCCTTTCGAATCCAGACTCTCCACGATATGCTACCAAAGAATCCTGAGTTACTTTGGTGATACCGCTCGGAGACAGCCAGACAACCTCAAAAAACTGGTTGTGGTGGGAAAAGTGGATGGTAAAAGACCGCGCGGATATTCACCTACTCGCTGGTCAGACCAGATAAGAGTGATTACAGGACTCACGGTGAACACAGCCCTGAGAAGAGCAGAAGACAGAGTTGCGTGGAAGCTGCTCGTCAATGACTGTCAAAGCGTTCCAAGACGGGCACGACCTTCAGAAATGAAGACAACGAATAAGAAGACTGCCTTGCTGATCTCCTTAACTTAGTCACAGAATAACACAATACCCCTTAAGTTGTCAGACTTAGGCACTTTTGACTACCCGAAAACACTGTCGAACCGAGACCAACGACTTAACGTACTTTCTGTGTCACGGGTGGTCATCCATCCACTGATGGACCGTGACAAGCGTAGCTTTACTTTGATACTTAGATCGACCCGCGCTGTGCCGTGGCTGTTAGGCCCGGTATCCACCAAAGCGGAGAGGAGAAGAGATTTGGAAATAACGAAATCGCATTGTTTTATTCAAACACATCTCCTCTCGTCTCCGCTTTGGTGGATAACGGGCCTTATATACACCAAAATTTTCAGTCGTTTCCTCCACTCAACTCAGTCTTGACTCAACCTCGTTCACTCAAATTGACAGTTTTAGCTTATTATTGATATCATTGACCCGAGAAATTTTTTGAGTCGTGGTGGAGTGGAGGAATTTTCCTTCAAAGGAAGCCACAAGCTCTTCAAATCGAGAGAAAAACTTTTATAAAAACCGGCCAACTGCGAGTCGGACTCGCGTACGGAGGGTTCCGTACCATTATCACGGTTCCCCACTTAAATGTTTATTTTATTCTGTTTCTAGTATTTGATGTTATAGCGGCAACAGAACTACATTATCAGTGAAAATTTCAACTGTCTAGCTTTCACGGTTCATGATATACAGGCTGGTGACAGACAGACAGACAGACGGACCGCGGAGTCTTAGTAATAGGGTCCCGTTTTTACCCTTTGAGTACGAAACCCTAAAAACTAACAAGGTATATCATAAAATAAAAGATTTAATTAAAATATTCAAATGAGACGCGCTGTGACGCATCAGAATGGCCGTCGATTCGTGTTTTATCTCATTTTTATACAAAACAAACGATTTGTATGTTAGTTCACAGTCTTTTAATATACAGGGCATGTTGAATACTGAGCTAGATTTGTTTTCTTTAGGGTTTACTTTTTTAATCTACCGACTGCCAAATAAATAAGTTCAATTTCGTAAGTCGGTGTCAAAAAACAAAGTAACAAAAACAGGAACACCGACTGCCGAAATTGAAGTTATGTTGAATTATGATATATATATGCATTGATGTAATTTTTTTTTCACTTTTTAGTTGTGGTCCCTAATAGGCAAGTTCTACAGTAAGGTACCTATAACGCCAGAAAGATTACCCGAATATCATAAAGCTTGAACATAACCGGTGAAATGAGAGTGTACCAAGGTGAACTGTACACATCTGCGTACCCCTTTAGAGCGTACCGGCGTGAAGTTATATTATAAAATAGTTTAAACATTACAGAAATGCGATTGCAGCTATCCCGAGAGATTTGTCGTCACTTATTAAAGAGTTATGTTGTACATCGCCAAAATTCTTCATCAGATCTTCACCATACTCTTAAAATAAAAAATAAAGAATTTTCAAAATCGGTCAACGATTGAGGGCGAAATCGGTGATACACTTATAAAAACATAGAACCTCCTACTTTTTGGCAAGTCGTTTAAAAACTAGTGTTTTGCTCTTGACTTTGTTCGTGTGAATTTCAGATTTTATGGACGAAATTCTACACGGAAAACGCGTCCGTTTGCGATTGTTTGAATTGTTTTTTTAAGTAAATTTACACTGTTGCTCATGGTTAAAAAACCGGCCAAGTGCGAGTCGGACTCGCGCACGAAGGGTTCCGTACCATTATCACAAAAAACGGCAAAAAAAATCACGTTTGTTGTATGGGAGCCCCACTTAAATATTTATTTTATTCTGTTTTCAGTATTTGTTGTTATAGCGGCAACAGAAATACGTCATCTGTGAAAATTTCAACTGTCTAGCTATCACGGTTCATGAGATACAGCCTGGTGACAGACAGACAGACGGACCGCGGAGTCTTAGTAATAGGCCTCGGTCTCGAATTTTGCGGGCGGCGGAGCGGCAGCGGCGGCGGCGCGGGAGAGCTCCCGCCGCGCCGCTCCCGCGCCGCTGTTTTCGAGACCCGGTCCATTTGACGATACGCATAAGATCCTGCCGCTCCCGCTCCGCTGCCGCCGCCGCCCCGCTGCCCGCGGAATTCGAGACCGAGGCCTAAGGGTCCCGTTTTTACCCTTCGGGTACGGAACCCTAAAAATCAATCAACTTGTCTAGCCTTCGCCCGGGTTTGGTTTTCGAAGTATAAACAGCATCTAGCTGCTTTTTACCGGTATGTTATGGAATAACTGGCTATTTGACCTCCATAACCCAGTCCTTAGTAATACTATACCCCTTGGCAAGACTGCGGTCCTGGTATTGAATACTTACTTTTACTTCCTGCTTCGTGCCCGTGACCTATGTCATAGAAACCGTAAATTTTGCGACGATAACAAGTAAAAATTGCCTAAACCTCGACAAATTTTTATTTCATGCTTTTTAACTACATAATGTATCTAGTAGTAGACACGCTTCGTTCAACAATCAACCGAACACGTAATTATGACTCGATATCTTGCGAAAATATACCGAATCAAACAGTAAAACGCCCCTAAATTTTAAACGGCTGAACCGATTGTCATCAAACATAGCTAAGAACACTCTCGAAAAGTCACCTTGCAAACAAAAAGTAACGAAATCAAAATCGGTTAATCCGTTTAGGAGCTATGACTCCACAGACAGATACACAAACAGAAATACACACGTCAAACTTATAACAGCCCTATTTTCCGTCGGGGTTTAAAAATAACCTATGCCACTCAGCACTAGATCAGTGAAAGAATTGCCAAAACACAAAAAGACAATAATACGTCTTTATATTATTAGTTTAGAAGTTAAGATATAAATGTTGTAGCGAACGTCCAAATCAATTTAGCCGATAATATTAGATTGGAAAACAAACATTGCAACCTCTTCACAAACTTTCACATTTACATAACATAACGCCTGCACTCCACTAAGGGCTATAAGCAGATATATTATGTAAAATGCTGGACATCCCATCCAGTCGCAAATAAACGAGAACAGTACAAGTACAGCTAAATAGTGAAATCCCCTGACGGTTTCATTGTGTTCCTGACAGCCAAAACCTAAGAGTATTTAAGTCAAGAGTGAATAGGTTGCTTCGAGAAAGGCTAGCCAGACCAGCTTGAGGCTCATCGGCATTGAGGCACTGGTCGAGTCAAAGTTACAGAGCCATGAACATCGTCGCTGAGTTGCCAGCTTGTCGGTTTTTATCGGTTGCATTTCGGGGAGTGTGCGATGGAATTGCATGATCTTATTCCGCCCAGCGCGTTTTATCATCGGACTACCAGACGTACGGCGATGCGCCACCGAACCCTAATAATAGGGTCTCGTTTTTACCCTTTGGGTACTGAACCCTAAAAATATACAAAAATAAAAACTTTTTTTTACAAAAAGTACAACCCGGCTTCCAAACAAAAACACTATAATGTTAAAAATTACTTCAATTTCAGAAGTGTCAAAAAATAAAGATTAAAAAAAGTCCTACTGCCGAAATTTAAAGTATTTTTCACATTTTAATGTTTTTATTTGGAAGTCGGTTGTATTTTTTTTGTAAAATAAGTTCTTTTTTCAATCGCTATCATGACGCTTGAGTTGATAGAACTTCACTTGTCTAGATTCTCTTGTGACCACAACACCAACGTCAACAGTCAACCAAGTCCAACAAAAGAATTTTCACTTTTTTATTTTCTTTCGCCCTCCATTTTTGTAAAAACGAACTCAAAACGTCAGTCGTGGTGAACTCATTAGTGTTCAGTGTTGTCAGCTTACAAAATAAAAGTAAAAAAGAAGAGGAGTTTAGTATGGAACTGTCGTGCCGTGTTAATGTGAGTGTCACGAACGCTTATTGGCTCTTCGGGTTTATAGTGATGGGGTAGAGAGGTATCGATAAATAGTTGAACGAGTATTTTCTTTTCCGATTGGTATTTTTGAAACGTAATCATCAGAAATAGGTTTCGAAATTTTGATGTTTGTGTGATGAAATTAAAATTAATTAGTACTTAGTGACTTCGAAGAGCATTGGTGGCCCAGTGGTAACGGCGTGGGTACGAACCCAGACAGACATGTGACATCCACCAACCCGCTCTGGACCCGCGTGGTGGATTACGGCCCATTCCGTCTCACAGAGAGGCTGGTAATGATGAATCATATAATATACTGTTTTGCGATTCCATCAATGTTGAAGTCTTCTTTATATACCTAGTATTACTGCGGGTGTTTTTGTCTTCGGGTTTGAGTTTTTTTAACCTTGTTTCTTTTGTGCTCGCAAGCTAGAGTAGATTTTCTACTCGAGTTGTATACGTGATTATTGTGTGAACAGAACCGAATACCGCTATTATCTAGGAGTCCTCAATGCACATGAAATGTATGCTGGTCATAGAATATCCGTGGTCCAACTGCACGTTGTCTAACCCGCTGTGTGGTCTTGTGTCAAGTGTTTCTAATTACTACTGATCTCGTTGCTAGCGCGGGTGCGTCTAAATTGATGGGTTAACAAAGATATTAGATACTCGTTCTGTACAGAAGAGTTTGTTAATTGGATGATATTCTATTTCGATGTTGGGGAATTATCATTAATGTTAGTAGGTCAAATCAATCAATTTGCCAAACCTTATCGAAATTATGGTGAGGTCGATTGCCGGCAAAAATGAACACATAACAGAGAAAGAAAAACATCTTTTACATTTTGTTGTTATGCGATTTTGTTTTTGTTGTTTTTAGGGTTCCGTATCCAAGGGGTAAAACCGGGACCCTATTACTAAGACTCCACTGTCCGTCTGTCTGTCTGTCACCAGGCTGTATCTCATGAACCGTGATAGCTAGACAGTTGAAATTTTTACAAATGATGTATGTCTGTTGCCGCTATAACAAAAAATACTAAAAATAGAATAAAATACATATTTAAATCGGGCTTTCTTCCAACAAACGTATTTTTTTTACCGCTTTTTGCGATAATGGTAAGGAACCCTTCGTGAGCGAGTCCGTCTCACACTTGGCCAGTTTTTTCTTACGTTTTGTCTTTGATTCATATCTAATGCTTAGGAAAAAAATATCATGGTGGTAAAAAAATAAGGTTGTAGGTGTTTATTTGTGTTTTTTTATACAAAAAAAATACACACGAAAACTAATATTTCAAAATTGAAAGTTTAACTTCTAAAGTGTAAAACTGGGTCAGATTCTCGAGTTGCTGAAAATCCAACTAAAATAAATATTATCAGTCCTAGAGTATACTCATCGCGTGACATCAGTTATAAAAAATCAAAAATATTTTATCGATACCCCGTGTCCCAACTCTATCCACTACAAATATTGACGTATCGATCGTCCACTAGAGTGCGTTGAACATCGCAGTTCGGGCCCAAAGTGTAGAAAGCTAATAACTGATGAAGATTGTACCACTGTGTTGTAGCATTAACCGTATAATGAAAGTCAATTTTTGAATTAAGATTTACTACTAGCGGACGCCTCGCGGTTTCACCCGCGTAGTTCCCGTTGCCGTGGGAATACAGGGATAAAAATTAGCCTTTGTCACCCGGGGATAGTGTAGCTTCCCAATGGTGAAAGAATTTTTGAAATCGGTCCAGTAGTTTTTATGTGTATTCGTTACATACAAAAATACAAATCTTTGCTCTTTATAATATTAATATAGAAGTATAGATTTCCAAGAAGATTTTTTTCACTTTTGAGATCAAAGTGCATAGTATAGTAACTTATAGTAGTAAAACTAATCAACAGTAAAGTGGTCGCAAGCACCAATGCTGTGTATGAGGTTCTAGTTTCTATTTAAATGTAGATGGATGGAGAGGGAGGGGACAGCCAAAGAAAAGATGGATGGACTGCGTGAGGAGTGATATGAAAGAAAAGGGAGTCAGTGATAGTTTGACGGGAGACAGGACGGTATGGAAGAAGAAAACGTGTTGCGCCGACCACAAGTAACAGTGGACAAGGGCAGGAAGATGATGCTAATGTTCGCCCCCTATAACGTGGGACTTACACGTGTAACTTACTTTCCGTTCGAGGAATATAAACATGATATTAAGATATGTTGCAAAATTATGTGAATTTTCCCGCTTCATCTGCAGTTATTGCGAAATATTTACGTTATGTTCTAAAAGGATTTAGCAAAAGACGATGATTTTGGCCTTCTGGTAGTTTGGGTATAAATGCTTATAATTTTCAACATCTAAGAAAAAAATTAAAAGAGGAAGTTATGATTTTAATCGAATTTCTGATTTTGACGTCCCAACACTAGTACCTCCTGATAAATAAAATTTTAAATAATTAATTATTCCACATTTAGCACCTGCTAAAAATATCGATAGGTGCCGTATTTGGAATACCTCAGGTGCCGTTATAGTGGGTGCCCCAATGTGGAATACGTCAATAATATTACGTTGCCGAGCAGACAAACTTTTCAAGCATAAAGTAATGGATTCCCTTCTTAAAAAGGGGATTGTGATTCTAAACAAGCAATTGGAGTGCTGGACTAATAAGAAGTCTGAAATCACTGAAGCTCCCAAAACAAGCGTGATCAATGCTCATTCATTCTTGAAAAGAAAAGACTTTTCAAGCAGAAAGCTCCTTTAATTATGATGAAAACAGATTTTCTATTACTACTTTTGTTTGTAAAAATAGTTCAATACTTAGAACCATTGACAAAGGCCGATTCTACCACGAATCGTGGCCTCAGCCCAATTAATTATCTACACATGAATAAAAAATCTATTCACTGGACTTGATGAAAGAAATCGATACCTTTGTCGTCAAGACATTGATGGTTACCTACTTAAGTAGAATAGTTGTTGCTTATGTAACCTCAAGAAGTTCACAGTGCCTATATTCTTAGTCTTTTCGAAAGCATGTTGAATCGCTTTTCCAAGACTCGTCGAGATTGATTGCCTTAGCGCTTTTCTGGTGGTCGCCACTGTTGATTCTAGCTTTCAGGAGTTGCAATGGTTTGGAATAGTAGATTGTCTAGTCTTAAATTTGGTGAAGATTTGATAAGGAATGTTGGAGATATACAAGAGGACTCTTCAATAAATTATGGCAAATCTCTCGGGATGTCTGTTTACTGTTTACATCATTTCATAACATAACATCACGTCATTCACGCCAAAATATTCTGAAGGGGTACGCAGATGTGTACAGTTCACCCTGGTACACTGTCATTTCACCGGTTGTGTTCAAGTTTCATTCTATTCGAGTAATCTATTCTGACATAACTTTCGGCATTATAGGTACCATATAGAACTTGCCCCTTATGCACCACTACTAAAAACTGAAATATATAAACACCTTTACAAAAAAAAAACTACTTCCAAATTAATAAAAACACTATATAGTGAAAAATAACTTCAATTTCGGAAGTCGGTGTCATAAAACAAACAAACAAGAACATTGGCTGTCGAAATTTAAGTTATTTTTCAGTTTGTAGTGTTTTATTTATTTAACAATTTTTGTACACACACATAATACAAGGACAAGAAGAAGGAAAAGAAAAAAGTTACAGAGGTGATGCTTATTTCTAATGAAATCTCTTCCAGCATACCTGCGAAAGGAATATGATAAAAAAGAGATGTAGACATTGTGTGTGGAGGGGAAAAATTTATTATTTTAATAATTTTTATTATTATTATTTATTTATTTTTATTTGGAAGTCGGTTGTATTTTTTTGTATAGTTTTTATTAAGTCTACTGGATCTTATAATTGGTATTGGGGTTAGACTCCAGACATCTTGTCAATCTATCAGCGATATATAACGGTTGCCAAAATGTATGCAATTGCCTAGCGACACGTCACATGGTCGTGGTTCCCATGCATTTTGATTTCTCACCAACTAAGGATCAGCATCTAATCCAATCTGATGCTGCTAAATATCGACATGTTATATGGACTGACTGTCTATCCGAACACGATACTTCTTAGTCAGACTGGCTGTCTTTAGATTCCTCCATCTTTTGTTTCACACCTCATTGAACCCAAATAAGGTATTACCACGCATTACTCCAACAATCTATTCTCCTTACAACCCGTGTGAACGCTAACGTCAGAATCAAAAGCAATATAAACGCACACATCGCGATCCACTGAACCAGTCTGCACTGTTTACAAATGACATGACAGTGAATAGTGTCAATATTGACAGGCTAGGGATGTGACACTGTCGTTGGAGGGAATATATCGATAAAATTTTGGATTTTTTTGGTTAGGGAAATACGACAAAACTATTTCTGAAAAATATCAGGGACATAACATCACGCTTATATTTCCCGAAGGGTTAGGTAGAGATGCTGTTTAAGTCGCATTTAATAGGGGCGAGATTATTGCCATCAGACGGCCACGAGTCTACAAGTCCGGCCTCCGGGCTGCTATTGAGAACAACCAGATGAAATAACCTAATATTTATGTATTTATTGAAATTGAACGGCCGAAACTAATTACACTATAACAACAATTTTCAAACACAATATAAAAAAAAACACAGAAAAATATAAAATACAGTAAAAAAGCTTGTAAAAAGTCAACCAAAAAGATGTAAACAAGAAGACAATATCTGTCACCTCTGACCTGGACTAGAGTCATGAGCAAACCCAACAAAACTAAAAATTCTGTGCAGTCGAGGATCAGGTGGTCAGGCCAGCTCGCGAATTTCCTTTTTTTATTTACATTTTTTTTTTTAAATTTTTGAACATATAAGCGACTCGATGCGTTTAGAAGAAAAACAATTGGGACCCCCCACAATATGGCGCCCATAGCCGCTATGTTTTTTTAACGTCACATAACTAAGTACACTTGGGCAGTCGAGATGTATATAACGATGTCTTAATCATATAAAATCAAAATCAAAATCAAAATCAAAAATCAAAAATCAAAAATCAAAAGTCAAAAATCAAAAATCAAAAATCAAAAATCAAAAATCAAAAATCAAAAATCAAAAATCAAAAATCAAAAATCAAAAATCAAAAATCAAAAATAAAAAATAAAAATCAAAAATCAAATATCAAAAATCAATAATCAAAATCAATTTTTTTTTGACATAGGCCTATATGGGCACTTATAAAACGTCGACAAAAGGTGCACGGTTCGGGTTGGTCGTTTCCTATGGAGAAGAACCGGCAAGAAACTCCATGGTTACTCTTTTAAAAATGGTTTGGTTTTACAATATTTCCATGTTACAGCATTAGTACTTAGATATGGGGGGACAACGTAGGCCCGACTTATGACAATAAGTCGTAAGAAACTAAAAAAATACGCACTAAATATAATAATATATATATACTAGACGCACGGTGATGCGTCATCGGTACATGGTGGACATCCCACCCATACGCACAAAACGTTTTGGGGACACTTTTATTATGCGTACAGCTAAGGAGTGGAATTCCCTGCCGGAGTCTGTGTTTCCCGATAGCTACAATCTAGGGGTCTTTAAGTCAAGAGTGAATGGGTTTTTTCTAGGCAAGCGTGCTTCACCGTCGACCACATCATCGCTTTCCATCAGGTGAGATAGTGGTCAAGCGCGAGCCTATAGATAATAAAAAAAAAAAAAAAAAAAGTTTATATATTAAATAAAAAAGTTAACAAATGTTAACTAGCATCTAGAAGGCCTACAATGTTCACACATTCACAAAACAATCGGTAAAAGAATCTATACAAAGGTAAAAAAAAAATAAGTATAACAAGACTAAATTTAACATGTGGCACAAATGTTGTTATCAGTGCTGTAACTATTCTTAGCAAAGGGCTATAAAGATGATTGAAAACCATTGTAAAAAGTCTAATTAAAAGAAGGAAAGAAAAAATGAGATTGAGAATAGTTAGAGACATCCACATATTTATGCCGTTTACAAGTATATATTGTATAGTCTAGTGGTTTGAAAGATATGAGGTAATAATAGTACATTAGATACATACAAGAGACGCGCTTTCCTTTCAGTCGGGTACAAAAGGCAAATTTCCTTTTCATGATTTTATTCTAACACTCGGACGGACAGACGGACATGGCGAAACTATAAGGGTACCTTGTTGACTACGAAACCCTAAAAATGGTAAATCGCTTGGAACCAAAAAAATATAAAGTAAAAACTTGAAACAACTTCTCGTTAAATTAGAAATCAGAGCTAGACTGACACAGTAGCTTTTCTTGGTCGATTAAACAAATCTAATAGACTGTTAAGTGCGCAACGTCATTATAAAAGGCGTCATATCTTTATAGTATTTTAACCGTTGTTGCTAGAACTAATTGAATAATAAACAATACTTATTTCTTATTTTTATTTTGATCAATTGACTTTCGTTGCTGAACAGCGTAATGACTACAGGCCAGTATCTGGTTCATTTACAGCGTTGTTAACACCTACTATTACTACCACCCGACTTTTTGAAACCCCAGAAATACATGCCACTTGTTGGAACCCTAAAAATGCCAATAAGAACAAAAGGCAAGGTCTATAAAACATCGGTGAGGCCAGTTTTACTCAACGGTAGCGAAACCTGGGCTTCCAAAAAGATCGACGAGCAGAAACTGCACACCACGGAGATGCACATGCTGCGATAGGCAGGTGGAGACACTCTCATGGATTAAATTCGGAACGAGTATGTGAGTACAAGGTAGTTTTAAAGTTGCACCCATCGCTGAAAATTTTACCGAATCCAGGCTTCGATGGTACGGCCATGTAGTGCGTAGACCCGATGACCACATTGTGAAAAGGTGCCTTTCCATGACGACACAAAAGAGAGGGAGAGGTAGACCGCTGACATCTTGGATGACAAGTGTCCAGAAGGACATGAAGAAGTGCAGCCTATCGACTGACGATGCTTACCAGCGGAACAAGTGGCACCTCATAACAAGGGAAACCAATTCCGAGTAACGGGAAATGGCGAGGTGGAAGAAGAAGAGATATACCTGCCACCTATACGTGAACTGCAGTGGCCTATATGAAAAGCACCAGATAGGCCGCTGTAAAGACATCATGGAAAAATAAGGTTTTCTGAACCCGTCGGCTACCTTAGAATCCCTTAAATTGTCCTACACACATACCGGACCTTGGAATACCACAAGTGCCCATAAACCTGTACTTAAGGTTACACTAGTCGATTATTCTTCCATACAAAGGCTGGTGATTACTGCACTGTTTGACTGTGTACGTTCAAAATAATAAATGAAATCAATTTGTCTCATCATTATCTAGCCCTGTATGGAAACAAAAAGGAAAAGCAAAAAAAAGTTATGAGCGTCGAAAGTTCCATATTCCAACACAAATTTTAACGCATCTTTGGGCAGATATAAATACTATACGAAGAAGGAAAATTGCAAAACGGCCTCCATAGAGGGATAGATTAGTAATTCAACGATGCAAATAATTTTATTCTGAAAATATACATTTAGTACTTTTTGCTTGATATCTAGACTCCCAAAGGTCTGTTTATAAAATTTCGCGCGCTCGTTTTCGTCCTAAATCATCACCAATTTCGCTACAAACTTGCAAAAGTGCTGATGCGTACGCGAACTAGCTTCTTACTGCTCATCACAGCATCTATCTCTTTCGCACGTGTTGTCGGATGTGACAGCATGCATTTTAACCCCGCGCACAAAAACTTCGTGCCGTCGATTCGGGCAACAATAGTAGGAGTTAATGAACGCCACCGATCCTGCAATTAACGTGGCCACCGACTGGGCCCAAACTATTTATGGCGCAACCATAGACTCGAAAAACAAGAAAGTAGATTTGTCTGAGTTTTAATAAGTATATGAAATAAAAAATGCATCCTCAAAGCTCGCAGTGTGACACGCCAAGTTTGTACTCACTCAGCAAAACTTTGTGTTACAAATAACAATGTTACTACCAAAGGAAACCCTTTCACAAGACACTCTACTTACTAAAACAAAGTGACACTACTATAGTATCACACTACATGTACATACATACAGTAAACATTAAATCATAGTGATAATTATTCAACTCCTGTTTACAATTCTCATGACAATGTGTGACCTATTAACAACAGGTCGCGATGTTAGGCCGTGGGCGGACGGCCGACAACGCGACTTTGCGACTGACTTGTAGAGTAGACTGCGTGTCGGAGTCACTTGATAATGAACGAAAATTGGAGCAAATGTGTCTGTGAGTGGATCTCCTTTTAAGTATGCATTCAATCTACCTTTTTTTTTTGTTATCTGGGGGAAACCTTCAAAAGGCGCCTGGAATTTTAAAACCACCCCGGTGATCACCGTCAGCACGTGGAAGAGACACCGTGATTTCTCAAAAGACCACCCCGGAATCTCCTCTGTGCAACGCCTGTTAGGGCACATCCCTGGGGAGATTAATAAAGCACCTCCCCTGAGCCTAGCTGTGCACTGCAGCATGTGATCACTGTGTCACCGTCTTTCCTGTAGTCACTTGGTTGGTGAATAGAGTCCCCAATCTGACCGCCCATGACCCCGGAGTCCCGCCTGCCTATGGTGCAGGCGGGGTTTCGGCGTTTTAGGCATCGAGGCGGTTGCCTCAACGACGCCTTCAGTGGGATCGGCCCTCTCACGAGCCCGCTCGGCAGCCTCCTTCTGTACCATAACGGTCTCACATAAGGAGGCCATTTCCCTCCAGCAATCAATCTACCTAGTATTTTTCCAACTATGGGGCTGCCTGTTTAACCACACATAATTTTTGAAGGGTCTGCCTATCTGATCTCAACAACCCAGTAACTGGGTATTATTACGATACCCCTTTGTCAAGACTAGTATCTTATTAGGTCTACTCCCTATCTCCGTCAACGAAGTTACGTACCCCGTCCTAAAGTACTCCGAAACTTCGGAGTAAAAAAAACAAGTGTTAAGTAAAATTTTTCGGTCGGTAAAAACATATTGGGAGTAGGTACAACTGTCAAATTGTGTTGTCATTAATTCTTAGTTCGGGCCCCGCACGAATCATTCGTCCGTAGGTGAAACGCCCGTACCGAAGTATTATATTATCTGTGTCCTTGCGACTGTTATTACAAATGATCAACAGTTAGACGAAATACGTTTCTGAGAAAACCTAGTTGAAAGCTTGCATCCTAAGCATTTCGAAAATATACTCGTTTGATACTGGCTAGCCAGAAAGACGGTACACGATATGTAGCTCATACCGAGGTAAAGATTTGCCAATCGGCAAGGTCGCTAACGACCAATACTTTAGTATTTACACAGAGTGCAAAGTTATGTTTACAGAAACGTATAGAGATGCCACAAAACGAATGGCACATGTGAGTTGACCCGTGAACCCGGTGCAATAACAGGTAGGGCAATATGTACTTGTTATAGACCAGTAGGAGTGTGTGGTCGCTGTTAACAGAGTTTATTACATATGGACATTTTCGATTGCAAGGATATCGTATCATATTAAAAAAATTCATACTTCAAAAAAAATCACCTACTAAAGTGGTTCATTTAGAGGGTGAATTATTAAAATCCTTCAAGTGCTCGCCTTCTCTAATATAACAATAACACACGGGTGCCATCTAATTACTGGTGAATCTGCCATAAAATATGCTCACTTTTGCTAATATAATAATAACACACGGGTGTCATTTAATTACTAGTGATTCTACATAAAATATGCTCACCTTCGCTAATATAATAATAACACACGGGTGCCATTTAATTACCGGTGAATCATCCATAAAATATGCTGACCTTCGCTTATATAATAATAACACACGGGTGTCATTTAATTACTAGTGATTCTACATAAAATATGCTCACCTTCGCTAATATAATAATAACACACGGGTGCCATTTAATTACCGGTGAATCATCCATAAAATATGCTGACCTTCGCTACTATAATAATAGTATATTACTATAGTATATTATTTTATGTAAATTTTACATAAAATAATTTTCATAATTTACCCAAATTATCTATTGATTAATTCTTTATTGTACACAAAAAAACAATTACATATACAACATGAGTGGTTATAAAGTTGATGTACAAAGGCGAGCTTAACTCTAAGAAGAGTTTTCTACCAGCAAACCTTAGAGTGATAGAGAGAGTTTAAAAAAAGGAAGAAGAGAAGTAGTCCAGTGTACAATATTAGAATAATATACAATAAATCATAAATACACATACATACATAAGTACAGTATATATATATACCTATATGCTACTAATATTATGTCATTCCGAAAGAAAATGATCCTTGATTTTCCTCTTGAAGACATTCAGAGAAAGGCTGTCGCGTAGGGAATGTGGTAGAGAGTTCCAGAGACGCACTGCAGTGACAGAGAAGGAGCCATCATAGCGGCTGGAAGTGTGACGTGGGGTACGAAGCGGGGTAAAAGCGTTCACGAAGGTATAGAGGAGAATTAGGATTGTGTAGGACAGTATAGAGAAGAGATAGTATATAGGTATCTCGACGACGCCGAATCGGCAGCCACTTCAATCTAGCCCGAAACTCCGACACGTGATCGTATTTACGGAGGCCAAAAATAAAGCGGATGCACAAGTTCTGCAGTCGCTCGAGTTTATTTAGGAGTACCTCCGTTGCATCCAGAAAACAGACATCCGCATAGTCAATGAGCGGTAGAAGAAGAGATTGAGCAAGACTGATCTTAGTGTGAAATGGTAAGAATGTTTGGAGACGTTTAAGAGACTGAAAAGAGTCTCCTCGTCTTAGCAATTACAAACACAACGAATAATCGCCATCTAAATCGGTCGAGTCATTCACAAGTGATGTTCTTTCATATAATATTGATCTTCATTCATAAAGATTCCTAATTTGGACGAAGTCTTAGTATTTGCGGGGCTGGAATCAGTACCAGTAAAGACTGACTTAATTACCAGAAGATTATAATCATGAGGATGTTAATGTTACCGAGGCTAATATTATATCATGAGATGTAAAAAGAGTACCTGGAGATTTCAGATTCTGACCTCCTGGTACTCCGTTAGTGGCTGCCGCTTATGATTCTAGGCCCGCAAATACTTCTTCATGATTCTGGCCTCCTGGTAGTTTGAGTATAAATGCTTATAATGTTTAACAGCTAATTAAAAAAGCAAAAGAGATATGTTTATCATGTTATTAAAATCTCGACTGATTTTAATCGTACTTTGCATTTCGACATCTTAAAAAAATTAACGTCACGGTGACAAATGTGGAATAAAATTTTAAATAATTAATTATTCTACTAATGACACCTGTGAAAAATATCGTTGGGGCCGTTAAAACGGGTGCCAATGTGGAATACGTCCTAATTTGCATAGCTTTGCAATCTTTATTTGTCGCAAAAACGCAGCTCTACACGAACCCTTAATTTAAAATGAATGTTCTGCTGATAAGGCTCGCGTCAGGCAACACATTAGTTGCTAATTAATTGAACTCATTAATTAATTATACACATATTATCACGACAACTTTACTTCTGGTGTAGGCAGAAATAATTATTGAATTAAAATAGTTTCCACGAGTGCTTATAATAGAATTGTATGTCCGGGGCATCTGGGAGCTCTAGACAATTCGACTTCCTATGAACGACTAGGTTTTCCCGCGGTTTCGGTCCCATACTATACATACTTCTTCTACTTTACTTATATAACAATAATAATATGTATTGCTGGACACGGCTCGTATTGTTCGGAGGTTCCTCTCCCTGAAGCCCTGACCGCCGGTAGTTTGGACCCTGTTCCCGATACCGGTGGGCCTCTACTTTTATTTATTTTTTGTATTTACAAATGTAATTAATAAGAAATGTAATAAATAAAGGACATAATAATATTATAAAGAGGAAGGATTTGTAGTTTTGTACGTTTGTATGTTTGTATGTAACGAATAAACTTAAAAACTACTGGACCGATTTCAAAAATTCTTTCACCGTTTTGAAGCTACTCTATCCCCGGGTGACATAGGCTAAAAAAATAAAATAAAAAACTAGGGTTCCAATACCGCTTAAAAACTGCGATCCCGCAAAACCCGCGGGATCAGCGGGATTGATGGCCTAAATCCCGCAGGCTTGTTATTATTTAATTATTTTAGTACTTCTCCAGACGAGTTCCTTCACAAAGAGCTTATTTTTATTATAGACTAGCTGACCCCCGCGGCTTCGCTCCCGTCGACTGGCTATCTACCTACCTACCACCTACCTACCTACCCTACCTACCCACATACCTATTTATAGCCCTCGCCAAACTTATTGGCCACCCTGAAGTTTGTTTACCGGATGCGCGAGGCACGAAACGGTGCTGTTTTTGTATGAGATTTCCTACTGCGCTGCCATTGTAGCCAACTTCAGGCCGGTCAAGAATTTTGGCGAGAACTAAACCAACCTACTCACCTGCCTGTTTATTGTAGGATTTTGCTACTTTGGATTACATTATTGCAATTTTCATAAGAATCTCTAATATTTTTGAAAATAAATTATTGCCTATGTTACTCGAGAATAATGTAGCACACGTGAAAGATTTTGTAAATCGGTCAATTAGTTTCGGAGCCTATTTGTTATAAATAAATTCAAAAAAACTTTCCTCTTTATAATATTAGTATATATAGATAGGCTCGCGTTAGACAAATATCTCGCCTGATGGTAAGCGATGATGTGGTCGACAGTGAAGCACGCTTGCCTAGAAATAACCTAGTCTCTCTTGACTTAAAGACTCCCAGGTTTTAGCTATCAGGAAACACAAACTCCGTTAAGAAAATCCACTCCTTAGCTGTACGCACAATGAGAGCTGATAAAAAGCCCCAAGATTTTACGATTACTCATACAAATGCCACGGCAATCAAATACATTGCAATAAAAATCAGTCACACTGTCTGACCCGAGGAATCGAACTCCAACACTTAATCAGGCCAAATGAGGTTATGAAACCAATCAAAGAGAGTATTTTACAACGCATCTTTTATTTCAACATCAAATAATTTGTATTTTATGATTTGTTTTATTTCACAATTAATATGACCACGCCTTTTTAATTAAACCTTGGAAATTTATTAAGATGGCCGATTTCCTATCTTACGGACCGTTACAGGTAAAGATAATCAAAAATCAATCTGCCTAGTTATTTAAGCAACGCTTGCCGTCATCATCATCATCATCAGCAGCCTTTTAATGTTCCCACTGCTGGGACACAGGCTTCCTCTCTGTGAGAGAGAATGGGCCGTAATCCACCACGCGGGCTGGCCCTGTGCGGGTTGGTGGTTGTCACATGTCTTCGAATGTTTGTTTCTGTTACCACTGGGCCACCACTGCTCACTTCTAAGGTCTACCATAATCATACTCATTTATTAGCAGAGATAAAAAACGGTTACATATAAAGTTTACACATCTTGTCCGTTCTTCTCCACTTAATCATGATCCAGCCCCAGTCGAACCAGATTCGACCCATACGAGATAGCCTTCAGCGTGGTCAGTTAGGTTTCGCTTTATGTGCCTGGCTGGAGGCTATAGTTTAGTCTCCAGAGAATCACCCGGTTAAGCAGTAGCCAATCACTCTGACAAAACTGCGAGAGGTCCGCAAAAGAAAAAATACACATTAACTAAAAACTTAAATATTACATACATACTCGTACATAAACTCACGCCTTTTTTTCCATGGGAGTAGACAGAATCTACAGATCGCCACCTGATACGATCCTTACATACTTCTTTTGCTTCACTCACATTCATACATCTAGTCATACACACACGCCGGTTATGAGTACTGCGCCCCTGCATGGGCTTTTTTAAGAACATCACCTATAAGATCTATGTATGTCTTTCTAGGGCGTCCCCTCCCGGCGTTTCCATTCACGTCTGCCTTGTAAATACATTTCGTTAGTCGCCTTTCATTCATCCTCTCAACATGGCCAAACCATCTTAACATACTCTTTTCAATTTTAGTCACTACATCTTCTTTTAAACCACAACGTTGTCTTATTACATCATTCCTCAACCTATAATTTAAAGTTACCCCACACATACTTCGCAAGGAGCGCATTTCTACTGCATTAATCCTACTTTCATGTCTTTTTTGCCATACCCACCCTTCACTTCCATACATAAGTGTACGTAAGTGTGTGTACGTAACGTACTCCACGTCACACTTCCAGCCGTTATGATGGCTCCTTCTCTGTAACTGCAGTGCACCTCTGGAACTCTCTCCCACACTCCCTACGCGATAGCCCTTCTCTCGATGTCTTCAAGAGGAAAATTAAAGAGCATTTCCTTTTAACGCAATGTTAGTAGATATATATTATATATATTTGTTTGTATGTATGTATATATTTATGATTATAACTTTGTTATTTTAAAATTGTACACTGGATCCTACCCTCTTTTGTCATCATTCTCTGTCACTATAGGGTTTGCTGTAAGAGAACTCAACATTGAGTTAAGCTCGCCTGTGTACTTTATTATCACACTAGAGGACGCCTCGCGGTTTCTACCCGCGTAGTTCCCGTTCCCGTGGGAATACAGGGATAAAAAGCCTATGTCACCAGGGAATAGAGTAGCTTCCCAACTGTGAAAGAATTTTTGAAATCGGTCCAGTAGTTTTGGAGCCTATTCGGTACAAACAAACAAACAAACAAACGAAAAAATCTTTCCTCTTTATAATATTGGTATAGATTGTATTAAATATTGTTTTTGGTGTACAATAAAGAATTAAGAAGAATAAGTGTAGGCACCAGCACGCTGTTGTGAACGGCGAGTCGAGCTTCCGGAGACATCGACTTGCTGGTCCCAGCCGCATGTATAGCACCATTCACTTTATTCCCTGCATTCACTCTCCTTTCCACATCCTCTTCAATCTTTCCATCCCTTGTATACATACTTCCCAGATATACAAACTCGTTCACTTGCTCCACACTCTTATTCTCATGTTCTAATCCACGCAATTTCGAACTAGGTTGATGCGAATCTCCCTGACCGCCGTACTAGTTGTAAACAGTGAGCTTATGCCGAGTTTTTTAACGTGCTCACTAGTGATAACGTAAACGATCTCTTATGTCAAATATGAAGAGGTTTCTGCTTACCGTCACCAAACGGAGCTTATTCAGTTTCAATACAAAGTGACCCAGTTACCCAGTTACTGGGTTGTGGAGGTCAGTAGGCAGTCAATCTATGTAAAATACTGGAATTCAGCTGGGTCATCTGGTTAGACTGGACATCAACCCGCCGGACACCGTTTGTTCAATTTTCAAATGCAGATTGATTAAATCTGCCTATACCTCATTTGAGATAACATTAGACATTTAAATAATCCCATTTTACAGCTCGTTCAATCGATTTTGACTTCAATTGGGTTGGTGATATGACAAATGGCAACTGTATTAAACAGTTCTTTTTGGTAACAGGTTTATGCTTTTTATGCCATCCTTATATTTACGGGATAGAACTCAAAATCGGTTGAACGGACTGTAAAAAGGGGTTGTACAAATTTATAATGTTATTTGAAATGGAGTATAACATTTTCTTAAAATAATTTATTTGGCCTCTGTTGTTAGAATGGAGGACAACCCCAATATAGATCGGAAAAGTCTGGCAGATCTTTAAGAAAGATGTAATCAGGACCGTCCTTCCCATTCATTTCCAAGCCATCATATTCCGTCGCAAATTCAGTTATAAAACGTTACATTATAATAAAGTAATAAAACCCTTGATTCATATCACTTGCGAGATATTCACACACATACGGACATACGCTTACAATGAGCTGACAGCACAACATGCAGTTTAGGAGGTGCGTGGGTGTAAACGGATAAACACGTTATGTTAAGGCGAAGGCGCTGAGAATCCGATGGACAGATTTGGATGGGAAATAAGGCATGTGTGAAGGTATT
Organism: Orthosia cruda; assembly: GCA_964057195.1. Lineage (NCBI taxonomy): Eukaryota > Metazoa > Arthropoda > Insecta > Lepidoptera > Noctuidae > Orthosia > Orthosia cruda. The sequence goes on along the minus strand of OZ059856.1, from coordinate 944,385 downwards.
TGAAATTATATGCCGCTGCGTTCTAGGTATTCCAATCCCATATTTTTTTTGGTTTCTGTGTACTTTTGTACCTGTATGTACGAAGTCTAAATAAATACATGAAATGAGAAAATAAGTGCATATTTACTTAGTAATAATAAAAATATATTTTTTCCAAAAAAATTAGCTGATTTCCAACACAAAACATTACAAAGCGAAAAATAACTTTCTTTTCGGAAGTCGGTGTCTTTGGTACTATTTTTTTCGTTTTTGACACAGATTTCCGAAAATAAAGTTATTTTTCGCTTTGTAGTGTTTTGTTTTGGAAGTCGGTTAACTTTTTTTAAATATTTTTTTACTTTTATTTGTATTTTTGGATTGCTACCTTACATTACCATGAAAATACGCATTATTAAGAATAACTTAAAAACCGCTAGTCAGATCTTGCTTAAATTTAACCGCTTGAGAAGCACCAGCTTTTAAATAAAAAAAGAATCATCAAAACCGGTTTATAATTAGCGGAGTAATAGCGTATAATAAAAATACAAAAAGTCGAATCCCATTTCGTCATTTTTGAAGTCTGTTGATAAGGTAAAAAAATCATTCACAACTGATAGAAGTCTACTATAGCACATTTTTATTCCAGAAAAACAAACTATTCCTGTAGTATATTCCACGGCACCGAAACCTTGGAAAAAAGGCTTAAATAATAACCCTCCTTGGACAGTCAGATAAAAAGATAACACATATCCTTTAGTACAACTTCCCCTTAACAACAGAAGTACCCAAGGTAACGATGTTGTGAATAAATATCTCAATTCCAGCTTCATTGAGCACTTTAAGATTATACGCTTATTCTTACCCAACTGCTGCCAAAAGAGGTTGTGTGTTTTACCTATAAAGCCAACTTTTACCAGCGTTATGGCTTCCTGTGTCAGTGAAGAACCTAAGTTTGGTGAACGACTTTAAAAGTCTCCTCTCGAAACGGCACAAACATTGCAACGACTTACAAGTTGTAGATCGTGGGTTCGAATTATTTCATCACCGCTGCTTTCAAAACGGTCAAGGAAAACATCGTGAGGAAACGGGCATGAGAACCAAATTTCCAAGATATGTGACATCCACCAACCTGCACTGGGCCCGCGTGGTGGATTACGGCCCATTCCTTCTCACAGAGACGAAGCTTGCACGCACAACAGAGCAAATAGGAGTCTAAGTGCGGGCAAAGGGTCCGTCTACCTTATCCTAAACGTTGTATGTGCTATTCTTGACTATAATCTATCTCTGTGCCAAATTTAATCCAGATCCGTCTAGACGTTTGAGCGGCAAGAATTAAGAAACATACAAACACACACACTTACAAACTTTCGCCTTTATAATATTAGTGTGATACAAAATACAAATAACAAAACATAACCCTCCCTTTTGATTCGCCATAGTCGGGTAAACATACAGTCAGGTGCTAAGTTATGACAAGATACTTGACATTTTGACGTACAGTACAGGTGCAATGTTGCCAACTGTAAAGATTGACATATTTAGCGGTCGACATTTTGCTTACGAAAGCTATCGAGCGCTATTTTCTGCAGAAAATACCCATTAATAAGATCGCTAAGTGTATTTGTGTCCAAATGTATTTTGAAACCTTACGTATTTGAGATACTATCTGTAGAGATATCGTTAAAATACCTCGGTCAGGTATTTGAAATAATTAAATTGAATTTGTTTTAATTAATTTTAATTGAATTACAAATACCAAATATGTATTTGTATTTCAATAACGTATTTTTATTACAAATACTGACACTAACTAAGCTGTGATACTAACTAAGCTCCTGGCCTTACTGAATAAAATTAATAATAATATGAAAAAGCTAAAAGTCCACTCTGTTAAAAACTTATCAGATTTTTACACAACCGAGAAAGGAAAAATACGTCTAAAAATAACATAAAATAAACTTTCTACAGTTGATGGAAAACATCTTTTGAAAGGTTTCAAAGACAGATTTGAACACTGAGTAGGAAGAAATGGAGCACTCATCTATACCTCGATATCAAATATTTTTACTGTACATTATTTTTCATAACATTCCCCTTGCACAATACTCTTAATTAATTCATCTCTGTCGACAAAAATAGGTTTTACAGTAAGTTGTTTCCAATAAATAACGAAATGCATTTTGTCTTGGTATGAATTACAGAAAAGAGCCGTCTGATATCAATATTTGAATCAAATTATCTTAATTCTATGAGTATTCTTGTAAATTAAGGTTTATATAGTTTTGTTGCTGTACTGTAGGTACCAAAGCTCCAAAGAAAGTAGTTGATCTTCTTTATTAGTTGCTTATTTTTCATGACTATACCGCTGAACCAATTTGATGAATTTTGGTACGGAAGAAATTGAAGCTTGGAGAAGGACATATATATGATATTTTTAGTCCAGGCTTATCCTTGGGATAATTTTTCTCGCAGTTGAAGCTGCTAGCAGAAAATAGTAATAAAAAAATGAATTTTAAATAAAATTTTTGGTGGTGAAATTTTGGAACAACAAACTCTGTCTTACAGTCGCTCCATGTAAAATTCTGGTATTCAGCTACATCGTTTTAAACTGGAAGCAGATTGATTGAAACTCTATGTCACACTTAAGAAAGTTCAAATTACATTGCGACCTACACTTATTTGAGGACGTTTTTAATATACACTCACGTCGCATTAATTTTGTAAAAAGTTTTTATATTATGTGGAAAATGTCGCTGGTAGTACATTTATTATTCAGCGCTCAAATTGTATGTATTGTTGTAGTGTAATCGTTTGTTTACCCAAATAAATGAAATAATAATAAATAATCACTTAAAATGCACAAGGCTAAAGTCAATTCTTGAGTTGGTCACAAATGGCGATATATAAAAAATAAACTATTGCATTGTATATTCAAGTAAAATTATTATCTGTCTCAGAACCACAGAAGGAAGTTGGCTAAATCAAAATTAGAACGTCACTGTCAAACATTTCTCACAAGACGCCATATTTGATTCTTCGCGCTCCATTTTTAACTTCTCCCGGTTCCCACCTAAAACCGTTGAGTTGACAGATAGACGGAAACGAATACAGACTTGTGTTTATTTTGGCATTAATTTTAAAAGTTCGCGCTGATTGAGAAATTCTTTCATTGATTATCTTTAGTGTTCCGGCTTAGATTGGGGAAATGAGAAATCGTGATTGAGTTATTATTTCGGTAGCTGTCACTGTTATTTTCTTGAAAATAAATTGGCTGTTTTTATTTCTCTCTTTTTGAAGGTGGACAAATAGTCTCTTGTGTTCTAATTGCAACATATATTTTATTTATATAATAGAATAATTTAAGATTAATCTATACTAATATTATAAAGCTGAAGAGTTTGTTTGTTTGTTTGGTTGTTTGAACGCGCTAATCTCAGGAACTACTGGTTGGAATTGAAAAATTCTTTTTGTGTTGGGTAGTCCATTTATCGAGGAAGGTTATAGGCTATATAACATTACGCTACGACCAATAGGAGCGGAGCATCAATGAAAAATGTTCCAAAAACGGGGAAAATTTATTCTTTTTGAGACGCAACGTATTTAGAGTAGGTGGGCTAGCTTGGTAGGTAGCCAGTTGACGGGAGCGAAGCCGCGTGGGACAGCTAGTTTATTTATATATTACGTTATTGTAGGTACTCCAAAAAAGTTATACATCAACTTTTACAAATCATTAAGATTATTTTACTTTATTTATTAAGGCTTAGGAACAGCCTCTGTATGCCTACAGCATTCAATATCTAGATCATCATTATCTTCCTGCCCTTGTCCCATGTTACTTGTGGTCGGCGCAACACGTTTTCTTCTTCAACACTGTCCTGTCACGTCACGCCATCACTGACTCCCTTTTCTTTCATATCACTTCTCATACAGTCCATCCATCTTTTCTTTGGCTTTCCTCTCCCTCTCCATCCATCCACATTCAATATCTAGATATGTAACAAAAATAAATGTACTTGGATTGCAATTACGCTGAGATCAATTTCATACATTCAAAATAATTTAAGAAATAAAATAATCGTCAGATAAACAACAGTATTAAACAATAATTATAAATTTTATTTAGTTATTTAAATATTTTGCAGAATATGTGTAATACAATTTTATTTTCAAAATATGTATCTTTAAATAAATTGTCAGGCTGCGTTTGGTCAGTATAGTACTAGCCAATCTTCTGGGCCGCCCTGAAGTTGGCTTTCCGATGCGCAAGGCACGAAACGGTGCTGTAATGCTGTTCTTGTATGAGGTTAATTACTGCGCAGCCATTGTAGCCAACTTCAGGGCGGCCAAGAAGTTTAGTGAGAACTATACTCTAGTATGTTGACTTTAAAAACTTTTTCATCACACTTGCACGTAAAAAGTATCTAAACATACAGGTTAACTTGACCGTAATGCCCCATATAAAACCCTCGGGCTTTCTTTTTGTCATGAAACCCTAGGGCGGTAAGTAATATTTTTTTTAATTTAGGGCACAGCACACAGGTCATGCAAGTTCAAGCAAGGAGTTTACACGCAATTGAAAAATTGTCTTAAAATGTTATCTAAACAGGAATTACTTTGCAATCTCGCTACATGTTACTTAAATACTCAACTAATGTTCATAATAATCGATTTCAATAGTTATACTCGTAGTATGAAAACGTCGAAATTATTTAATTCTTTTTACACTGCGTCATGGCTGTATACCTACGTAAGTATTTGCCCTTAAAGTTTCTGAACGAAACACTGTATAATCTGTGGTGTGGGCAAAAATTCGCCAACCGCTTAAAAAAAGTTCACGTATTTCGTAATAACAGCTGAGCTGACTTGTGTATTAAAGCTATAATTCGTAATTATTACTCGCAAATGTGATGAAAAACATTGTATGTATCACGGGCGGTACGGGAATTACGAACCTCGACTCAGAAAGCCCTCAGTCTTCGACTTCGGGCTTCTACTAGAGTCTCGATCGTAATTCCTTACCTACCGCCCTTAATACACAATGTACTATTGAGGAATCATCATGGTAAATGTCGACATCTGGTACGGATTTTATGAAGGATATTTTTCAAGTATTACAGCAAATCATCAGTAGTTAATCAAATTTTTTTGATTGACGTCTCGCAGTTCAATCATAGTGATTGGCTACTGCTTATCCAGGCGATCCAGTGGAGACTAACCTGGAACCTCCAGCTAGGAACAAAAAGCTTAAACTAAGCGACCACGCTGAGGGCTACCCCCTGTGGATCGAACCTCGACTCAGGGCGTCGCTAGGGGACAACTAGGGCTGGTTTATGATAAAGTGATTCTACTATCCGTTCTGAAAATTCCTACGTGGAGAAGAACGGACTTGAAACTCCTATTTGTTAACAAATTTTTAACTCCGGCTCAGCATTGCGCGGGCTGGCTTGAATAACTTGACGGGGTGTTAATCTCACCGTTATAAAAAATTACTTATTTATTTTATTTTATTTTCAGGTAAGCTGCACACATATTAAACAACCAAGAAGAAAGAACAGAAAAGTAGGTACAGAGGTGCTGCTTATTTATTGCAAATTAATTTTAGTTTTTATACTAAGTTTAAGAAGTTATGCAAGGAAATTGGTATATTTTGCACATTTTCTATACCAAATGTCGCAGCTACTTATTCGTAGGTATACAGGCGGCTTAACACCCCTCTAGCTCGGAGGGGTGGGCTGTGTAACCAGCTGTTACGTACCCAAGAGTTAAAAGCGAAGTGTCGTTTAATCACTGCAATCCTTGTACAACGATGCTTTCAAATTAGTTGGTGAAACTTTGCAGTTGTTATGGCTACTTAATTACAAACAAATCTAAAAATAAATGCATTAAGTACCTAGTTAAAGTGCCGAATTTGTGAGTAACTTTTTCGACGTTTTGATCTGTTCGGTATCTTGGTAAGGCTATAATTAATTGGAAACTTGTTCCGAAAATTACCCCTGCATTTAATTTTTTCATTCAAATGAATAAAGGCTACCGTTTTTGTGCCAACCAGTTGGCGCGACTAGCGAGTAATAAGGTCCTTAAATATACACACATCAACACGGTCTAGGGATATTTCATACTCAATTAAATAACTCGAAAAGTACTGGCCGCATTGGAATCTTTTATACACCGATTTGTTTGTAATTTATCTCAGACTAATTCCAAATTCAAATTTTTGAAAATTCTTTTATTTCGGTGGCATAAAAATGTCTTGATGTGTAGGAGAGGGAATTTTCATTTGTGCGAAATTTAGAAAACAATACGAATTACGTTTAGTTACAGTTTTTTTTTTCATTTTTAAACGAAAGATAAAGTTAAAATTGAGGTATTGTAGCCATGCAACGCCAACATTTGACGAGGGTGGAGATGTTACGAGCTGTGGGAATGCTGGAAGCCGGGTCTGTTCAGCGTAATGTTGCTGAGGCCATAGGGACCCACCAAAATGTAATTTCAAGATTGTGGACACGCTATCGTGCCACAGGTGAAGTAGCGGAGAGGCACCGGGGGCCACGTCGCATCACTACCCCCAGACAAGACCGATTTTTGCAAATTACTGCGCGAGCTCAACCAAATGCAACGGCGACTCAATTGGTCCAAAGGCTGCGAGTGGAACACCAAGTGCTTGTGAGTGACCAAACTGTAAGAAGGCGACTGCATGAAAGCAATCTACGCTCTTGTAGACCACTCCGGGTCCCACCTTTACAGAGAGGCAATCGTGGACGACGATTAGAATGGGTTCGGAACCACGTGGACTGGGGCCGTGAGCAATGGTCCAATGTGCTGTTCACGGATGAATCCAGGTTCGGCTTCCATCCAGATTCACGAAGGACCCGTGTTTGGCGAGTTCCTGGACGATGGAGCCGTCTTCAGAACCCTCAGGAAGTTCACCCATACCAAGGAGGAACAATTATGGTTTGGGCAGGAATTCGTCTTGGAGGACGGACGGATCTCGTTTGGGTGCGGGGCAATATGACGGCAGAACGATAGGTCCAACAGGTGCTGGGGCCGTAATCTTGCCCCAGAGAACACAAATGGGGCAAGATTTCCTGCTCATGCACGACAATGCCCGGGCACACACGGCGAGAACGGTAGCAGCTTGGTTACATACACACAATGTTAGGGCCTTAGACTGGCCTGCTCAATCGCCAGATCTAAATCCCATTGAGCATGTGTGGGATATGCTGCAAAGAAGAGCTCTGAAGGAAGTTCCTGAAAATCTGGCTACAGAAGATCAACTTTTTGCGTACCTCAGAAGGACATGGGACAATTATTCCACAGCAAGACATTGACAACCTTGTTCTGAGCATGCCGAATCGTTGCCGATGTGATATGAACATCATGGGCGCTTTCTCAGACTACTAACTTCAAGTTTATAAACACAAATTAAATGATTTTTCTATTTTTTTCAGTTTTTACTCATAAATTAAAAGTTAATTCATATACGGTTTCCGTCTATGTTTCATTTTTTTCCATAAAATCCTGAAATTTTAATCGAAGTACCTTAACCATTATTAAAAAATGGTAGAATATTAAATAACGTATCTTTTAAATATATACATGTCATATAAATAATTAACACATTGATAGTAATTCGCTTTTTTTAAAATATCCCTAGACCGTGTTGATGTGTTTAGCTGTTAAACGTTGGTATTACGCGCACGGAAGCAAAGCTTGAATTAAAATCATTTCTAGTGCCGTAAAAGTGCGATTAAAAATAAAATCGAGTAGCCCTGAGCGTGGTCACTTAGCTTAAGCTTTTTAAGCCTGGCTGGAGGCTATAGTTTAATCTCCACAGGGAAGACTGGTTAAGCAGTCGTAAATCTTAGCATTTAACTGCGAGACGCCACCTATTAAAAAAAAAAGGTTTCGCGGAATCCCTTTTTTCGAAAAAATGGAGGGTATCCTAGGGAAAGGTAAATAACTCTATTAAAGTAGTGGTTTGTAAAACCTGTATCTATCTTAATCTGCCATATTTGAAAAATATTCAAAACCATAAAAAAAAATGTTAATAAACTCACGCTAAAAGCCAAAAAACAATGTCATTTGACATTTTGAATACCTCACTCTACACTAGCGCTCCTAGCGCCAAATTCAAGCGCGATAGCCCTAATTAAATCGAGGGTTTTATCTTGTTACTTATTGATATTAATTAGAAGTTTCCTTCATTTAGGTTTTATAGGCCGACCGCTTAACTGAGACCGTTCCTAAGGTAGCAAGAGAGACGTTGACACGCATCAGAGAACTATTAACTGACAGCATAGGTCACTACACCTGCGGCCACAGTAAGTCCTCCTATGTTTTTGATGTTGTATGAAGTTTTATTAAAAAAATAAATACACCCCATTCCGTACCGCGCAGCTACTTCAGAATGGTCTCAGTTAAGCGGTCAGTTTATAGTATTTTTACTAAATTTATTTAACAAATACATACATACATAAACTCACGCCTTTTTCCCATGGGGATAGGCAGAAACTCACCGAACACTCACACTCACAGAACGTCACCTGCTACGATCCTTACATATGTATGTCTTTCTAGGGCGTCCCTTCCCGGCGTTTCCATTCACGTCTGCCTTGTAAATACATTTCGTTAGTCGCCTTTCATTCATCCTCTCAACATGGCCAAACCATCTTAGCATACTCTTTTCAATGTTAGTCACTACATCTTCTTTTAAACCACAACGTTGTATTATTACATCATTCCTCAATCTATCATTTAAAGTTACACCACACATACTTCGAAAGGAACGCATTTAACAAATGTAAAGCCGGAATAGTAGAATATTTATAAATACATCATAAGTAGTCTAAATTCAACTTGCTCATTTCGCATAATAACCACGGAACCATGATTGCCTGCTCCATTCACTCTTATTGAACAATCAATTCAAAAGAACCTTCCAATGGTGATGAGAAAATAAGCTATAAGACAAACAATCTGATTAAACAAAGCTGCTTGATTTGATAACTGATTATGCAAATGCGTGCTAATCTAATTATCAATACACCGCTAAGTTTGGCTAATGCTACTTGTTAGTTCCCTAGAGAACTTTATAATACACCTACTTCATCGAATAAGTACTTACCGGCTTACCAAGATGCCTTATTGGTCTAGAAATTGCAAAGGGGGTGCTGAACTTTGATTCGATTCCCAAGTCGGCATGTAGATGGAGACGCGTCTGTCTTTGTCACAATCGGGTAATGTCTATTTGGCCACACATCTTCAATTGACGCAGTGCGCTGAACGGTGTATCTGTATCCTCATGGTTGCTTTCATTGTCATTTCTAAACATTTTATTTCAAACACAGCTTCCGCAGTAAGTTCCCCGTTGTACTTTTTAAACACATTCCTGACTTCTTCGCAATATTTCTCCGGAACTTCTTGATGAAGCGCTAAATCGTGGATCATGAACGCTTAAAAAGTAGACTCGTAAGTAGCTAAACTTAGTGTCATATCTTGCACAATGTCGTCATCTATATCTGGTAGCACTTGGCTGTTTATTATTAACACACATTTATTAGCTTGGTATGTGTGTATCTATGAATCTATGTAACGGAATCTTTGAACGTGATTTTTACCCCCTTCAAAACGTCGGATTGAAACTTTGCACACTTATCAAGGACCGATGACAATGCAATAATTAAAATAGTTTGTCCCATTATCCTTACCAGGATCTTCAGGATTGAACTAAAAAGTTAAAAATAAATAATAGTTTAAAAAACTCAAAAACACGGTTTATAAGAAAATATATTTTATTGTAAAAAAGCGTGTATTTTTTAGAGCTTTATTAAAGATATGTCAAAGTTTCGATAAAGAAGGACTCACAGATTTATTGTCTCTTGGTTGTAAAACAACGTCAGCAAAAAAATTGCGGAATGCCCTATAAATTTTATCATATTTTTGTTTTATCTCAGGCTTAGTGGGTTAGGTTAGCATGCCTACAATGGAAGGACAATTGGAGATGGATTTTGGGTGCCATATTGTGCGAGTCCCAATCTATTTTTCTTCCTTGCAAAATGAAGGGCTTTAAGAGGTGATTACAAAAATATATACCACTTATTTGTTTAAAAGTAATTCGAAATAAAAATGATAACTAAAAAGATATAAATAAAACAAGTTAATTTAAAATCAAAAACCCGACTGCTTAAGAAGCGAACTTTTTAAATATCGCTGCACATGCTGAGGTAGGAGCCTTTTTGGTCTCGCACGGTTTTTTTCTTGTTTTGTTTGTCCCTCGTGTCTCTTGTGCGAGTCGCAAATAAATATATTTTCTTTATTTCTTTCTATTCGCAAATAAATGGTTTTAAAACACCTTGTATACATTTCAAAGAAAGCGGTAAATGAATTGAATTCAGGAGCCTTTTTGGCCTCGCACTGGGTAATTTCTTTTTAATTTGTATTTATTTACTTTTGTTTTTTTATTTATATACCTCTTAAGCGAAATCATAAATAAATATATTTTTTTCTTTAAAATGGGCAAATAGCTTATACATGTTTTTTTTTCAAGTTTAAGAAATTAATTAAAATCTTCCAATATTCGCTTTTACCTAAGTTTTTAAACATCGATGCTGGTTCGGACAACGTCAGTGATAAATACTCATATTATCACATCAACTGCGAAAATCGCCATTAGTCCTACGAAATAAGGCCTTGACAAAGTTCAATTGTCAGAATGGGCGTGCGGCCGAATGTACCTTCAGTCGGAAGAAGCCTTTGTCTATAGTCCTACAATTAACTTACCAATATTAGAAGGTTCCTATCTTACCCAGATCTTACCAAAGGTCGCAATACTCTGCATGTATAACATAATTCGATTACAGGGGTGATAACTACCCAACGGGGGTAATTGCGACCCCACGGGGTAGTTTCGACCCCATCAATTAAGATCTAATGCAAATACGTTGGGTAAAGGGTGTGACGGTATGTGTGGGGTTAGGGATGTTTGAAACAGTAGCTAGGTCGTATAGGATCAGTCGATTTTTAAACAAATTACTCGGTTCCAGTATAGTTAAGGATCTTCGCTTATACGGCTCCTAAAATCTACTGATTTATTACATTTATCCATTGTGTGTTTAAATCCATACTTCCATACTAATATTACAAATACGAAAGTAACTCTGTCTGTCTGTCTGTTACCTATTCACGCTTAAACCACAGAACCGAATTTGATGAAATTTGGTATGGAGGTAGTTTGAGACCCTGGGAAGGACATAGGATAGATTTTATCCCGAAAATCATACTTTAGGGGGTGAACAGGAAGGTAGAAGTTTATATGGCGCCTATAATATTATGCCGCAATATAAAAAATAGGCAATTCATAGTTCTTATGCTAGGCAGACGAAGTCGCAGGCAACAGCTAGTAATATATATGTTGTATTTCCATGCTGATTCTGAAGGGCTTCAAAGCGTTCAAATATAACATTACCTTGCTCAAAACTCACAATTAAAAACCTAGCTACTAATATGTTTAACAAACATATGGAAAAAAATTGCTACTGTTTGTAAACTTGTTTGCTAAGCATACTTAGCAATCAAGCTTTTGATCAGTACACAACTAAAACAATAAAAAATACTCTAAAATAAAATAATTGTTTTTTTTCACAAATAATTATTTTTATTTTTTCATTATATCTTATTTAAAAAAAACCGGCCAAGTGCGAGTCGGACTCGCGCACGTAGGGTTCCGTACTATTATCGCAAAAAACGGCAAAATATCATGTTTGTTGTATGGGAGCCGCACTTAAATATTTATTTTATTCTGTTTTTAGTATTTGTTGTTATAGCGGCAATAGAAATACATCATCTGTGTGAGATACAGCTTGGTGACAGACGGTCAGACACACAGACGGACCGCGGTGTCTTAGCGCTCATGCCCACGAGACGGTTTTTCGCCGGAGTTAAGCCCGGCCGTCAAACCGCGTCTACGTCCGGTCGTCAGTAATGTATGGGACACTATGGAGTATAGTAGCCATACACACGACGCCGGGGCTAGCGCCGGCTCTCTTTGATGGCTTTGGAGTTGCAAAAAACCGGGCCGGGTTAAAACCGTCTCGTGTGCATGAGCGCTTAGTAATAGGGTCCCGTTTTTACCCTTTGGGTACGGAAAACTAAAAATACAGCTTTAAAATTTTGCTTTAGTCCGCCTCTGCAATGCAGGGTAGCGCAAATGGAATTCATTTAAAAACTTAAACGTCCTTAATCGCATTTGACATGCAAATTCCTTTTCACATTTCAAACTCCTACTGTATATTTTTGTCAAATAAAAGGAACAAATGAATAAAAATCAACCGGGTTAAGTTTTACAAAGCGGTGACCACTATACGACAATGAAGGATTATGCTAAACTACTAAAAGTAGAATGCCAATGGTCATCCCCTGCTGATCCCCTGACCATCCCCTTAGTGAATGAACACACACGATGTGTGGGGTGTCTATGATTTTGTAGAGGGGTCGGACAAGACTTTGAAAGTGAATGTGTTTGAAGTTTAAACGATTTTCTAGTTGATTTCAGAAAAATACACAGTAAACAATGTTCAATTACGTTCGCGTTTTGTATCGTTAAATTGATTTAAATATTGTTCTATGGAAATTCTTTTTGTAATCTTTATCATAATTGGCTATCTGCCACAGCTTTGCTTGCGTGGACCTGTTTTTATAGAAGAAGTTTTTTCTTAAAGTTTTAAGACGATTTTCTATTAGTGACTGCATATTCGAAATCATATTACTACTTCAAGAGATGACATTTAACCTGTGATTTCACCCCTATCGTATATTATTTTAGTTATTTATTGCTGAAATCTGAAACCCTTGTACATTAAACCAAATAAAAGCAGATATATAGGAAATGAATAAGATTTTTTTTAATTATTATGGATAAAAATATTAAGTGCTATTCCTCTCTCATAGACACTGACTGTATCTAGAATGTTGCTGTGCCCGACAAGGTCCATAACAATTTTTGTAACTTATATTTACCACCTGTATATACATTATGGATGCAATAAATTTTATTTGAAATTGAACCATGTTTGAATTCAATCAGGCTTTTTTTTAAGTAAAATTATTAACAAATTTCAAAACTATTACTTAGTTTCTCTAAATCCTAAGAAGAACAAAAAAATAAACTTAATAAAAACCATGTGTCCTTTTCACCTTTATGACAGCCGAACAGTTTAATGTAGAGTAATTTATTTTTTAATAAATTAGAAACCAATAAAAACAATAAAATAGGAAATAAAAAAACGGAACTATCCTCATTAATATGTTTTAAACTCCATTTCATGGTCACCGGACTTACCCTAATCTTTTTTGCCGGCGCTCATAAAACTGAGCGCAATTTGCTATAAGCGCGCCCCCCGGTGGCGCTCGGGTTTTATTATTAAACACTATTCATAATTTTGTTTAAGTAATTAAATATACGGGGTTTTTTATTGGCAATTTAATATTCATAAAGGTAAATTAAAGCTCTTGGTTATATTTTTTTGTGGTGATATTTACTTTGCACGTAAATCTTTTTAACATTGTGACTTCAACGCCAAAGTCAAAGTCAAATTTCTTTATTTCAAAAAGGCTATTAAGCGGCACTTTTGAAAGTTAAAAAAAAAAAAATATGTAATAATTATTGATTCTACCGTTCATTCGGAAAAGTAGCTTGTTATGGAGAAGACCGGAAAAGAAAATCCAAACATACTCTTTAAAAAAAAGTGTTTTACAATATTTTCATGCAAACATTAATAATTCATATACGTGAGGACGATGCACCCAGACTAACACTACTATGCTACGTATAGATAACAGGTAAATTCATTCATTTGATAACTAGGAACATGGTTGTCACATACTTACAAATATTACAAACATAAGTAAATTACTTAATTTAACAACAACGGAACAGTGTGCGAGTCAATTTCTTAAACAAAAAGAGAAGAACAATAAAAAACATTACCTTAATTATGAATATATTGATTACTTCTCGACAATATCTATTGGTCACTCAACAATCCAATTCGTCTTTACGACTGCTATCATTATCAATCGATTTAAATTTTTCAAATGCTATATAGGTTTAAATATATTTATTTCCCATAAGATCTTATAAATAACAGTTCACTTATAATGAGATATAGAGTTACTTAATCTATCTGCCATTCATCTCAAACTTTGTCTCAACAGCGCTGCTTAAGACGTATATATTCCCCAATGATAACGCGGTACCGGCCGTGCGCCCACTCGGTGTAAGAATATCAATATTAAACCTCCTTTTGAACAGCTTTTTTTTACAAATTTTCTTTTTTTTTACACAACCTAGAAGAAATTCTAACTATATTTTTTTCTGTGTAAAAATATTTTTAAACATCGAAGTCGTTTAGAAGGAGTAGGCAAAAGGAGCGAAAAAATATCGTGCTGTTAATTATTTTTATAAAGCATAACTATTAGTTACACGAAAAAACAGTTAGTTTTTTTTTTTTTTTGTGTATTCTCACCGATTACTCCGTCAATTGTGGACCGATTTTGAAAATTCTTTTTTGATTTAAAAAGTATGTTCCGAAATTGGTCCCATTTTAGTTTGGTGAAGATCTGATGAAGAACTTCGGAGATATACAACAGAACTCTTCAATAAATAACGGCAAATCACTCGGGATTGCTGCAATCGCATGTATGTTTGTTGTTTATAACATTTCATAACATAACATCACGCCAGTTCGCTCTTAAGGGGTAAGCAGACCTCTCATTTCACCGGTTATGTTCAAGTTTCATGAAATCTATTCTGGCGAAATAGTTCCCTTACTAACTTGCCTATTAGGTACGTACAACTAAAAAGTGAAAAATAAAAAAACTTTTTGCAAAAAAATACTACCGACTTCCAAATACAGAACTACAAAGTGACAAATAACTTAATTTTTTGAAGTCGGTGTCCATAACGCAAAAAAATGGTACCTACGAAAGACACCGACGGAAGACTTCAAAAAATTAAGTTATTTTTCACTTTGTAGTTCTGTATTTGGAAGTCGGTAGTATTTTTTTGCAAAAAGTTTTTTTATATATTCATAAAACTGCGTTCTAGTCCTCTCTGACAAGTTCTAATTTTAATGTGTTGTCTTTTTGTTAACGATTAACAAACATACAGATTTTAAATTAAACTTGACTCTGATCGGTGACTTTGAACGGGTTTCTGATTTGAGTATTCGGACCTAAGAAGAAGAACGTACCAAAGGTTGCCAGGTTTTTAGAATGAAGTGGAATTTCACAAAAACACAACTTAAAAATGCCCACCGCCCAAGATTAATTCCACAATTCACCGTAGTAGTAGAGACTCTATTTACCACACTTAGACTCTCATACAGCTCGATGTGGGGGGAAAATTCACCGTTGTAATATTACTGCACATCGATTCTCGTCTCCTATACCTACCTACAATACCAAGGAATCATTCCCTTGATCCAATATACAGGTCCCAAGAGAGTCCATTGTATTGTGCTCACCCCACTTCGACGCCGTGATGGTTCAATTATTAAATTTTATTAAAATGGGGACATTGACCTCTCAATTTAGGACGGTTAGGTACTCGGTGTATGAGTTAGGTGTATGAAGTGAAGTTATGTTAGGTTGTTAAAATGAACATTTTAGCTGTGCTACTTCATATTCATATTTGTTTGTTTGCATTCCACAATTCAAATTGATAATAATAGCAAAGGACTTATTTCATTTATTAGGGTTCCGTACCCATTGGGTAAAAACTGGGCCCTATTACTAAGACTCCACGATCCGTCTGTCTGTCTGTCACAAGGCTTCTCATGAACCGTGATAGCTAGACAGTTGAAATTTTCACAGATGATGTTTTTCTGTTGCGCTGTAACAACAAATACTAAAAACAGAATAAAATAAATATTTAAGTGGGGCTCCCATACAACAAACGTGATTTTAAGCCGTTTTTTTTGCGATAATGGTACGGAACCCTTCTTGAGCGAGACCGACTCGCACTTGGCCGGTTTTAAATTTATATTAGAAACGTAAAATTAAAAATAAATCATCTAAAAACCCAAAATAACATTGATCAATAGAATTACTATTTGGTTCGGGATGTTTACGATGTATATTAAGAATTTGGTTGAGAGCTCTCAAACAAAAAGCGGCACTTTTGAACGTTAGATACATTAAAATTTACAAGGAATAAAAATTGATTCTACCGAAATAGGTCGGTATGTAGTTTTTCTTAAGCTTAAGTTGTCAATAAATTAATTATAATTGAGTCAGCATTAATATCTCATATTTCATGCAAATTTATACGAAATATGCCAATGATTACTAATTAGAGAAATGAAATAGATTATTCATGAGATTAACGTTTATAAATCAAACCAAAGATTCTGTTTCGAAATACATATTTATAAATTCATTAATAGTAGTGATATTTTTTTGTCTTGATCAGATTAACTAGATTATGAAATAAAAAGAGCCTTTACTATTTGTACGCACAATTTACAGTCATCATATCAGCCATAAGACGTCCACTGCTGGACATAGGCCTTATCCAAGCGTCGCCCTATTATCCAGTCCAGTGCGTGTCGCATCCAACCCTGCAACCCTCACCAATAGGCTTATTACGTATCTTTTGAGCAAAACAATAGCGATCAAATGCTTTATATCATAAAAGTCTGCATTACCTGTAGTGTAGGTATGGTAAGTCCTACACAATAGTTTGCTAATCACTCGCTGTTTGTCAAATGCATTTATTTAAAATAAAACCGCCAACTCTAAAATGCAATTATTGCGCAATAATCTCTATTGTTTTGCTCTTGCAAAAGATACGTTATAAGCCTGCCGGTCATCTGTCCACCTGGTGGGAGGCCTTCCCACGCTGCATCTTCCATTTCACGGTCGCCACTCCAGAACTTTTCAACCCCATCGACCATCTGTTCTGCGAGCAATGTGCCCTGCCCACTGCTACTTATGTTTGGCAATTCTTCGGGTTACATCGGTAACCCTGGTTCTCTTGCGGATCTCTGCATTTCTGATTCGATCACGCAAGGAAACACCGAGCATAGCCTTTCCCCATTGCCGCTTGGGTGACTATAAGCTTTCTGATGAGGCCCACTGTGAGCGACCACGTCTTCGAAAAAATAATGATTAAGATTAATAATTAAAGATAACATCCCAATATTTTATTTATTACAAATTTTATTACCAAAAACACAATTTCTCTTCGATATTAAAACTAAAACAGGGAGGTTAATATTACCTGGGGTCCTTTTGACCTGCGCGGGCGCCGATGATAGATGACACTCGATCTAATCTGTAGCGGTTTCGTAACACAACATGTTTTAAAGGCCGCAGACCCCATCGGGCCATGCCCCAAAATGACCCTTTTTTGTACGTTTCCTATTTCATAATCCATGTGGTATTTTAGTGGGATTTTTTTAAGTGGAGTCGGGATGAATGTATATTTTCATAGCTGTTTTAGTATTTTAATGAATTTGAAATAAAAACCTACGAAAAGATTTCATGACAGAAAATTGAAATATAATGCGTTACATACTTAATGATCTCACTAATACATAATATAAAGGCGAGAGTTTGTGAGCGCGCGTGTGTGTTTGTTATTTCTTCACGCTCAAACGGCTGGACGGATCTGGATGAAATTTGGCACAGAGATACATTATAGTCTGCAATAGCATACAGGATACTTTTTATCCCGGGCATATGTTCTCTTGGGATAATTTTCGATGTTAACGCGGGCAAAACCACTGGCAGAAGCTAGTTTTACATATCTTGCTGATTATTTCTTACCTAATCCCAGACTAATGACAAGAAAAACAGGAATCCATAGGTACTCATAACATTACATAATATTTTTTTTTATTGAAGATACATAATTAATCTTTAGCACAAAACACCAAAAAAGGTTTTTTTTAGGTCATTGCAATGTAATGCAATCGTAAGCACCTGGGACTGGAACTCATTTTGTTGATAGACTATCTGGAACCACAGATAATATAATACTAGCATACAGATGCCTCATCCCATAAAAAGAAACCGTGCCGACGTAACTAGCGTTTTGCATCTGATTATACCAATTATTTTTTGTCCATCTATCGCGTTCGGTTCCGTTCCACGGCGATAGATAGATCACCATCTATATCCGTGGAACGGAACCGAACGCGATCGACGTACAAAAAATAATCAGTACAGCACGTCGGCACGGTTTCTTTGTATGGGATGAGAGACCACCTACTTTTTAACGATGGATGAATGAGCTCCCTCACCAATAAAAGCAGGGGTATATCGTTAGATATTGTATGCGGTAGGGAGAGGCATCTTTTACAAACAAACAAACACTTTAACATCTTTATAATAAGTTTGGATTAAATAACTACTTATGTACTACAAAATGGTAGAAGGCCTCATTCTCACGTGCCTAAAACCTTAGGTTTCAAAGTACCTATCAGATTTAATATATAATGATTTATGTAATCCTGTACAATTCTCTGTTAGTTTTGTAATGATTTGTGTGACACTACGCCAATTGCTTGTGTTAGGGTTGTGACATAACATTAATGTTTCCTTTGAAATATATCGATAGTCTTTGGCATTTAATGATCATTTTTAGGGTTCCGTACCTCGAGAGGAAAAAACGGAACCCTTATAGGATCACTTTGTTGTCCGTCCGTCTGTCCGTCTGTGTGTATGTCAAGTAGAGTTATCAAGCTGAAATTTATATCAAATACTCAAAAAAAAAGGTCTACTGTCCCTTAAAGATGAGAAAAAATCAAACTTCTAAGCCAACGCAATCAAAAGATACAGCCGTTTATGCCGCAAATTTACTCAAATTTTCGAAAATCGAATTTCGAAATCGAATCGAATCGAAAATTCGGCAAGAGAATCAAAACCTACAGGGTACTTCCTACAGGATCCTTCTCGTGAGCTCAGAATCTTGAATTTTTTTTACGAAGCAACGTCTTGTAGCACAGATAAAGGAAACATTGCGAAAACCGTAAATTTTCAATTACATAATATAATAAAAATATTTTTAATAATTTTAAACTTACTACCCCTTTCCTCATGAACGCGTCATCATCATCTGCCTAGCCTTTTCCCAACTATGTTGGGGTCGGCTTCCAGTCTAACCGGATTCAGCTGAGTACCAGTATTTTACATGGAGCGACTGCCTATCTGACCTCCACAACCCAGTAACTGAGTAATACGGTACCCCTTGGCTAGACTGGTGTCAGATCTCAAGCTTCTGACTACTCGTAACGACTGTCAAAGATCTTCAAATGACAGCCGGGACCAACAGCTTAACGTGCTTTCCGAGGCACGGAGGAAACCCGGAATGTTGAAATGGTCACCCATCCACGGCCCGACCTCGTCAAGCGTTGCTTAACCTTAAGATCGACCCTTTAATCTTAAATTGAAATTCATATCAAATACTCAGGTCTATAATACCTTTAAGCTGAGGTTTGTACGGAACCCTCGGTGTGCGAGTCCGACTCGCACTTGGCCGGATTTTTTTCTTTGACTTATCCAAATGTATTCGGGATCTTCTTCCTTCATACTGCCTTGTTAGTTTTCCTCCAGTGGTCATCCTCTCTCTGGACAGTCCGTCCATCGAAGAAAATACGTTTATTTATTTACATTTGCCTGCGTCTTCATTCGCGTTACATGTCGCTACCAAATTTCATAGGATCTCCTGCTGGGCTAATCTGAAGATTCAAAGTCAAAAGTATTTATTTTAATTAGGCCAATAAGCGGCACCTTTGAATGTTAAAAATAAAATTTTACAAGTAATAATAATTTATAATACGTTCCATTCAGAAAAGTAGCTTGTTATGAGGAAGGACAGACAAGAAACTCCACACTTACTCTTTAAATAAAAAGTGTTTTACAATATTTACATACATACAGTAATTCATATACTATACTACGTATAGATATAAAGTATTTAAAGCATTAACAGGTAAATTCATTCATTTGATAAACAGGAACATGGTACTCACATACTTACAAATATTGCAAACAAAGGTAAAATACCTAATTCAACAACAACGGAACAGTGTGAGAGTCAATTTCTTAAATCAAAAGAAAATTAATACAATAACGATGAATAGGTATATAAATGGACAAATTTCATTTTGTCTATTAAGATTGTCCTATTCCATATGGAACTTACACACACACATTGCTTTTTTAGATACACTTAGCCCTTTATATACACAAACATACAGAGGCAGAGGCGCTCATCACAGCATCTATCTATTTCGCACGATTTGTCGGATGAGACGCATTTATTTATACAAAATAGTTCGTGCCGTCGACTAGGGCAACCTTAATTCGAGGAGCTCGTTGCTAAATAATAAAAGTCGCACGGGTCGATCTTCAAGGTTAAGCAAAGTTTGCTGAGACACTTTCGTTCCTCTGAAAGCACTTTAGTCTTTAAGATGTTGATTGTTTGACAGTCGTTATGTGTATTCATCATCAACATCAGCCTTTTTAGGGTTCCGTACCCAAAGGGTCAAAACGGGACCCTATTACTAAGACTCCGCGGTCCGTCTGTCTGTCTGTCTGTCTGTCTATCTATCTGTCTGTCACCAGGCTGTATCTCATGAACCGTGATAGCTAGGCAGTTGAAATTTTCACAGATGATGTATTTCTGTTGCCACTATAACAACAAATACTAAAAACAGAATAAAATACATATTTAAGTGGGGCTCCCATACAAAAAACGTGATTTTTTTGCCGTTGTTTGCGATAATGGTACGGAACCCTTCGTGCGCGAGTCCGACTCGCACTTGGCCGGTCTTTTTAATGTTCCTACTGCTGTGACACAGACCTCCTCTCTGTGAGAGGGGATGGGCCGTAATCCACCACGCGGGCCCAGTGCGGGTTGGTGGATGTCACATGTCTTCGAATTTTTGGTTCTAGGACATGCCGGTTTCCTTCACCGTTTTCATAGCAGTGGTGATGAAATAATTTACAAAAAGTAACGCGCCTGCCTGGGTTGCACTCACGACCTACAACTTGTAAGGCGCGGCCGCTACCACTGGGCTACCACTTCTCGACTATGGGTATTCAGATACCAGTAAAATCTGAAACCAGTCTTGTCCCCCAGTTACTGGTTTGTAGACTAGAGTAAAATACAATTCAGCTGCTTCCGGTTACACTGGACAGTATTGTTTGGAAACGGCAGGCATATTGATGGCTGCAACTGAATTCGATTCCAAGAGGCCCGTTGCGTGTTCTTTCAATAAATTCCCGCCAGCAACCCGCGAATATCTGAGCAATAGTTAAATTATTAGATTTAAAAGGAGTTTCATAAACGTTCTTCTCCACGTAGGTAATTGCCGAACGGATGGTAGAATCACTTAATCAAGTTCCAGCCTTAATTGTCCCCCCAGCGACGCCCTGAGCCTAGGTTCGTATCCCATAGGGGATAGCCCTCAGCATGGTCACTAAGGTATTTTTTTTGTGCCTGGCTGGATGCTCTAGTTTAGTCTCTACAAGAAAAAGTCCGGTTAAGCAGTAGTCATCATTTGGTTGAACTGCGAAAAGAAATATATAAAAATAAAGAGACTATTCCAAGATCCGGATAGGAATGGTCCGGGGATTCGGACTGTCGAAGTTTGGATCTATTACAATTAGATAAGACTTCGGAACTCAAAGTCGGGGCATCACCCGAACAGATCCGGCGAACGTCACGACTGACAACTGACATCTGTCAAATTAACTTACATACAAACTTCAACAGCTCGTTCGATACGCTCCGGGGTAGAGTTTAGAGATATACATACTTCTCTCATGTGCCTTTAATTACACAGACACCCATACCTACTAGTGATGGACTAGCGAGAGAGCTGGTAGCATTTGTAGTCGGCGACTAAAAGTTGGTGATTAGATTAAAAGTTTAGGCAACTAAAGTCACCGCCAGATAACAAAAAAATTAAAGTTGTTAACACCTGCACACCTGCCTACCAATGTATTCAAATAATTAGAAACTATATGAAAATAATGTAAAGGCAGTGTCGCTATCAAGATTCGATAAACGTATTGAGGTAAGGGGCGTCCGTGGCAATGTCACTTGGCATTCAGTAATGAGTTAATATCTCATAAACGCGTGGACCGATTTACATGATTTTTCTACAC
Source organism: Orthosia cruda (assembly GCA_964057195.1). Taxonomy (NCBI): domain Eukaryota; kingdom Metazoa; phylum Arthropoda; class Insecta; order Lepidoptera; family Noctuidae; genus Orthosia; species Orthosia cruda. The sequence goes on along the minus strand of OZ059856.1, from coordinate 922,230 downwards.
CTATACCTTTCATTTGAGACCAAAATTATTAAAATACGTCAATCAATAAACGAAAACACATGTTTTCAAGTTACGTAAAGTATAAGTCGGATGACTGACTGTTGACTTGACTTTTATTGTTTTATTATCTGGGGAGACCTTAGACTACACTTCATTAGCTCATGCAGTCATGCTCAAACAAATAAACAATTTCGGAATTAATTAATTTAATCTGTGCTAGCTGTGCTCCCGTCAACTGCCTACCCTACCCGAGAATGGGTGGGTACTAACTACCCACCCATCCTCCTACGTAGTTACGTATCCTACTTCCCTTACTGCCGACCATACCCTACCTTAATATCAATTTATTTCTAGGGTCATTCTTTCGCGGAAAATCTTAACACCGCCATTCAGAAAATGACTTCAAATGCACAACGCCATCTACCGAATATGGAGTTCAACTGGCCGAGTATCTGAATTGCGTGTGTTGTGATTATTTGACTTCTTGAACACTTTAAATGCATCTAACTTTTGCCAGAGTGAACCGATTGCGATGAAAAAAACTAAGTAATATGTATTTCAAGTTACGCACATTTTTTTGTATAAAACTTACCTACATTGGTTTCATAGATTTTACGTGATACGTGCACCAATAAACAGAAAACACGAAATTTTCAAAAATGCTGCAAATGGGTTCTGTTGGTTCTCTCCTTTAACACCCTGGCAATTTTTTTGGAAATATTTTCGATGTACAAAAACGACATTTCTACAGATTGATAATATATGTATATTGATTGATTGATATTAATAATAATAATAACTTTATTTAATTTCTCACCACAATACCTATACATAATTTATCTTACATTGGTCAGATTAGACAATGATACATAACATAGGTAAGTATATATTGTGGGAGCCTGGTGCCTAAGCTAGGCTCGTGGCCTGTGTTTCAGGACACCAGGATCCCATCCCTTTACATTTTCATTTCATAAATTATGTACTAACTAAGCGCGCTGACAGAATGTAGTAAGGTATTATACATTTCAAATTTTATTTATTTTGATTAATATCTAGGTTAAGTATGCGAGACGAATGTTAGAAGATGTATAGTATGGGTGAAATGTGTGAGTGTGTGTGTATGTGGGTGTGTGGGAGAGTGTGATTTTTTGTTTAGGTTTGCTTAAGGATGTTTTCAGTATCATTATAGTTTAATTTTAGTAGCCAGTCAGTTAGCCTCTTTTTGCATTTATTCTTTGTTAGACTAAAGATATGTAACAACTTATGAGCTTTATTGTATAAGTAGCCACCTAGATAGCAGAAGAAACGTTTTGAAAAAATGGTTTTGTGACGTAGATATTGGCGCTCTACTGGGTCATATCTTCTTTTCCCCCTGGACAGCGTTGAATTATATACCAAGAGAGTATGCTGTTTCAACAGAATGTGCAATATAAACAGTTGACGCACTGTCAGGACTTGAATTTCTTTGTATAACTGCTCAGTGGGGTAGCGATACGGTCGAAAAGACGACACCTTCAGTATAGCTCTTTGGGTTCTTTCAATTTCAATTAGGGTAGTTTTCGGAGCCCCACCCCAAGAGGTGATGCAGTAGCATATTATAGATTGTGCGAGGGCATAGTACACTGATTTCATAATATGTTTATCGAGTACATGTCTCAGCGTTTTGAACACATATATTAGCTTCCGTAATCTGTTACTAAGAGTAGTTATGTAGTCTTGCAATCTTAGATTTTTGTCGATTGTTATTCCCAGGTATTTTACATTCTCAGCCCTGTTGAGTGGTTCGCAGTTACAATTACGGGTGAGTGGGTTTGTGCAAGAGTGAGCTACAATAGTATTAGGTAATATTTGAGAGGATCCATTGTTTTTCATGCAGAATGCCATATAATTGGTTTTGGTTGTATTAAGGGTCAACAGATTGTCGCGTAACCAGTTGGATACCATATTAAAGCCTAGTTGTGCACGCTTAAAGACATCTTTCCACGAGCTTGCGCTGAACAAGAGAGCAGTGTCATCAGCAAAGCTAATGATTTTGCCATTGGGGATAGTAAGTGTACCCAGATCGTTGATATAAATGAGGAAGAGTGTAGGTCCGAGGACACTACCTTGAGGCGTGCCGTAGTTAATTATTTGTTCCTCACTGATGAATCCATCTATCTTTACTCTCTGGGTACGCTCACTGAGATAGATGATTGATGATGATTGAAGATTGGCTCGCGCTTGACCACTATCTCGCCTGATCGTAAGCGATGATGAGGTCGACGGTGAAGCACGCTTGCCTAGAAATAACCTATTCACTCTTGACTTAAAGACCCCCAGATTGTAGCTGTCGGGAAACACAGACTCCGGCAGGGAATTCCAGTCCTTAGCTGTACGCACACTGAAAGTATTTCCAAAACGTTTTGTGCGTATGGATGGGATGTCCACCATGTATCGATGGCACATCGCCGTACGTCTGGTAGTCCGATGATGAAACGGGCTAGGTGGTCTTAGATCGTGCAATTCCATCGCACACTCCCCGAAATGTAACCGATAAAAAAGCGACCTTATTTCAATGTGAATAAGGGTATTTTTGTTTTGTTTTTTAGAGTTTTATTAATCGTAAATAAATGCGGGTTTGGTTCGCTACGTTTTCGAGTTTTTAACGTTTTTTAATTTTTTTGACGCATTTTCCAGGACTGGATCTAGAATAAATGCTATGCAATAGCTTTACCGCGGCAGTCCCCGAGTGCCACACGTCTATTTTTTTTTTTTTTTTAGTTACATTTAAACATGTGTTATAATTTTTTGAAATCACTTCTTAAAACCGTTTATTTTGATACGATGAGATCGGAAAAAAAATATTTAGTGACTCACAATATGGCGCCCAATATCCGCCATTTTTTATTTTCAAATTTTAATGTAGCCAATGAAACTCACACAGTTATGACGAATCGATTGACGTAAGAATCATCAAAATCGGCCAACGCGTTTGGTCTCTAGAACGCCACATAGGAACATACATACATAGACTGATAAACACATACACAGTAAAAACAGACAAGCTGACAACTCGGCGACGATGTTCAAGGGTCTGGGGCTTTGTCTTGACCAGTGCCTCAATGCCGATAATCCTCTTGGCTCTGAATTTAATCTGTATTACACGAACATTCCGTACTAAGCTTGTTATTAGTAATTTAGTTATACTTATATTATTGTTATTATAATGTTATAAATCTGCAAGCTTTTCTAAAATGTAAAATTTTTAATAAATCAAAGACGCAGTGTGAGTGTTCTTATTGGAGCACTCTGTCTAACCCTTCGAGGAAAACATAACAGGTGTGATATTATGTTTGTAGACGTACTTCCTCGGACGAATTCTTATGATCGTGGGTATGCTCCATTGTCAAGTAAATTCTCAGAAATTTATGTAGCGATTACAATGGAACTTTTTATTTATACGACTTTGCATGCTTCAATGTAAGTCGAGTAAAAATATTTACATATTGCGAGAGATTAGGTGTCAGTCTAGAAATCTGGCTAGCTTAGTGGTATCTATCGCTATTCAATTGACCATTTTGATGTCTTAGAACCATCAGGAAACCGGTGTGAGAGAGAGATGGGGTTATGCAGGGTGAATAGTACCATCCCTTTTCACCCGACTGCCGAAGGAGGGTTATGTGTTTATCAGTCTTGGTATGGAGGTTTGTATGTTTTTCCCTATGTGGCGTTCTAGAGACCAAATGCGTTGCCCGATTTTGATGATTCTTACATCTATCGATTCGGAGTGTCACTGGCTACATTAAGATTGGAATATGGCGGCTTTTGGGCGCCATATTTATTTTTATCTTCCAATCTCTCCGTGTGGGGTATAAAAATAAAGGGTTTTAAAAGGTGATTTCATAAATATATAATATATAACAGTTGTATGTTTAAATGTACCTAATTCGAAAAGAAATGTTAACTAAACACTTTTAAGTAAAACAAATCAAATCTGAAAATCAAAAACCCTACTGCTCATGAAGTGAACTAAAAAGACGTAAAGAAGAAGAAAATTATGCTGTGCAGTCGGAGGATACTTCTAGTTTTTGTCTTTTGTGGTACGGAACTCCAAAAAGTGTTCTCTTCTACATTCATTAAAAACTCTTAATAATACCTCTGATTTTCGCGTTTGGATACCAATTTAGTTCAGCAGCTGTGACCGACATGGCTCTCTGTTATCAGCTAAAGTTATCAGTGACGGGAATTAACCCAGTTTTGTGAAGTATTTAGTAAAACCAACACGAACTTAAGCTCAGATTAAATGTAGGATATCCTTGATTAGGTTTGGTTTGAAATAGATTATTAGGTCATTCGGGCATATCTTAAGGCTTATGAGGACCGTGATAGTATTAAATCTCAATTTCTAAATACATCTTCGAAATAGAAAGGACAATGGAAGAAGCCCGTACATTGTTTTAGCTGAGATTAAATTCCCACGACTCTAAATGAAATAGATCTGGTTTAATGTTCTGGATTAGTTTGTGCAAGAATTTTTGTTTGAGAATGCCAAGTATAATAAATATTCAGTCATTAACTTTTGTAGGTTATGTCTGAGTAACTTTTAATAATGTGTTTAATAGGTAATATTATTCAACGTTGTGGAAGAAAATGGGCAAAATCGCATTAGTATTTCGTTTATCAAGTTATTTCAGCATGAAGTGTAGAATATATTCTTTGGAAAGAGTCTATATAAAAAGTAAGCGAGTGTCTTTGAAGTGTATCAAAAGGTCGTCGTCAACAACAATTTTTTTAGACTTGGATACTAGTCTTTCTGCCTATCATTAATTGAAAGTAATTCATGTATTTCTACTACACTAAAGTATTCTTACCAGCAAGGAACACCTACACTTAGACATAAAATGTATTGTTAATTCATTTACTTCGTATAATTATAATAAAAACCCAAAAATGATATTATACTTACCTACTACAGTCACTTCTACTTGTCAGAAAGTTAACAAAAAAATCAAATAACTTTCATTTATAATGATTCTTGCTATCCGTGGTGAACCAGTTAAATTTAAGTCAGCTAAGATTTCGCCACTGTTCTTTAGAAACATGTCCCATATTTCTTACTTTCATTCGATCTCTCTCTTGGTCATCATTTCGTGAGGAACTACGGAACTCAAACAGAACTTTATCTATGAACAACTGTTTCAAACTAATTATTAAAATATTTTCATCCAACATTTTCCTAGTCTATATTATGTACGCCAAATTATTTACCCAAAATATCAAGTAAGGAAAACGAAACACGTAACAAGTCAGCTTATCACCGCGTCAGTGTGAAGACAGGCTGCTCAAACATGTCGAGTCATTCACGAGATAATGTGTGCTTAGGTAACGCTCTCCATAGTAAGCTAAGCTACGCGAGAAACAAGCCTATGGTATTTACAGCGGATCTTTGTGTCTCTGAAGTTGGCTCTGCGAAGCATTGCGCGAGAAACAGTTTGTCATCGAGTATACTGCATAGAGTAAGCGAGATAGGATGATGCGGCAAACGTAAGCGAGGGAAAGAGGCAATTATAGAATTCTATCTTCTACTTCAACATGTACACAAAAATAGCAACTGCGCAGGGTCTTGCAACCAACTTCAGAGACACAAAGATCCATTGTGACTACTATACCTAGCCATTATTAAATAATAGCTGCCGCCGCGCGATCTTTTATAATAATTATGACCTATTTGTTATTCTGATGTATTAGTTATTTGAACGTCAGAAATTTATTATGACAGTTCCCCAAAATACCAACCCGACACCACTTACTACTATTTTAGCTGGGTAGAAGAAGTGGCGTAACCAACTCTCCACCAAACTGCTGACAAACAAATGAACCACGCAGCTAACGTAGCTTACCTCTCCGTGTATATCCTAGGTTGCAGTGCACGGTCGACTTTACACCTACTACATACCGACAATATGAAGACAGGAGTAAAAAAATATCGTTCGAATATTCGGATGGCTGCTTTCAATACCGATATGTGGGCTACAATATAAATGATTTTGTTAATAAGCTTATAACAAACAAAACATTATGGTTTGTATTCCTCGAAGGCCACGTTTCGTCAGTTATGTTTAAGTTTCATGTACCTAAAGAAGAATATAGGTTGAGCCTAATACCGTCAATGCAATTTTTTATCACGATAAAAAATTCCTTGGATATCCGACTTTTATGATGAAATCGCTGCCAAAAACTAGCAATGTACAAAGTACTCGTGTGATACAATGCCCAACTCATATCGTAAAACCTAACGACACTTCAAAAGCACATATCTCATGTTTAAATCTCCTTTATCAATGGCATCCTCTATCTTGGGGGGAGCCGATTTATCAACGGGCTTCAAAGCAGCTCAGATAAGTGACACATTTGATGCATTGCTGTATAGTAGCGCCCGGGATGTTGAACGTATGTTGGTATTTGTATGTGTGGTATAGTAGGATGTTGTGTAAGATGCATGTTTGGTGAGAACTGTAGTTACGGTGTGGAGTGCATCTCTTTTCGTATGTTCCAAATACATAGAATTCGTTTGATTATAACAAAGATCTGGCTATTTGCATCACTGTTTTCTTTATTGAAATATCACTGAGTGAGGTAAAAATCTGTATTCGTTTAAAAGCAAACAGATTAATAGAAAAAGTCACCCGAGATCATGTGCTTTGTAAAAGCAAACAAATATTTTAGGACTGAAATTAATTTTAAACAAGTAAAATTAATATTCACCAACCCGCACTGGGCCAGCGTGTTGGATTACGTCTCATCCACTCTCACAGAGAGGAGGCATCCTATTAATGTCCCAGCAGTGGGAACATTAATAGGATGATGATGATAATGAAAATGTAAAATTATAAAAATAAAATCTTACATATTTTTATTGCATTAATTTATCTAGTAGTAGGTAGACATGCTTCGATCGGCAATCTATGGAACACGTAATTATGACACGATATCTTGCGAAAACACCCCGATTCAAATAGTAAAACGCCCATAACTTTTCAACGACTGAACCGATTTTCATCAAACATAGATAAGAACACTCTCGATAAAGACACCTTATAAACAAAAGAAAAAACAATATCAGTTCATCCGTTTAAGAGCTATGATGCCACAGACAGATACACAGGTACATACGTCAAACTTATTATAACACCCCTCTTTTTCCGTCGGGGGTTAAAAACCTTCCTTTCCGCAGAGTTACTCAGGTTGTCACTTTTGATTTGTCAAAGGATTCCAGACAAATTTACAATCTGTTGACCATATGAAACGGAAGCCAATTTTGAACTTTTTAACTCCCGACGGAAAAAGAGGGGTGTTATAAGTTTGATGTGTGTACCTATGTGTTTGTGTATATGTCTGTGGCATCATAGCTCCTAAATGGATGAACCGATTTTTATTTCGTTTTTTTGCTTGAAAGGTTACTTTATCGAGAGTATTCTTAGCTATGTTTGATGAAAACCAATTCAGCCGTTCAAAAGTTAGGGGCGTTTTACTGTTTGAATCGGGCTGTTTCCGCAAGATATCGTGTCATAATTATGTGTTCAATAGATTGTCGATAGAAGCGTGTCTATTACTAGATAAATTATGTAGCATAAAATAAAAATATGTCGGGGGCTTTTAAAATTTTACTTGTTGATATCTCTGACAGAATTTCACCTTGTCGATCAGCTGTCGGCACTCGGCGCAACCATTCTTCAATTATTCTAAATTCATAGATTTTTCCAAGTTAATGAAAAAACTATTCATTTATCGAATTACTTGCAATTCATAACTTTACAAAAACCTTAAATCATTTTTACCCCACTAAAGAATCAAACCTATTTCCTCATGTATGAACCACCAAACCACAGGATTTCAGCTAGAAAATTAATTATACATATCACATAACATAATATAATTAGTGTCTCCGTGTGCGACGCTCAATTAGGACCATTGAATCTATGTCCAGCTTCCAATTGATTTAACTGTACAGGTGAGGAGAGAAGCGGTTGCATTTGAAATGGAAAATTTATCTTTTTCCCCATAATCCGCTTTCGTGGTCAATAGCAGAGAGACCGTGCATTTTGACGGTATTAATGTGACCTATTCCAATTAACATAGACATAATAATTATTTTACAAAATGCTAATAATAGTAGTTTATGCGACGGTCATATAATAGGGGTTATTAATTATAGGTTATTTTATGTACACTCATACAGTTGAAATAAAACAAAAGTGGAAACGGTAAAAATATGTGGTATGGCGGGAAATTTAGATTCTCATTGCGCATAACTGCGCAGCGCGCGCATCCATGGACAATAACACTATTTTTCTACATTAGGTAAGTTACAATAATTACATTGTGCTATAAATTTTTTAAATATATCTTATGATGCAGTTGTTTGAAAATCTGTAATGGTTTTTTTTTTTACCTAAACGAAGAAGAAGTACGTGCTTATACAATTTTTTTTTATTCATATATGACAAGGCAGAAAAATCGAATCCTAACAGAAATAATTGTTTTATTTAGTTTCGCTTTCGCAAAAACCCTCGTTGACAAGACATTGAAGCCAGGCAGTGCTATTTTCTAAGGGTACGGCCTTGAAAATGAGCTAGAAGATGTTCGAGGTGCAACAGAAGGAAAATTTAGGTTTGAAACAGAATAACTTTTGCTCGGGAATATCAACTCTGGTCCATGGACTAATGAAATAAAAGATTGTTCAATGATGAGTGTGAAATTAATTTAAATCGAATTGACAGACGGCAGTGAATGTATTAACATGGACAAGAACAACATATTCCGTCAATTGTTTAAACTACAGTGGCTTTTTGTAGAGGAACAATATTGGATTCAGGTAGGATATGTTTAGGTCCAATTTATTATTACCCGACTACGGCGAAGCAAAAGGGGAAAGCGTAACAACTAGTATCAGAATATAAAATAGAGCGGCTACCATTTGACACCGCTAGTTAGGTTGCCAATTACTGGAGAATACCGATCGTAAGCTTCCTATTACTTGGACATAACTACCGTGAAACTTCAGACTTATTAGTAAAGGAGAACATAGTGAAGAAATATCTGGCTCGTGCCTTTTCTGTATCAAAAGACAAATTAGTCCTGCACTGCGAAGGTAACAGACTGAAAAGCACGCATTGCGATATTTTGCTGCGCGATTTTTGTCCCATTCCACCAGTTCATAGAGCTCAAAATATTCGCGCGAATTCAAACCGAACCACGGTGCGGTGGATTCTGTGGCGAAACACAGATCAGATTTGTTTGCGATTTTCACCGCGCGGTTTTATTGCCGCAAGTGTAAGCAGCTACATACGATTCTATGTCGAAGAATTTGCGGTTTTTTCCGCAAAGCTAAAAACCGCAATGCGAGCATAACTTTAACTATTCATGATCATCATATCAGCCGAAAGACGTCCACCGCTGGACATAGGCATCCCTCAAGCATCGCCACAAAGTTGTCCTTTTTCAATCAAATATTAATATTCATAGATTTCCAATAGTAAAGATACGACATCCGAAAAGCGTTCATTTAACAAAAAACATTTTGATTGTCTCGCGCACATTACCGCTCCCGAAGATATCCTATAGTCCTCGCCAAACTTCTTGGCCGCCCTGTGACTACAATGGCTGCGTAAATGTCATAATAAAAACACCGACCCGTGCCTTGCGTATCGGAAATCTAACTTCAGGACCAAAACGTTTGGCGAGAACACTGACCACGTGACAAGTTCGCTTCGATCTACGGTATAACCGTGTTTACGGTTGGCCAATTTTAGCATGCCTAAATCATACTAGATTCTACTATTCCAGTCTTTAAGTCAAGAGTGTGCCGCTACAAACCTTGAATAGGCATCAACGCCGCCACTTACCAAATAATGACATAACATCACACAAATCCTGCATCACGCAAGGAAAGTTTTCGGCGCGATTTAAACACATATTTCTAGGCCAGCGTGCTTCACCGTCGACCACATCCTTGCTTACCATCAGGTTTTATAGCGGTCAAAAGCGAGCCGATCAATAAGTATTAAAAAATATAGAATAAGCTGGGTATTGCCAAATTGTGGCGTCAAAAATACCCACGGATCGGTCCTTATTATGTAAGTCAATGGCCGGAACTTAATATTAAATTTTGACTTTGATCGATGGAATCTTGCAACTTCATAGCCACAAGACTTCAAGGAGAACTTCTGGTTCCCTATAAGTATAACTATCACACCGAACACTGCCCACAACTGTACAGGAGTCGCGTGTCGTCTGTCCATCTTACTTACGTCCCCCCTCGCTATTGTGTGTTAATTTGCGGACTATGGCCACCACTGCCGCTGCCCTGCCGCACAGAGGTATAGATTTATGGTAGAGCTGCCGTTTGGCACAGGATGCTGTGAAGTAATTGAGTTAGGAAGCTAGAAGATTTTATGGAAGCGGTTCTTTTTACCAGACTCCCGAAGAAGGGGAAAGTGTTTATCAATCTATGTATGTTTGTTCCTATGTGGCGTTCTAGAGACCAAACGCGTTGGCCGATTTTGATGATTCGTACGTCAATTCGTCTTAACCTTGCGAGTGTCACTGGCTACATTGTTGTCAAAATTGGAAAATAGAAAAATGGCGGATTTTGGGAGTCCCAATTTCTTTTTTCTGCCATCCCCATCGTGTGGGGTATCAAAATAAAGGGTTTTAAGAGGTGATAACTAAAATATATTACACTTCTTATGTTTTGACATAATTCGAAAAACAAAATATTAACTAAAATGTTAAGAAATGTGAAGCCGTTGCAGTGCTACAAGGCTGAAAGTTTGCAACCGATAGCCGGGCATATGAACGAATTAGCGCCCCGAGCCAAATAGGGACGATATCTAACGATTTTACAATGATTTTTCAAGAAAACATCAATATCTCCAAAATTGATTTCGAAAATTTAGCACACATATAGAAGTTTATCAGTCGATTTATTAAGCTTGTTTAACGTTACCTTTGTACATTGAATCAGTACTCGGCCCGGCTGACGCGCGGCCCGGTTAAAATACTGTTTGGTTGCATCTTACACGCATAGGACACAGATAAATTTGTACATTAGTGTGTATTAAGGCGCTACCCCGAGCAAAACGCCGCGCTAGCCGTTTTTCGTGCAGTTTTTAGGAGCTATCTACTCGTTATTTAAAATGAAATATCAACTAATAAAAATACATTAAATTTCTACATATTATTGATTCCAAAATTGTAGATTTCTTTTTTTTTTAATGTTGTATATGTTTCACTAATCTCCTTCCAACAAAAACATAAAAATGAGAAATAATGATTGATAGCATGCATCTCCTCGTAAAGTGTTCATTAATAATTTGTTGTACTAACACTAATGGATAGACAATTTGATAACGAACATTTTGGTAGATTTATTTTTTTCAAAAGACCAAAATTCGATTTTATAAAGATTTTATTCTAAAATCTGGGCGTATTCACTACTGTAATTCATGCGCCGACAGTGCCGCTAGGCCAATAGGAATGCTCATATCTCATGCTGATTTTTGGTCAGGGTACGGCCTTAAGACAAAATAGTATATGAGCTGTAAAATATTGTTAATAAATCAGATTTGAATTTATAATCTTGTCTCATTACCCCTCACTGTGGCCAAGAGACCTTTAGGCAACTCTGATCAGTCCTGTGAGTCTGCTGGACTGGCAGTGAGTGTACCTTCCCGAACCTGGAATTCTTGCCCACTATCCGTCTGTAACCTTAGGTCACATGGTGCAGACATCCTGAACTTATCAATATATTTATTTATCACACACCAGGTATATGGTAGGCTTATAGGTCTTAGGGTCGTAGGGACTGTTAGGCTGTAGGGTCTTATGTACTGTCACACTCTTAATTTTACTGCGGCCTTGTTTGACGTATGTTAGGGTGGGCGTATAAAGCTAAAATAATGAGGAATAAAGATGTACGTAGGCTTTTCCGAACGGATGGTAGAATCACTTTATTAGATCCGGCCTTAGCCATCCCCCCAGCGACGCCCTGAGCCGAGGTCCGACCCCAACTGGAGTAGCCCTTAGTGCTGTCGCTTTAGGTTTAGAAATTTGAAGCCTGGCCGGAGGCTAACAGATTAGTCTCCACAGGTTAGCCTGGTTAAGAAGTAGACGGCTACTTTGGTCGAACTGCGAGACGCCAATTATAATAAAAAAATAAAAAAAAGTATAAAGATGCAAGAGCGAGCTAAGAAAGCTTCAAAATTTTAGCACTCGCCTCGAATAGGTTAGAATTTCATCTTACTATTCACACAGATATCAGAAATGTTATTAATACCTATAATCGCACCCAATATGATAAGCATTTAGGTGAAGCAACTGCTCCGAATCCATTGTTTGCGTCTCGTGGGTGCTGGGACACCCGATAACCCACGGAGTCGGCGGCGCCTCTAACTCCTTGTAAAAGTGTTATACCCGACAACAACTTTACACACGTTTTGCCACCCACCGTTAATGCTGTGTCCCCATTCAAATAGCCAATTGACCAATTCTGCCACCTTTCAAAAACAAACAAAAAGAAACAGTAGCTCAAAGCTTTCACCCGTATTCACCCAGTTTCCATCTACATTGTACATCTATCTATACAAACAAACATACAGACAAACGGACAAAAAGCCTTGGAATTTAATTAAAACGTCAAGTTTTTGACAGATACCCGCTGAGTTCATTTAGAGTTCCGTTGGCGGAGAACCCTAGACAGTTGTTATGTTGGTACCTTGTAATTACGTAGCTGTCAACGAGCGATTAATTTAAGGCGGTTTTTAACAAGTTTTTGACGGTTTTTAGGTTATTTAATTAGTTTAAATGGTTTCTCCTCGTTATCTTCTGATTCTTTATCAATGAAAAATATAAGATTAAGAAATATTATATTCTTTCTACACACTGTGTCTTCGTTAATCATCCAATTTTCTTATCGCAGGTCTGCTGGAAGAGTTTCTAATGAAATAAGCAGTATCTTTGTGCTCTTCAATCTGTATTATTTCTTTTCTCTGCTAAGTGTTTTTATGTGTAAATAAATAAGATTCGGAAACTGTCTCCAAAAAAAACGTTTTGTGTAAGTTACTTTTTGGTTTCGATGCCCAGAGTGCAGATCGCTGATTTTGGTAAGAGATTTCCAAAACGTGTGCATTTTTGGAATATTGGAGAATCGTTATCGCTGTCAGAACTTTAAAATTTTGACAAGAGAAAGAAATAAAATTGCGTTTATTGAAACAATAAATAAAACAAAAAACCATTTTCTTACATAGAGAAAAATAAAATTGTGTCAAAAATGTCATCTCATAAGGAAAAAACCGGCCAAGTGCAAGTCGGACTCGCGCATGAAGGGTTCCGTACCATTATGACAAAAAACGGCAAATAAATCACGTTTTTTGTATGAGAGCTCCCCTTAAATATTAATTTTATCCTGTTTTTAGTATTTGTTGTTATAGCGGCAACAGTCATACATCATCTGTGAAAATTTCAACTGTCTAACTATCACGGTTCATGAGATACAGCCTGGTGACAGACAGACAGACAGACAGACGGACCGCGGAGTCTCAGTAATAGGGTCCCGTTTTTACCCCTTGGGTACGGAACCCTAAAAACTACGGATTTGTTTCCAAAAACATAATATCGCAAAAATTATAGTTAAACATCAGTTACAAATAAAAGCCAATCAGGAAAAAAATAATGCGTTTCATTTAAAATGCACTGTTTTTTATTAAAAAAACGAAACCATTTTAAATTGCTTTTCTTTTTTTTCTTTATTTGAAAAACATATTTGATCACTACAAAAACATCCGAAGCTTTTTAGTTCACACCGCTATTCTATAGCATCTTAAAAAGGCGTGTAAATAAAAACATAAATATTACCACGGAACCCATTCTAATTCTTTCAACAACCTAACGCAACGTCTTTATGTGAGGTGTCAAACAATGACAATAGGATCTGACGTTTCTATTGTATATTTTTTTTTAAAGCCGACTGAGGTAGTCGGCCATTCAGCCTTTTAATTAAAGGTGAAAAAAATGATTTATTGCTTTTAAAAGTTGGTTAGACTGTCGGCGAAATTGAATGGGGACTTGGTCATTTCGTATAAATTATAACATCACGCCTTCTCTGAAAGGAGTAGATAGAGATGTTTATATTTCGCCAGTTAGTTTTTATTTTTTTTATTTTGGATAGGCTTGCGCTTGACCACTATCTCACCTGATGGTAAGAGATAATGTGGTCGAAGGTGTAGCACGCTTGCCTAGAAGTAACCTATTCACTCTTGACTTAAAGACCCTGAGGATGTAGCTATCGGGAAATACAGACTCCGGCAGGGAATTCCACTCCTTAGCTGTACGCATAATGAAAGTATTTCCAAAAAGTTTAGTGCGTATGGGTGGGATGTCCACCATGTACCGATGGCGCATCACCGTACGTATTGTAATCCGATGATGAAACGGGCTTGGCGGAATTAGATCGTGCAATTCCATCGCACACTCCCCGAAATGCAACCGATAAAAAATCGACAAGCTGGCAACTCGACGACGATGTTCTAGGCTCTGGAGCTTTAAATCAACCAGTGTCTCATTGCCAATGAGCCTCTTGACCCGTTTTTCGATCGACTCTAGTGCATCAAGCTGATATTTGGCAGATCCGTCCCAAAGATTAATTCATCGTCATTAGCCCGTTTAATTTTCCCACTGCTGGCACACAGTCTTCCTCTTTGTGAGAGGGAATGGGCCGTAATCTACCACGCGGGACTAGTGCGGGTTTGTGGATTACACATGTCTTCGAATTTTTGTTTCTAGGACATGCCGGTTTCCTCACGCTGTTTTACTTCACCGTTTTAAAACAGTGGTGATGAAATAACAATTTACACAAAGTAAAACGCCTGCCTGGGTTCGAACCCACGACCTGCAACTTGTAAGTCGCGGCCGTTACCATTGTGCCACCACTGCTCTTGTCAAAAGCAATATGTATTCGATAAAATCATCTGCCTAGCCTTTCCAAATATCTTTGAGCTGCTTGCAGTCTAGCTGGAAGCACCTGAATTCCAGTATCGTGCATGCTGTGACTGCCTATCCGACCTCCATAACCCATTTACTGGGTACCACGATGCCCCTCGGCAAGACTGGCCAGGGAAACCACGCCACGGTTCAAAGTAAAATTTCAAAGTTCAATAAGGTTGGTTAAGTTTAGCGTTCAATCTAACGATCGCTGACTGCATTTAGCTCTGTTGCATGACTCACGGTTAGCGAGTTAGTAACTGGTAACTATGCTACAATTGATTTATTACAAGCTGCATTATTAGACATGGCAATATGTTTGAGTAATGGCAGTTGAGCGGTGGCCCAAAGGGGTAAAGGCTTTATGAGTTGTAAAGTGTGGGTTCGAACTCAGGCAGACGCTTCATCATCACATTTTGTCTGTATTTCCTGTAGTGTTAAGCAGAGATGCACCTTAAGAAGACAAATATTTCGCTAGTTATGTTGATCACAGAATTCATCACCACCATCCATCCAACAAATTTGCTGAAGCCCACGAAGCACAGACTTCATCGACACGTGAATGTTGAGGCTATCCAGCTGCTAGACAATACAGATTTAGTGCGTAGCCTGTATAGAACTTTTGAATTAGTGTAGTGTACGAAGCGAATGAATAATAGTGACAACGCTGTACTATACATATAACAGACACATGCACATAGTGTTGTACTTGTGTAAAAGTGCAAAAGGAGACTATTCTTAGTTTTAACATAATCTATCACGTTAGTAAGTTAGAGTTAAATTGCTTATTAGTCTTTTAGGCTAGTTCGTAAGTATTTATTAAGAATTTTGTTCTTACTAATAAATGTTATAATAGTGCCATGTTATAATATTGATATAGCCCAATCAGTTTGAGAAAATACGTCAGTTCTTACAGTTTTAGGGTGAAATCCTATTAGCTTTAACTATTTACTTCTATTATTTACTGATTCTAGATCAATACAATAAACACTATAAAACACTAAAATCATGTTTCTATGCAATATTGACTAAGAAAAACTGTTTAACAAAAAATACAACCGAATTCAAAATGAAAACACTACAAAGTGAAAAATAGTCGGTGTTCTTGTTTTGGTTTTTTCGTTTTTTGACACCGACTTTCGAAATTGAAGTTATTTTTCAATTTGTAGTGTTTTCATTTTGAAGTAGGTTGTAATTTTTGTTAAAAAGTTTTTTATTTTTCACTTTTCAGTTGTGGTACATACTCGTAATGGACCAATTCTCCAAAGTGAAGCCAGAATAGATTAACCCAGAAATATGCAACTTAAACAACAACGGTGGAATTAGAGTATACCAGGGTGAACTGTTCACACCTGCGTACCCCTTTAAAGCGTGCTATTGTGATGTTATGTTATTAAATGATGTTAACAATAAACAGACATGCGATTGCAGCTATCCCGGGTGATTTGCCCTCATTTATTGAAGAGTTCTGATGTATATCTCCAAAGTTCTTCATCAGATCTTGATGAATTTGAATGGGACCACATGAGAAGCACCAGCTTTCAAATGAAAAAAGATTCATCAAAATCGGTTCACCCATTAAAAAGTTCTGAGGTAACAAAAATAAAAAACAGCCGAATTGATAACTTCCTCCTTTTTGCGAAGTCGGTTAAAAATGGTCAGGATTGGCCTCCGCACTACTTGCGCCTGCGATCCCAGTTAGGGTTTCGCGGACATTGAATCTAAGTTAACAGTGCCTGGCTGGAGGCTCTAGTTTAGTCTCCACAGGGAATATCCGGTTAAGCAGTAGTCATCATTTGAACTGCTGAACTGCGAGACGCTCCTCATTATAAAAATCTAAGTTAACTCAAACTATTGACAGTTATACATTTTGGTGACGTTTCGTCATGAACAATAAGCAGTCGCTCTTTGTAAATGACAAGCTGACCCGCGTCTTCGCTCCTGTCAACTGGCTATCTACCTACCTACCACTTACCTACCTACCCATCTACCTTACCTACCTACCAACCTACTCACCTGCCCTACCGATCAACCTACCCTATCCTACATAATGAATTTCATAGGCAAAATTTTGCTACTTGGGATTACATTATTGCAATTTTCATAAGGATCTCTAATTTTTTTGAAAATAATTTATATCCTATGTTACTCGGGAATAGTGGAGCTTTCATAGGTGAAATAATTTTTTAAATCGGTGCAGTAGTTTCGGAGCCTATTCGGTACAAACAAACAAAAAAATCTTTCCTCTTTATAATATTGGTATACTACAACATAGCTGCAGAAAGGGCAGGCCGATTGAGTTAAGATCTATTCTATAAGTCAAGAGTAATTAAGACGGTATGTATAGAGAAAGATTGCAAAATTGTTCTTAACAAAGATGTCTACCACTTGAAGTCTTCAAACGCATTTAATCGATTGGTGCTAAACTCGTCCCAATTATATCCGGCTCATCGGATGACTGACTAATCGGCCCCGTTTAAGATAATCGTCTTTCAACGATTATTCGGTTAAAAATAAACGGTTAATCCGATTAAACAGGTGTTCTTCATGGTCAATTTGTTGAAAGAAATTATTTCGAGTTTTTTCGCATTCTTTTGGTGTTGTTTTTAGAAAAGTATCAGATGTCCAAATTCATAATGAAATAATTATTATAAACGCGAAAGATACTCACGAATTTGCATTTGGCGCACGGGTAGATCAAGTCCTGGATTGGGACAGGACATAAGATACTTTTTATCCCTTGGGAGAATATAAAATTTAGAAGGTAGAAGCTAGTCAGCCTGTTACGTACTCAATACTGGGAAACAAGCCTCCTCTCTGTGAGAGGGAGTGGGCACATAGAGGGGTGGTGGATATCATATGTCTTCGAAATTTTGGTTCTAGGACATGCTGGTTTCCTCACGATGTTTTCCTTCACCGTTTTGCGAGCAGTGGTGATAAAAAAGTTAACACAATTAAAATTTCTCAGTCAACCCGCAGTCTGGACTTGTTCCTAGTTTGGGGGCGAGCTAATTATTGTCGTTTTAGCGCATCCAGGCAACCTAGACCGAAACCTAGGTCCTGTATTTAGATTAAAGTCATTTAGTTTTTGTAAATAAAGTCCATTTAGTTGAGACAATGCGTTTGTACGAGCCAATTTTGTTGATTTTCTTCTAACATTTTATCAGGTTGGCACTTTCAAGTCCGTTACGCCTGAAAGTTATAGATTTGAAGTATTGAAGTATTACCTTTCGATAGCCTGCTAGAATAGCTACAAAGCCGTCTTTGGAAGGTGGGGATCGCTTGGATAGTTTGGGAGGAAATTAACTTTTAGGGTTGTGAGATTGCACATTTTTATAAGATTGACACTTTCAGGCCGTTACGTGCCTGAAGGATGCACTAATTAAAGTATAGCGAACAGGCCGTCTTTGCAACTAACTGGGTTACACCTTATACGATACCTCGTCAGACTGTTTGACAGGTTTTCGGATTGTGATCACCCGTAACGACTGACAAAGGTCTACAGATCTGACTGTCGGGACGAGCAGCTTTAAACGTGTACACCGTTAAATTTTGGTCGTTGAAATCCCTTGGATCGTCGATCCGGTACATGAAACAATAATAACAAAAAAAAACACAAAAAAAATAATCGACTTCCAAAGCAAAACGCAAAAAAGTGCAAAAAAACTTTCGTTTCATCGGTATTGCAAAATTATAAAACAAGAGGTACCAAAGACCAACTTCCGAAACGTATTTTGTTTTGGAAGTAATTTTATTTGTTTGTACTCTTTTTTATTATTTTTTACAAGCTTTTATTTAACTTGCAATAGGTATATGTAGCACTAGCTTCAGCCAGCGGCTTCGCCCGCGTGTATTATACATATAAACCTTCCTCTTGTATCACTCTATCTATTAAAAAAACCGCATCAAAATCCGTTGCGTATTTTTAAAGATCTAAGCATACATAGGGACAGACAGCGGGAAGCGACTTTGTTTTATACTATGTATGTAAGTGTGTTCGGGTTAAATCTTGCAACTGAATTTGAAAGCAGTTATCCTCCACCGATTAAGATGAAATTTTGCATACACGTTTAGTTTGGATGACAATGCATGGTTAGCTAAGTGACGTCATTCTTAATCCAATATGGGGGAGGGTCCAAGATGGCGGACTAGTTATTTTGCACTGCCATGATAGGGGTACCAAAATAAAAGGGTTAGCTGAGAAGAATTCGAAAAAAGCTTGTAATAAAAAAAGTTTTTTTAATGATTAATTTTATTTTTACAAATCGATGCTGTTTCATGTACCGGATCGATGCTCCACGGGATTTAAACGACCAAAATTTAACGGTCAATGATGGTCAGCTATCCACAGAATGGCTTCGGCAAGCATTGCTTAACTTTGAAGATGGTCCCATTAGACTGTTAAAACTTAGCCACGACCTGCTCACGTTTCTCAACTCCCACGAGTGATATTTTGGCTTGCAATCTGCTTGAAACTGGAGTATAATAAAAGCAAGCGATGCCAGAGGTCAAACGTAGTATAATTTTAGGTCCCATGTGCATTACAAGCAGGCTCCATTAGAGAGAGCAATGATAATATTAAGTGCACGACACTCTAGGGTTGTCACAACCAAGAAATTATAAACTCCCTAGAAAATATTGTTTTATTACCACCTTCAAAAAAACGGAGGCAATCAATTTGACATTTCAAAATATTCACATATGTTACTCTGTATGGGTATCTAAACACGTGTGGCAAATTTTATTTTTTTAGGTATGTATGTTTGTCCACGCATTTCTACGAAACTACTTACTGTATCGTGACCATTCTTTTTTTATTGGAATAGGGATCTCTCTATTTAGGGCATAGTGCAAGTTTCATCAAAACAAACAACCGAACTCCTTAGCTACAAACAGCACGAATGAGTAAATTGAGTTATTATGGGTATTTTGTCAGTCTTTTAGGAACCTTAATCGCTCACTTTTTTGTGATAGTGTACTAAAACTAAAAAGGAAGAAATATTTTTGTGAGTTGAAATTTTCACAGATGATGTATTTCTGTTGCCGCTATAACAACAAATACTAAAAACAGAATAAAATAAATATTTAAGGAGGGCTCCCATACAAAAAACGTGATTTTTATGCCGTTTTTAGCTATAATGGTACGGAACCCTTCGTGCGCGAGTCCGACTCGCGCTTGGCAGTTTTTTTTAGTATTTGTTGTTATAGCGGCAACAGAAATACATCATCTGTGAAAATTTCAACTCTCTAGCTATCACGGTTCTTGAGATACAGCCTGGTGACAGACAGACAGACAGGCGGACCGCGGCGTCTTAGTAATAGGGTCCCGTTTTTACCCTTTGGGTACGGAACCCTAAAAAGTGCAAAATAACTTTCGTTTCGGCAGCCGGTGTTGCAAACGATAAAAAAACAAGTACCAAAGACACCGGCTTCCAAGTCGGTTTATTTTTTTGAGTTGAAAAGTTGTTAAACACATTTTTACTTGGAATTATATGGACGGAAAAGGAGAAGAAGGCCAAAGAAAAGAAATATATCTATTGTATAAGGAATGTCATGAAATAAAAGAAAATGAATTAAGTGTTGACTTGGGAGAATGAGAGAGAATAGGAGATGGAATACGTGTTGCGCCGCCCACAAGTAACATGGACAAAGGCAATCAGGTCGGAAAGGTCGGTAAGGAAATCAGTAGATTTAGTTGTGGAATAGGAATTTCTGACCGAATCATGGTTACCTACATAATCACTATTTCTAACAAATATCCTAGCTGGAACATTTAAATGTTTGTAAATTGCGGGAATCGAGACAGCAACATAAAGTGCGGAACCAAATGGTAAAATTTACTGCTGTCTAAAAATGCGCCCAAAGCAAGGTTTGTCAATACATAGAAAACTTAGATTTAATCTTATTTATTTATATGAAAGGAAAAGCTTTGTATATTTGTTACACTCTGTGATAATGGCAGGTTTCCTTGGGCAAGGTTCTTCAAAAGAAACTCTGCTACAACTTTTCACTGTACGGATTTTTACCCGATTAATGGCTAGAAGTTCGAACATGTAACTTACGACACAACAGGCGAAATGTCTACTCTACCTACCCTCTCAAAGAATACAGGCATGATGTCATAATAGGGACCTACTTTGTCCTCCCATCTCAATTTATATGCGGTCGGTGCAATTTGTTTTCCGGCATATTTTTTCTATAGGTCTTCAACTCAGTTCTTTCTTTCTTTCTTGTCTAGCCACATCATCTTTCACACAGTCCATCAAACGTTTCTTCTATCTTCACTTACTTTTTACCACATTGAAACTTAAAACTTTCGTCACGACAATTTCAGTAAAATAATATTTTCCGTGGCAACCCTACCTGCTATATCTTGAGAACTCAGCGTTTTTATCATTACGACTTGTATGATGGGCGCTGGGCATCATTAAAGAGTATCAGACGCATATTTAGTGCAAAGCTTTTAAGTTTACGGGTGTAAGCAGAGTAGTAGGTGACAGCAATCATGTTTTGTTATTTTTCTAGATCAATTTTGCTCTATACCACTTCAGTTTACTTTTAGCCGCATAGTTCAATCTTTGAGGTTAAGCAATACTTGCCGAGCTTGGTCCGTGGATGGGTGACCGTCCTTTAGATGCTTCCCTTCATGATGGTTGAGCTGAGTGGTGCCGATCCATGCGTCATGTTCGTGAACGGGCGCCATCAGTTGGGATTGGTCATAACTTAGCTGCATCGGCCTTTATTATTTGTTACTGTAAAGGCATTTACGTGCACGTCTATTTACATCCTTATTATATATTATTTGATAATCTCACTGACGGACTAAAAATAAATTATCATTTTTCTAAGGAAATATCCCTATTTCAATAGAAAATGCAAAGCTACACCAAGCATTTCCTTGAGCTATTTAAATATCCCGAAGTACTATATTAAGGTTGCCCTAGTCGACGGCACGAACTATTTTGTGCACGGGGTTAAAATGCATGCTGTCTCATCCGACAACATGTGCGAAAGAGATAGATGCTGTGATGAGCAGTAAGAAGCTAGTTTGCGTACGAATTAGCACTTTTGCAAGTTTGTAGCGAAATTGATGATGATTAATAACGAAAACGAGAGCGCGTAATTTTATAACCAGACGCTTGGGAGTCATGAAAAAACGACTAAATGTATATTTTCAAAATAAAATGATTTGCATTGTTGAATTACTAATCTATTCCAGTATAGTGGCCGTTTTGCAATTTTCCTTCTTCTTATGGTATTTATTACCACCCAAAGTTTCGTTAAAATTAGTGTTGAATTATGGAACTTTCGACGCTCATAACTTTCTTTTTTTTTTACTTTTTTTCCATAAAGGGCTAGATAATGATGAGACAAATTGATATCATTTTTTTATATTGAACGTTCATCGTCAAACAGTGGAGCAATCGCCAGACTACGTTTGTATGGACGAATGATAGACTAGTGTAACCTTAACTAATGCCGCCATGGTGAAAATAAGCAAAGGGGTGATTCCCACCCCTTTCACAAAAAAATACCAGTATAAAAGACTACAAAATGCATAAGTACCAGTAGTTTCACACTTAACCGACCCGGGAGTCGAACCCGCTCCCTCAATCACACAATCCCGCTATTGTCTTTAAAGAAGTATAGTGTGAACTATTATTTATTTTGAATGGAAATAACCCTTTTGAAGTTGTTAAATCGAAAAGCACTCACAAAACTACTAGTGATTGAAAATGTATTTGAATTCAGCCATGTGGAAAGTTAGCGAAAATGTTCATTCTTTCTCATAATTAAATTAATGTTGTGTCCGTTAAAACGTAAAGGGGCATATTTAATAAAGAAAACTGATAAGCAACAGGTGATTTCTTCCGGTCCGTTCTTCTCCACGTAGGTATTTGCCGAACGGATGGTAGAATCACTTATTTATTATACGTTTTATTGTAGACTTTAAAATACAATTATGAAAATAAGCTTAAAATTAATACAAATACAATGGGCCCTTATCGCATACCGCGATCTCTTCCAGGCTTCCTGGTATGGACAGTAATTGCCTGAATTTGAAGTGCAGGGTTTGTCATTGGTGTGACATAAACATTGTTTAAATACTTTATTATCACACAGATATATATATATGATATGCAATATATACATAAATACATACATACTAAATATAATGGCCATAAAAAAAATGATGAATGACTATTGATAATCACAATCACAAATCAACACGCTAAGACGAAGACAGTGACAGGTAATGTTCCTTTACGAGTATTTTGAACACAGGCAATGGTTGAACACGTTTGATTGGATCTGGCAATGCATTCCACAGACGAGTAGTCTGGATTTATTCAAAAAAGTGACTCAATCATGATCCAGGCCTAGTTGTCCTCCCAGCGACGCCCTGAGCCGAGGTCGACCCCACAGGGGTAAGCCGTCAGCGTGGTCGCTTAGGTTTAGCTTTTTATGCCTGGCTCCGGGTCTATATGTCTCCACAGAATCGCTCGGTTATGCAGTAGCCAATGACTCTGATTGAAACGGGATAGCCACAAAAAAAGGAGCGGCATGTGACAATCTGTCAATTCTGTAAGTTATTTCCATATATTGCCTGCCATAGTAAACGGCAAATATTGCGATAATGAACCAATTATGTAATTTTTCAATCGATTTAAAAAAGGATGAGGTTCTCAATTCAACTGTATGTGTTTGTATTTTGTTACGCGATTACTCCGCCAATCATGAACCAAGTGAAACGAGTGCACGTTTTGTTCCCTCAACGTCGTTGGCGGCTGTCGTCGTCTTAAGGCTTAGCACCACAGATATAAATCTAACTAGACGACGCGATTGTATGTACTGCGCGTGCCAAAAAACGGAGTAAAAATACACCGAAATCTATAAAATGCCTCTTTATGCCATATTGAGCTGTAAATAATGTATAGAAAAGTTGGCCGAGGCATTGGAAATGATTTCTTTCATTGGTAAGTAAATTTGTTTTTAAATTGTGTGTGAGAAAGTGTCACGCTTGGTTTTCATACAGATGGAGGGACATGCGTTATCTATTTAGATTTGTGTCTTTGCTTTGCACCCACTGCAGTTTTTATTCGCGCGATTTTTCCGCCCATTCTGTGACCTATGGAATTGCATGAAGCGGCACGCATTGCTGTAAAAAATTCGCGCGGAAATAACACCGAAAGAAAGCCGTGTTTTGCCACAATACAAAAATCGCGTGGAATTTTATTCGCAGTGCGTGTTAGTTAGATTCAGTACGCGGACAAAAATAAAAATCGCAGTGCGGGCTAAGCCTTAGGTTTTGCAATCGAAAGTGAAGATGAAAATGATCTTATTATAATTTTAGGATTGATTTATAAACTTTAAAAATACAACCTCAATTTTGATTACGAAATCGAAACTCATAAAATATTGGCAAACGTAAGCAAAAAAGAATACGATTTATTATTTTAAGAAGCGATTTACAAACCTTAGCAGTAACTTAAGACCCCGCCCGTATCACGACCATCTTGTACAATCAATATACCTTAACTTCTCAAGCAATTACTGGAACCAATAACTTCAATGTACCGCCCGGGCGTCGAACCCATAAATTTAATTCCGATGCTTACAATTGAACCACCCGACCTCGGTTCATTTGACTTTATGCTTACTTTAAAGTGGTAGGCAGAGGTTCTGTGTCATTAGTTATATTATAAGTGATATTTGTTCTGTAATTTATTGGTATAATATTAACGCTGACAAGATACTACTTTCAGTCCCCTCTTTTAACATGTATCAAAAAATAACATTGACACCTAACGGCAGAATACCAAACAAAACTTATTTATTTCAATTAGGCCATTAAGGTTCCCTTAGTCAACGGCACGAACTATTTTGTGCGCGGGGTTAAAATGCATGCTATCTCATCCGACAAGACGTGCGAAAGAGATAGATACTGTGATGAGCAATAAGAAGATAGGTCTCGTACGAATTAGCACTTTTGAAAGTTTGTAGTGAAATGGATGATGATTTAGGACGAAAACGAGCGCGCGAAATTATGAACAGACCTTTGGGAGTCTAGATATCATGAAAAATCTACTAAATGTATATTTTCAAAATAAATTATTTGCATTGTTGAATTACTAGTCTATCCCTGTATGGAAGCCGTTTTGCAATTTTCCTTCTTTTTATGGTTATTATTTCGGCCCAAAGATGCGTTAAAATTAGTGTTGAAATATGGAACTTTCGACGCTCATAACTATCATATATTGTATTTTTTTACTTTTCTTTTTCCATACATGGCTAGAAGCTATAAGACAAATTGATATATTTATTTATTTTGAATGTACACCGTCAAACAGTGGAGTAATCGCCAGACTACGTTTGTATGGAAGAATTTTTGACTAGTGTAACCTTAAATGGCACTGTTGAACGTAAAAACAATTAAAGTCATAATAATTGATTCTACCGTCCATTCGGAAAAGGAGCTTGTTATGAAGAAGAACGGACAAGAAACTCCATTCTTCCTCTTTAAAAAAAAGTGTTTTACAATATTTACATACATACCTATATTAATTCATATACGTGAGGACGATGCACCGATGCGATACTACTTATAGATATAAAGAAATTAATGAAATTTCATTCATTTGATAAATAGGAACATGGTTCTCACATACTTACAAATATTGAAAACAAAGGTAAATTACCTAATTCTACAACAACGGAACAGTGTGCGAGTCAATTTCTTAAAGAAATAAGAGAAGAACAAAATAAAATAAAGCGTTACTATAATTATGAATTTATTATAATTAGCCAGTTTGATTTTTCTACTCTAAAGATTGCCCTATGGATCAGGACCAGAATGTTTCCAAACAATCTTTTCTTGAATGTAACCCAAATGCAACTTAACTTTAAGAGCCGGTTTCTGAATCGAAAATTAGGAGTGACCAATGTCTGAAAAGGTTTACAAGTTTTTAGGCTAATCTACTCTACATTTATCAAAAAAACTAATACAAATTCTTTATTCAGACATCGTTATGTCTAACGTAATCAGCGATGACCATAAACCACCGTACTTACCCCTATTAAAGCTGAAAAGCTGTATTGCTCTTTAAGGGCCTACATACGCTTTAGTGCCGTAAAACGGTAACTTTCTAAAGCATACTCCTCAGTAACGGCTAGGTTAAAAGGTTTGAAAAAATTATATATTTAGTATTGATTCATGTACATAATTTTGAACACAAGGTTTTTTCGTGTAACTAATAGTTTTGCTTTAAAAAAATAATTAACAACACGATATTTTTTCGCAACTTTTGGAAACTCCTCCAAAACGACTTGGATGTTTAAAAATATTTTTATACAGAAAAATTGTTGGCTGGAATTTCTTCATACCTAACATAGCATATGTAAATCCAAACTAATATTATAAATGCGAAAGTAACTCTGTCTGTCTGTCTGTCTTTCTGTCTGTCTGTCTGTCTGTCTGTCTGTCTGTCTTTGCTTCACGCCTAAACTACTGAACCGATTTGTGTGAAATTTGGTACAGACATAGTTTGGAACTTGAGAATGGACATAGGATAGTTTTTATTACAAAAAATAAAATATAAAATAAAATTTATTCCGGACATACAGCGCCATCTATTGGTCAAGAGTCGGCATCAGAAGTCACTATTCCACGCGAACGAAGTCGCGGGCAAAAGCTAGTCAAATCATATTTTGCAAACAAAACTGTTCAAAAGGAGGTTCAATTTTGAATTTTTGGCATCGAGCGGGCGCACGGCCAGTACTGCGTTACATTGGGGCGTATATATGAGAGCGCCGACTGAATTTCCTAAGTAAAAAGTCACAATTCGAGGTTTGGCTCTCCTCTATTTCCTCCACCAATATTGGACCAATATAAAAGATAGTCCATAAACTGGAAAAGTAAGATATGTACTATGCCCCTATGTTTTCCTTTTTCCATTTATATTTGTCAAATTTGTACAGGCTTAGCCTCTGTTGACAGCGAAATCTTTAGCATTTTTTGAGGGTTCTAGTGCTTCTAAACATAATAATGTATCATCAAAAATAAACAATAGGAGCACAGTATATATGTATTATTTTCAGTTTATAGAATATCTTTTATATTGGTCTAATATTAAAGAAGAAAATAGGCGAGAGCCTACAGTAGCGATAGAAATAATTTTCAGAAAAAAAATTGGTGTCGAGGGGCTCATGTTTCTGTGTCCTCTGGTCCATTAGACAGTCAGACACAAAACTGTTTCATATGTCAGCATTTAACTAACCAATTTCTCCTTCTTCCACAGGCCAATAACATGACTTAACCACCATACGTCTCCCACTGCCGCTCCGGCACTCGCTTGCCGCGATGACTGCGTACCTTCGGATCCTGTTCATCTGCGTGGTAGTGGCAGCAGCGGCGTCACTGACGCGCGGCGCCGCCTGTCCCTGGGCGTGCTCGTGCCGCGCTGCGGCTGCTGACTGTGCTCATAGGGGGCTGCTGCATGTGCCCAAGAGGCTGCCCACTGACTCGCTAAGACTGTAAGTAGCTTTCAGCAACATTAAATATGACAAAATGACGCTATGACCGAATGACGCTTTATTAAAATGACGTTATCCGAAATGACGCTATGATCAAAAGACTCTGTGAGAAAATGACGGTACCCGAAATGACGCTATGACCAAAAGACTCTGTGAGAAAATGACGGTACCCGAAATGACGCTATGACCAAAAGACTCTGTGAGAAAATGACGGTACCCGAAATGACGCTATGATCAAAAGACTCTGTAAGAAAATTACGTTATCCGAAATGACGCTATGATCAAAAGACTCTGTGAGAAAATGACGGTACCAGAAAAGACGCTGTGAGAAAATGACGGTACCCAAATGACGCTTTTATAAATTGATGGTACCCGAAAAGACTCTGTGAGAAAATGACGGTACCCGAAATGACGCTATGATCAAAAGACTCTGTGAGAAAATGACGGTACCCGAAATGACGCTATGATCAAATGACGCTGTGAGAAAATGACGGTACCAGAAAAGACGCTGTGAGAAAATGACGCTACCCAAATGACGCTATTATAAAATGACGCTTTTATAAATTGATGGTACCCGAAAAGACTCTGTGAGAAAATGACGGTACCCGAAATGACGCTATGAACAAAAGGCTCTGTGAGAAAATGACGGTACCCGAAATGACGCTATGATCAAATGACGCTGTGAGAAAATGACGCTGTGAGAAGGGCGCTATTATAAAATGACGCTTTTATAAATTGATGGTACCCGAAATGACGCTGTGAGAAAATGACGGTACCCGAAATGATGCTATGCCGAAATGACGCCATGCTCGAATTATTCTATGCTGAAAGTCACTGTCACATAATGAAACTATGACAAAATGCACTGTGACGCTATGACAGTATGATGTGTGCATACAGTTGCATCCTATTCATCTGCGTGGAAGTGGCCGCAGCGGCGACAAAATCATGCTATGACAAAAAAATTGGATGACAATCAGACAAAAGTACCTTATTTTTATTATGCGTACAGCTGTGGTACAATTAATACTAAGGAATGGAATTCCCGCCGGAGTCTGTGTTTCCCGACAGCTACAATCTAGGAGACGTTAAATCAAGAGTGAATAGGTTATTTCTAGGCAAGAGTGTTTCACCTTCGACCACATCATCGCTTACCATCAGGTGAGATACAGATAGTGGTCAAGCGCAAGCGTATATAATATGAAAATAAAGCACCAAATAATAAGCAACTTGATAAATAACAGACTTACTAAATAGCAGAATGACCCATCCATACATGAATGAAAATATTAAATGGCAGTTCATCAGACGACAGACTAACAAAATAACCTTAACACAAGAAAACGACAGAAAACTGACTACAAACAAATGTACCAAATGATATTTTTTTATGCATATTAATTAATAGCGGACGCCTCGCGATTTCACCCGCGAAGTTCTCGTTCCCCTGGGAATACAGGGATAAAAAGTAGCCTTTGTCACCCGGGTATAGTGTAGCTTAACAACGGTGAAATTATTTTTGAAATCGGTCCAGTAGTTATTAAGTTTATTCGTTACATATAAATATTGCCTCTTAATAATATTACTAGCTTCTGCCAGCGGCTTCGCCTGCGTTTATTATACATATATATGTATAATACACGCAGGTGAAGCCGCTGGCATAACCTTCCTCTTGAATCACTCTATCTATTAAAAAAAAACTGCATCAAAAACCGATGCGTAGTTTTAAAGATAAACATACATAGGGACAGACAGCGGAAAGCGACTTTGTTTTATACTATGTAAGGATTAGTATTAGTATAGATGATATACGTATCCGTGCCTCGCCAAGCACGTTAAGCCGTTGGTCCAGACTGTCATTTGAAGATCTGACACCACTCTAGCCGAGGGGTACCGTATTACCCAGTTACTGGGTTGTGGAGGTCAGATAGGCAGTCGCTTCATGTAAGACACTGACCTACTCAGCTGAATCCGATTAGTCTGGAAGCCGACCCCAACATAGTTGGGAAAAGGCTAGGCAGATTGATAAATAATATACGTACCTATTTGTGTGTAGTGGCATTGGTGGTATTAACTGCCAGCTAAAACGACTAAGATACCGAACGTGATAAAACGCACCAAAAAAAATTACTAACGAAAAATACAATTTTTATTGAAAAGCCGAAATAGTATCGCTACCTAACGGAAAATACTTCACACAACGAACTTCCACACTTCCACAATATTGATATAATATCAGAAACCATGAAAACTATCTAAATTACCAATAAACACCCCATACCATTCATGGGGGTGAGAAACCCATAGCCCATAATAATATACAGTAATATTGCAGAAAAACTCACCGATATTTTCCTTAGGGAAAGAAACCCGTGAAATTATTGTAGAGCAATGAAAATTTAGAGGCGGCAGTATCTATTTGCTAGCCCGCAGTATAACCCGCGTGAAAAGTGTTTTATAATCCCAAGGAAACCGGGATGATATCCTATGTACTAATCCAGCGCCCTAATTGTCAAAGTCAAAAATATTTATTTCGATAAGGCCTTTAAGAATGTCTACTTTTGAATGTCAACAATTAAAATGTACCGTGCATTCGGAATAGTAACTTGTTATGGAGAAGAACGCACAAGAAACTCCATACTTACTCTTTTAAAAATAATAAGTGGTTTACATAATAGTACATACATTAATACATTCATATATGTGAGGACGGTGCACCCAGAATAGCACTACATACTATACTACGTATAGGTATAAAATATAAAAAGCATTAACAGGTACATTAATTAATTTGATAAATAGGAACGTGGTTCTCACATACTTACAAATATTGCAAACATAGGTAAAATACTTAATTCAACAACAACGGAACGGTGTGTGAGTCAATTTCTTAAACAAAAAATAAATAAATACAGTAACTATGAATAGGTATATAAATTAACAAATAAGATTTCGTCTACACAAAAGATTGTCCTATGGAGCAGGACCAGCATGTTGATTGTGTAAACAAATCGCAAATCGCTGTGTCTATCGCATCATATTGTACACCTAGTTTATATTATTGCTTGTATAACCTTATAAGGTTATTGTTAAATAAATAACTCAAACAAAGCGCGCGCGTGTTCTTCGCTTGCATTCATTGCTTCATTTGCTAAAAAATACATCTTCTCGACAGCGTCAAACACGCAATGAATGCTTTTGAATCGTCAAAATTACAGCGGTTTTTAATATTTCAATAAGGTTATGCAATTTAGAATGCAGGTTAAATGCGGCCAATTTCATTAAAATTCTTTCAGTGGTTTATTCGAGAAAACGTAAAATACAAACAGACAGACACTATTTCACATGTATTATATTATTAGTATGGATGTCGTAACTAAAAAGAGACAGAGCCCTAAGAACATTTAGGATTACGACTCTAATAGTTCTTAAGACTATGTCTCTAAAATATACGTTAAAGAGAAAACAGCGTAAGATTGAAACCCGACTTAAAAATAATAATTGAATTTTAAAACTCAACCATAATAGAATCAGACTATCACATTCCATACTTCAAAAGATATTTCCAAATGCATATTCTATAATAACAAAAGCTCGATCCTTGAATAATTTTCTCCCTATCTGCCAGATAGGTTTAGATCGAGCGTGCAAGATTCATTATTATTCAGAAAGAAAGAAAATCATCTATTTGCCAATCCCATTCAGAAAGAAGAAAATGATTTTTCTTCTCTACCGATTCATAATTCTGCAAACTATTGAATAGGGGAAAGGGACGGTCGGATAGAAAAGTGTTGAGTAAACTTTATTTCTTTTCTTGTTGAAGATGTATTTTTATGTGATTGCACGGGGTCCCAGCGCTAAGAAAGAAAATTTCGTTTAAATAAATTTTGTGTAAAATTAACATTTTCTGGAAGTGAACATAAAAATTGTATGTTCTTATTTAATCAACTCTCTGAAGCACAAAATTATGGAATAAACATTTCAAAGATTATTTGAACGAATCGTTTAAAATTGATACCAATAGATGGCGCGGTTTTTAATTTCTGCGGCATTCCACTGAATTGTTTAAAATTGTATTGTAACATTTTAATGCAATGAAACTGTAAAACCGTGCAGAAAAATACTGTAAAACAAATCTTCACTGTATTTAAGGAAAAAATATTGACGAACTGCATAGTATATATTTGCAAGTCGCTGCTAATACTATAATATCTATCGCCGTGGAACGGAACCGAACGCGATCAATGTAATTAATAAAAGTATGTGAAAATAATTAGTTTAATCAGACGAAAAACGCTAGTTACGTCGGCACGGTTTCTTTGTATGGGATGAGGCATCTGTATGCATTATTTTATTATCTGTGGTGATTGAGATAAAAAAGTAAAGAATACTTTCTCTTGAGTTCGAAAAAAAATAAAAAATAAAATAGTTGCAGGTAAAAAAATAAAAAAAATGGGAATAAACAATTTTTTTTATTTTTTTTATGAACATAATTATTATAAAGTTCAATCAATTTATCTTTGCAACTGAAAATAGTTAATAATAATGTAATAGTAAAAAAAAATAGGCAATCATGGGGCCGACTGACTGCCGACAGAATTTAACACATCTCGTCACGGCGCAACACGTCATATTAGCATGTTGGCGACGGGATCACATTAACATGTCGCTGATGCGATCCCATAAGTTTTGCCCCTACCAAAAATCTACCTCAACGCGGCTAAATAAAATTTCACTTTAAGACTTCAATTTATCTTAAATGTCGTAACAAATCAATTATTACTTACTCAATCCGCCTTTTTTAACACGCTTTTATTAGCTTGGTTTGTATGAATCTACGTAACGGAATCTTTGAACGTGATTTTCACCCTCTTCAAAAGGTCGGATTAGTTTGAAACTTTGCACACTTATCAAGAACCGATGACAATGCAATAATTTGAATAGTTTTTTTCCCATTACCCTTACCGTTTTTTATCTAAAAAAAACATAATAAATAATAGTTTTAATTAAACTAAAAACACGCTTTAAAAGAAAATCAAGCTAAAAAGTATTAAATAATTTTCAATAAATTTAAATTAAGATTAATGTGATTAACAAAACAAATGTAGTGAAAAAAAACGTAGGGTGCCCAAAATTACTACTTTTACCAATATCTGCCAATAAAATTTTATAATAAAAATTGACATCAAGCACCCCACACGTTTTTCTATAATTTTTTTTTAGTTAATCACACTATTCTTAATTTAAAATTATTTTTTAGTTTGGTTTTCTATTAAAGCGTGTTTTTTACTATTATTTATTTCAACCACTCTTCAAAACGCATTCCTAACCGAAGCACTTCTCTCCCCGCCGGTACGTAAGGGCGGGTTCATATTAGCATCATATTGGTCTGATCAGCACGTGCCGACAATCTGTCTTCATGTGTGTATACAGACCTAGAATATTATGTTTTTCTTTATACAAATAGTTATTGATTTAAACTGCATAATTTAAAAACAATTTTTTTAGGGTTCCGTACCTCGACAGGAAAAAAACGGAACCCTTATAGGACAGGATCACTTTGTTGTCCGTCCTTTTTCTCAGGAACGTGTGGAAGTATCAAGCTGAAATTTATATCAAATACTCAAATCTACTGTCAAACTTCTAAGCCAACGCAATCAAAAGATACAGCCGTATATGCCGCAAATTTTCGACACTCGCAAGGGAATCAAAACCTACAGGGTACTTCCCTTGTACTAAGAATCTTGAAATTTGGTGCCAAGCAACGTCTTATAGCACAGATAAAATAAAATTGCGAAAACTATACATTTTTAGTTACATCATAATATAATAAAAATAATTTTAAACTTACTACCCCTTTCCTCATGAACGCGTAGAGGTATTAAATTGAAATTCATATCAAATACTCAGGTCTATAATACCTTTAAGCTGTAACAAAATCAAACTTCTATGTCAACGCAATCAAAAGAAACAGCAATTTAAGCCGCATATTTTCAAACTCGCAAGGGAATCAAAACCTAAAGGAAGTACAGTTGACCTAGAATCTTGAAATTTTGCATG
This sequence comes from Orthosia cruda, assembly GCA_964057195.1. Lineage (NCBI taxonomy): Eukaryota > Metazoa > Arthropoda > Insecta > Lepidoptera > Noctuidae > Orthosia > Orthosia cruda. The sequence continues at coordinate 888,618 of OZ059856.1, read as the reverse complement.
AAGCAATGTTTTATAGCACATATAAAGGAAAAATTCCGAAAACCTTACATTACAACTTTTTTGTTATATTTTTTTTTTCGAATCACATTTAAACATTTAAGTGGTATATATTTTTGTAAACACCTCTAAAAATCATTCATTTTGATATCCCACTCGATGGGTTTCGAAGCAAAAAATAATTGAGCCCCCCCAATATAGCGCACAAAATCCGCCATTTTTAGAACACTTGGGCGGCCAAGCCCTATCTAACGATGTATTAATTATAAAAAATCGTGCAAGCGGTTTGCAAGATAAGTGGTAGATAATAAAGAATATTACATCCATACAAACATACATACAAGATACGCGCGAAAAACAAAACCCTTTCCTTGCAGCCGGGTAATAAAAACAAAACTCTATAAAACCTTAGCTAACTTTTATCTACCCCTTTTCAAACAATGTCACAATTTCTTTTGAATTTGTACTTTCCGAATAAAAGGAATACATATTCATATTTGGAAAGCGTTTTCCCTAAATTGCACAAAGGACATGCAGGGGTCGCCACCGACGCAACTTCCTGTTGTAATAAAAAGGAAAAATTTACGTTTCCGCCTATGTCCGTGCATATGCAAAATAATGTTAAAAAGGCTTTTTAGACTTGTTTTATTTATTTGTTTTTTTTTTGTAAATTTTTATGCTAAGTAAATAAACGAAACGTAAAGAGTCTAAAACTAACAATTAATTGTAGTTACTTCATAATGGGAATTGCAAGCTTGCCACTCGGAATAAAAGGAAAGGTAGTCTTACTTTAGGTAACATTTAAAGATTAGCGGTTATGTTTTACAGACTTCAAAAAGGAGAAGATTCGATTTATGCGTCTGTAGTTTTAGAATTCCATACCTCAAAAGGAAAAAAACCGGCCAAGTTCGAGTCGGACCTGCACACGAAGTGTTCCGTTCCATTATCGCATAAAACGACACATCACGTTTGTTGTATGGGAGCCCCACTTAAATATTTATTTTATTCTGTTTTTAGTATTTGTTGTTATAGCGGCAACAGAAATACATCATCTGTGAAAATTTCAACTGTCTAGCTATCACGGTTTATGAGATACACCCTGGTGACAGACAGACAGACGGACGGACAGTGGAGTCTTAGTAATAGGGACCCGTTTTTACCCGTTGGGCAAAGAAAGAACCCTTATAGGATCACTTTGTTGTCCGTCTATCTTTCAAGACCTTTTATCTCGGGAATGCGTGGAGGTATCGAGTTGAAATTAATATCGTATACTTACTCAAGGTTTTAACTCCTTGCAGCTGTGAAAAAAACAAATGTCTAGATCAACGCAATCAAGAGATACAGCCGTTAATGACGCATATTTTCCACTCGCAAGGGAATCAAAATCTACAGGATAATTCCCGTTGACCTAGAATCATGAAATTTGGCAAGAAGCAAAGTCTTATAGCAAAAGTAAAGGAAAAATCCGAAAACCGTAATAAATAAAAAAACCGGCCAAGTGCGAGTCGGACTCGCGCACGAAGGGTTCTGTACTTGGTAAATTGCGGTTTACGATTTATGACGTATTAGAAAAAACTACGTACTAGATCTCGTTCAAACCAATTTTCGGTGGAAGTTTACATGGTAATTGTACATCATATTTTTTTTTTCAGTTTTATCATTCTCTTATTTAGAAGTTACAGGGGGGGACACATTTTACCAATTTGCAAGTGTTTCTCGTGCACACTATTCAGTTTAGAAAAAGTAATATTAGAAACCTCATACCATTTTTGAAGACCTATCCATAGATACCCCACACGTATGGGTATGATAAAAAAAAAAGTTCTAAGTACGGGGAACCCCAATTTCTTTTCTTATTTTTATATTTTTGTGTGAAAATCTTAATGCGGTTCACAGTATACATCTACATACCAAGTTTTAACAGTATAATTCTTATAGTTTCGAAAAAAAGTGGCTGTGACATACCGACGGACAGACAGTCAGACATGACGAATCCATAAGGGTTCCGTTTTTTGCCATTTGGCTACGGAACTCTAAAAAAGATTATTAACTTATATATCATTTGCAGCCGGTAAACTGACCGCGATTTATATCGATGTATGGCGACTACAGTTTTCCAACAGCAAAGTTAATTTTGTCCTTCAATTCTGTTTATCTTACCGTTAGAGCAATGTTCGATGCCTTTATAGTTTATGAACTTCAGTAATGCTATTTCATTATTTTGATGAATGTAGCTGTTTGTATGGAACTACGCACTGCAAGTTCCCATCCTCACCTAGTTGCCATTCCACCAATCCGCACCAAGCGCTTCCAAACATCCTTCATAATGCGCACAGCGAATGAGTGGAACTCACTACCTGCGTCTGTGTGTTTCCGAACGCATACAACCCGAATCTCTTCAAAGTTAGAGTGAACAGGCTTCTTCTGGGTAAGCTCACTCCATCGTCGACATTGTCTCTGTCACCTCTGACCTAGACTAGAGTCAAGAGCAAAACCATAAAAAAAAACCCTCAGTGCGCGAGTCTGACTCGCATTTGGGCAGTTTTTTTTTTAACAAAAAGGAACCAACATTATTGAACCGTTTTCTTGCCGTGCCATTAGTTAATATTAACTGATAGTAAACAATATTCTCACCGTTTCTAAAATGATTTGTTACCCGTTCCAGGAACTCATTTTCAAAACTTTAACAAAACAAAAATAACAAGAAAATTCTCTTTCTAAATCAAAGCGAGCAGCGTCTCAGCTTACTGCTTACCCACCGTGATATACAGTGTTGTGTACAATCTGTACAGTCAGGTGCGAAAAGATGTGATGGCTTGGTAAATTCAACAACGATTTTTTTGCAGTAGGTATCAATTGAATCTGCGAGGCTTTTGACACATACATACTTTTTTTCTAATAATTCTATTTTGTACCGCTGCTGTCACAAGCCTGTATGCTTCTAAATTTTATGCTTTTAGCATTACTAGGAAGTTAGGATGTAGGACAGCATAATATTATGTAGGTGTCGATGAAAACAGCTTTTGCATTCAACTTAACGTGTTTATATTTCACCGGGTTATTGAAAGCTTTTTATAATAAATCTCTCCAGATTATAAACTTCTTTCCAATAAGACACGGATATAAAAGTATAATTTAGTAGATTTATTAAAAACTAGCTGTGCCCTCGGCTTCGCTCCCGTCAACTGCATACACTACTTACCTGCCTGCCTACCCTACCAACTTTCTTTCGCGAAGTCTTAACACCGCCATTCAGAAAATGACTTCAAATGCAGAACGCCATCTATCGAATATGAAGTTCAACTGTACGAGTATCTGAATTGCGTGTGTTGTGATAATTTTACGTCTTGAACACTTTAAATTCATTTAACTTTTGTTAGAGAGAACCGATTGCGATGAAACAAAAACTCAGTAACACATCAAGTTATGCACAATTTTTATGTATAAAAGTTATCTACATTGGTTTCGTACATTTTACATGCACAAATAAGCAGACAAAAATTACAAAAATGATGAAAATGGGTTCTGTTGGTTATCCTTTAACACCCTGGCTATTTTCTTTTGAAATATTTTCGATGAACAAAAACGACTTTTCTTCAGATTTATTATATGTATTGATAACTTACACTGTTTCCGTCCGGTGTGTGTGTTACACTGTGTGTCCGGTGAGAGAACCGTTTTTATACATTTGAATCAACATTTTTCAAAATACTGCTATTTTGTAGTTACGGGTGTGGGCATATACATGTTTTGCTGTTGAGTGTACAAAGAGCAGTTCAATGAGGATCATTTGCAGGATTCCTTCCGAGCGTTTTATGAAAGTAGGGAGCCGCGGGCGAGTAGGGGGACTGCGTTAGAGGGTTTGAGTGAGACTCTCTTAAGAAGACCTATTAGAAAAAAATGTTATGCTTACAAGGAGGTCGGCATTATTAAGATTGAGTGGCAGAACTCATTCACGGTGACTTTGAAGATGATAAAATACATTAGAGTTTCTCGTGCATTCTTCTCCATAACAAGCTACTTTTCCGAATGCACGGTAGAATCAACTTTTATTACTTGTAAATTTTAATTTTTGTTTGACGTTCGAAAGTGTCGGATAATGGCCTAGTTGAATAAATATATTTCACTTTGACTTTGACATTACTTGAAAATTGTGAATACCTCTTGTAACTTCAAAACTTTTCATGAAAATTATTTTCTCGAAAAGTAAGCCCAGCTCATCAGCGGCGATCTGAATGAGGGTAGATCATCTTCTTCGTATGTTTCTAACTGTGTCCCATAGCGTACTACGTTGCCGTCGTTTGAATCATTCATTTCTTTAAAAAAATGCATTTTTTTAAGAATTGTATTGTAAATTTTTGGCATTCACAATGTGGCGGCCAAACATTTTTTTTTTAACTAATATTTATAATAAATTCTATGGAAACTTCTCCAGTGTCATTACGAGGAAAGTCATGACATGGTGTACAGATTAACCCCTCAATATTGGCAAGGCTGACTGCACAGGGTGCGACACTAATTTTGTATCCGCACTAACTAGGCTAGACGCGCGTAATATCCATAGTAACTTAACCACTTAAAATGGACGAAGTTACGTTGTAACCGTTGTAAATCACACAAAGAATCTACGCACATAATTTCTTACAACACTTTTAAATACAACCGCAACTTGGAATCTAAACGCATCCCTCTGGCATTTCGGGACTTCCTTCGATCCTATCTATTTCGTGGTCACCCCGCCATTGCCGCTGGCATCGTCTTCCAATGAGAGTTTCCGCTCGATAGCTCCACTACATTATATCCTCAGAAAAGTCTCCTAAACTGTGGATTGTATTCAGATTATTGTGGCTTACCAGAGCTTGGTTTCGCCTGTGGCTACGTCCGAATTGGTTTGAATAAATTGATACATTGGCGCGTGGTCAAAGTAAATTGATTGCAAATATGTAGTTGCATCGGTTCTGTTTGTAAACGCATCTAACTAATAGGTACCTTAGTAACGGAACTCTTTTTTTTTTGTTAAAATTGTTCTTTGTTATATTTATCTCATATTTTTTTTAAATTCTGTAAATGTTTTTTTTTTTTTTTTTAATATTGCTTGCAATTACACTTGCTCGCTTGAAATTGAAGACTATCTGATGGGAATAAGAACGTACTTACTGAATACTCCCAGAACAATGAAAAACCTAAGTAATTCTCCAAGGTCCAGTAATCCAATGTACTCGTATCACTATAGGTTCCAATGCATCAAAATTTGTTCAGGAGTTTAGGCGTGAAAACGTTACAAAGAAATGCACAAACAAAGTCACTGCCGCATTTAAAATATTAGTATGCATGTATTAAACTAAAAAGGTAATCTATAATAATAACGACTCCGTATCTAAAGGTCCTATTCGCAAAACGTCCTACTAGCAAAATGTCCTATAAAAAAATTATGGGAATGGTACAGTCATACCAGACAAATATGTGATTGTTAAAGGAATCATTTTAATCAACATTTTCTTAAGAATGTTTACTTAAAAAATAAAATAGAAGTAAAATCCAAATGAATAATGTGTTGTTTTTTGCGTTTAGTTCGCAATAGATCATATCTAGTTTATGTTATAAATCGGTCTGTGTGTAGAAATTCTTGTGGATGTTCTCCGCCCTGGGCGTTGAAGATCTTGAGCAATTCATCACTCTTCCCCGGCCAGGTTGTGATGCGGACACCTTCACCGTCTGTGGCCACAAACGGTCAAAGTTCCTCTCGGAAGGTAAGCGCAGAACACGGCGCGGTCAGTTGTGGCGACAAACTACTCAAGTTTGTCACCCGTGGGTCACACCGTATGGCAGCCGGCCATCATGCCGTGATATTTTGTGACCGGTGCCTCTGCTACGGATAGAAAGGGAGATTATATCCTCTCCTTCTTTTTATGCCACTCCTTTGCGACAGTCACTTCCAATCATGGACGGGACCACGACTGGAAGCGAGTCGTTATTCTCAGCACCGACTGCCGCGACGAGGTCAAGGAGCTGCACAACCTTGGCTGGGCACTTCTCCAGGCAGTGCCGCCTCGTTTTCTGTTCCATAGAACCTTACATCAGACCTGAAGTATTTTTAACAGCACCATAAGACGGTTGACTCCCCATATTGCAATAATGCTTTGATTCTTCTTTTTGTTTCAATTTTACTTTAAAAATAAATTATATAATGATGAACCATGACGAAAAATCGATAGTAATTTTTCATTAGAACTGTACTTTGACAGTTCTGCTAATAGGACGATGGCTCGAAGATCGTTTTGCGAATGGGACGTAGTCATAGTAACTGTCCATGTTTTTTTTTAACTACTCAGACACGCATATTGTTCTGAAAATATTAGGTCACTAGGGACCGAAAGGAAAGCGTGGTACTTTTATTACCCGACTGCAAGGAAAGGATTATGTTTTTCGCGCGTATCTTGTATGTATGTAATATTCTTTATTACCTCATATCTTTCAAACCGCTAGACGGATTTATATAATTAAGACATCGTTAGATACGTCTTGAACACCCAAGTTTTCTTAGATAAGTGAAGTTAAAAAAAAAACAAACATGGCGGATTTTGGGCGCCATATTGTGCGAGTCCCAACTTTTTTTTCTTCTAAACCCATCGTGTGGGGTATCAAAATGAAGGGTTTTTTGAGGTGATAGTAAAAATATAAACCACTTATATGTTTAAAATAATTTTATTTTAACTAAAAACATGTAGGTAAATAAAAAAAAAAACAAAATCAAAAACCATGTTGTGCAGTCGGAGGACACATATTCGCGAACTGGCTGACCCCTGATCCTCCGACTGCACAGCATGATTTTTTCTTGTTTACAGCTTTTTAAAGCGCTTCTAACAGTCGGGTTTTTGATTTTTAAATTATAATTTTTTTATTACGTAACATAACATCCTCCATCTAAATATACCGAAATATCCTTTTCAGATTGCCCTCTCAAGCAGTAATAATAAATCAGTTGCAATAAGCAACACCGCATTTTTAAATCAGACATACTTTCTCATGATAACCTATTAGAAAACCTCCTTATCGTCCCCTGCCGACCCTCTTTTGACAAACGGCGCAATAATACAGTATTTGCTGAACTGTTTCCGAATGATAATTGATATTAATAGCTAGGGGTGAGCAGAGATGGTCCTTAATGTAGAACTTATTTGTTTTAGGTTTGGGGATAAAATTCGTGTTTTGTGGTTTTGTACTATAGCAGGTGACTTTACATGGTGAAGATATAGGGTTATCCCGATGCCTATACCCTCCAACTGCTGCCTCATTTATTTATTAAAATCTTTATGCACAAGTAAAAAGGCGGACTTAATGCCTTAGACATTTTCTACCAGTCGACACTATAAGGCAGGTGCAACTAAATGAAAGAATACATTGAGAAAAAAACATATATAAAAAGAATATATACTTAGATACATACACACATAAACAATGTTGTAGAGAAACCGAAACCAACAAATCAATTCTGTGATGATTCTGCAAACTTCTTGCGAATGTGTTCACATGCCTTAAATTTGAAAGAGAACCGACTGGTTGCCATCCTGATGTTCTGAGGGAGCGCATTCCAAAAGGAGATTGCCTGGACAAAGAAGGACGAGTGGATAAACCCAGAGCGGTGAGAGGGACATTTTAGAAGACGATTATTGGTGGAGCGAAGATTTTTACTGTGAGCAGAGCAAAGGAATTGAACATGAGAAGTCAGATAAGAAGGAGAAGTGGGTTTATCAGTAAAAGAAAACAGGGTAGTCAAGGCCCTCAGCGCTCTACGCTGACGAATGGGTAACCATTTTAAAAGTGATCGATGAGTGGATACATGATCATACTTACGGAGGTTGAAGACAAATCGAATGCAGTTATTTAGAAGGCGGTCAAGTTTATTGAGTAATAAACATTCATTCAAAGGCTATTAATGGGTGCTCATTTCATTTTTCATTTTCATCTATGCGATGCAAAATCAATAGTGTTCAATTACACGACAAATCTGCAAGCTGGCAAATCCTAGTTGAATTCACAATGCAAGAAATAATGATCACTTTTATCCGACAAGCATTTCTCCTAAATCATGTCTTCCAGCTTGTACAAAGAGTATGGACGCCGATATAGTTACAGACTCATGAAACCTTTCAGCTTTGTCCCTGAAATGGCAATGCACTTGCGATGCCTCTGGAGTTACAGAACTCAAAAAAACTTTTTACAAAAAATACTACCGTCTTCCAAATAAAAAACTACAAAGTGAAAAATAACTTTCATTTTGGAATTCTGTCTTTCGTAAGTACCATTTTTTTGCGATATAAACACCGACTTCCAAAAAGAATATTTTTTTTACTTTGTAGTTTTTTATTTGAAAGTCGGTAGGATTTTTTTGTAAAAAAGTTTTTTTATTTTTCGCTTTTACCCGAATATCATGAAACTTGAACATAACCGGTGAAATGAGAGTGTACCAAGGTGAACTGTACACATCTGCGTACCGCTAAACAGCGTGATGTTATGTTATGAAATGGTATAAACAATAAACAGACATGCGATTGCAGCAATCCCGAGAGGTTTACCGTTACTTATAAAACAAAAAAAAAAAAAGTCAAACATAGAACCTCCTCCATTTTGGTAACTCGGTTAAAAAGCCAGCGGCCATGACGGCTTGTTTGCCATACAGTAAAGCAACAAGGCATCGAAATTACAAATAATTATAAATTGATTTCAGCAGTGTTTGTCCAAAATTTCACCGAAAATTCTGCCCAATTTTCCACAAACATTTAATAAAGTAAATCAAAGGGACAGTTTTCAATAAAGCTGATCAATTGCCCGCATAGCAGTAGCTGGCTCTCTGCCAAGCCCGCAGTGGACGCAGCGCTAAGGCATTAAATGTGCAATCTAGGGGAAGAAAATTAAATAGTTGTATTTATTAGGTGCCCGTTAACGAAAATGGTCGCATTCGCGTGAGTCCCGTGAGATAAAACTGAGAAATGAACAATTTTGATGGGAAAGATAGTTTTATTTTGCAATTTATTTTTTCAGTAAACAGTAAAGGTTCTTAGTAATAGAGCTCTTTGTGAAGGAACTTGTCCGGGCAAGTACTACTACTTAACTCATTCAAAAGCACCTTTTAATAGCCTAATTTGAACAACAAAAATAAACGAGTTCTGTGCTGAAGTCTTTGCCTCTTGTTACCTGTAACCTAGCAGTTTTAAATCAAGAGTAAATATGTTACTTCTCAAGCGTGCTCCATTGTAGACCACATCATTGCTTACCTAGGTGATATAATGCTCAAAAGCGAGCCTTTCAATAGGAATGAAAAAGTCGCAATTTCATCTGCTGTCAAAGATTTGTCAAAAGTAGAAGGTATTTTTGACAGATTAGAATGTATAAATTAAATAGTAATGTAAAATAGATATTTTTAACACCCGACGAAAAAAGAGGGGTGTTATAAGTTTGACGTGTGTTGCTGTGTACCTGTGTGTCTGTCTATGGCATCATAGCGTCCAAACGGGTGAACCGATTTTGATTTAGTTGTTTTGTTTGAAAGGTCATTTTGTCGAGAGTGTTCTTAGCTATGTTTTAATAAAATCGGTTCAGCCGTTCAAAAGTTATGGGCGTTTTCCTGTTTGAATCGGGGTGTTTTCGCAAGATATCGTGTCATAATTACGTGTTCAATAGATTGCCGAAGCGTATCTACTATGTACTAGATAAATTATGTAGCATGAAATAAAAATGTGTCGGGGGTGTTTTTAAATTTTGAAATGTTACTTGTAAATAAACGATTTTCGCCTCTGAAATCAAACAACAAATCTTACCAAAACGGTGCACGGTCTTCTTCAAGTAACCTATTCGCTCCCGTGTTCAAGACTCACTGAAACAAATGAGAAATAGTTGTACATAGTTGTCCGACTTGTAATTATTTGGAGTAGCAGAACTTGCTAGTTACTGCCGTTCGGCGAATAGTTTCACTTTAGCTCGCAAGACGCGGTACAGGCGGGGAGAGAAGTGTTCGGAGGTTAGATGAGTTAGATTTTAGATCTACTCTAGCTTTTATTTTGTATGTTCTTTGAGGTGTTTAGTGAATGGTTAAGGCACAGATAATATAATACTAGCATACAGATGCCTCATCCCATACGAAGAAACCATGCCGACGTAACTAGCTTTTTTGGTCTGATTAAGATGATTATTTTTATAATTACTTCGATCGCGTTCAGTTCCGTTCCACGTAACATTTTTTTCTTTAAATACAGGGACGATTTGTTTTATAGTATTTTTGCACGTTTTTACAGTTTCATGGTATCAAAATGTGTTACAATACAAATTAAAACATCGAGTGACATGCCTCAGAAATTTATAACCGCTCCATCTATTGTAATCAATTTTAAATGATCCGTTCCAATAATCTTTGCAATGTGAATTAAAAGCCCAAAATTCCATAATTTTGTGCTAAGGAGAGTTGATTAAAAAAGAACATACAATTTTTATGATCAATTCTAGAAAATGTTAATTTTACACACAATTCAATAACAAAACGAAGCATATCGCGCCATCTAGTGACATTTATTTGAATCAAATTTTCTTCGATTACTCCCTTCGATTAAGTTACTAGCAGCTTCGTTTCCCGGGTTGAATACCGTACAATAATTATGTTAGTTATTTTTTTTTATAACAGGGACTGAACTTTTTGGGTAAAGAGTAGGAAGTGTAGGATTTTTACCTCACTAAGACCATCCCGGTGATCAACACGTAGAACCCCCTGACCTTTCAAAACACCACCCCGGATACACCTAGTCTGTTCGACGCATTATAGGGCACATCCCTGGGGAGGCTGAAAAGCGCCTCCCATGAGCCTCATGCCTGCATGGCAGCACGTGATCACTGAGCCGCTGTCTTTCCTGAAGACGACCTACCATATTAAAATACCTATATCATAATGGCGGGGCTCTACATATATACAAACTGACAAAATGCGCACATATTCTTTATGGATTCTTATGCGGGAGTCTAATTAAAGAGAACTCCAAAAACCTACTTTACTTTTCAAGTATATATTAAAACTATTTCCTGTCTAGACTGGCATAACAGTTTTACCTTAAAATCAAGGTTTTCTAACGAGTTCAAAAAAAGGAGGTATTCAATTCGATACGTATGTATGCAATATTGTTGACACTGTACAATATTCACATATGTTACTCTATGTAGACTTCTAAACATGTGTGTTTAAATGTTTTTCCACACATTTCTCCCAAACTTTGTAATAAAAACCGAATCGTAATCATTATTTTTTTGTTAGATTGAGTATTTCTCAACTTAGTGAATAGTGCAAATTTCACCAAAATCGATACAGAGGATTTCAAGATATGGAGCATACAACTGAACTCCTTAGCGACAAACAGCACGAATGTGTAAATTGAGTTATTATAGGTATTTTGTCAATCCTTTAGGTACCTTATTATAGAATTTGCAAATTTTTAGTGATGGTGTGCTAAAACTAAAAAGATATAAATAAAAACATAATCACAAACTTTTTTTTTTTTTTGTTTATTATGACCATTTACTGGCTGTCCGTCCCTTATATAACAGGGGAGCAAAAAAAGCTGAAAATATAAGTATTCGCTATTTGTAATAAACTTACAAATACCATTAATACCAATAAAACAATCTTTGCCTCAATTTGATATAAGAAACGACTTCCCATTCCTCTGTTCGTTCACTCACTCACATTCCATTCGTTCGCGAGTTTATTTCAGTTAACTTAAATATCTAGTTACTGTTATTGGTACAAGTTAAATCGGTTTCAAGTGGTAACTTTATATATTTATTAGCCGTACATTCCTTTACAGTTAGTATGAAGACTTAGTGTTCCTTTATAGAGTTAATTAGAAAGCTCATGAACTAAGAAAATGAGGTCATGAAGAAAGTAAGTTCTCCTAACTGCAACACATATAATGTACTTGAGGATGTACATAAGAACCAGGACAAAAGGAGAATTTTAACCAATGATTTTAATCTAAATATATCAGAGGCAGTTTTAATTCAATCAATGTAAGCACAACCGAAGTCAGATGAGGCGATAAGATTTTGCGAATTGGTGTATCGTACTGATTAAGATCCTCCTTTTCTCTTTTTTTTATTTAAAACAATTTTTTGTAGTAGTATGTATAAGGCATGATGGGGTTGGCGTATCCATTAGGATAAAAACCCCTACATAAACCAATAAAGATTTATAAAAAAAAAAAATGTTTATAATGGGATAATTTCTAGGTTCAATTCTAGTTCTGCCTAGCCTTTTATCCCAACTATTTTGGCGTCAGCTTGCAGTGCACCCGAAGAAAGCTGTGTACTAATATTTTTCATGGAGCGACTGCAGGTCTAACCTCTAGGATCCAGTCCTTGGGTTGGTCAACTAAAATAATACCATTTTCGGAATCTGTTTAAGAGTCTTAAGGTTGCCCTAGTCAGTCATTGTTCCATACAAACATAGTATGGCGTTTACTCCACTGTTTGACGGTGAAAGCTAAAAAAAAAAACTATTTGTCCCATCATTAAAAATCAATCACAGAAATGCAATATTAATAGCATGACGTGGAATCCAGCCAACCCTAAACCTGGTAAAGTACGAAGGGAAGTTCGTCGTATACTATAATTATCGTTTGGTAAACGTGTTTAAGTTAATCCGTAGGGTAACACATTGAACTTTTAGAAATAGCCCCCTGTATGGAAACAAAAAAGTAAAAAAAAAAATTGAAACTTACGAGCGTCGAAAGTTCCATATATCAACTCTACTTTCAACGCATCTTTGGGCGGAAATAAACACCATAAAAAGAAGGAAAATTGCAAAACAGTCACCGTACACATAGATTAGCAGTTAAAAATGCAAATAATTTTATTTTAAACAAATACATTCTGTAGTTTTTTCATGATACTCATACTCCCAAAGGTCTGTTTATAAAATTTCGCGCTCAAATCATCCTCCATTTACTATTTTTATACCATGTGTATTCGTACGCACACTAGCTTCTTACTGCTCATCACAGCATCTATCCCTTTCGCACGTGTTGTCGGATGAGATAGCATGCATTTTAACCCCGGGCACAAAATAGTTCGTGCCGCCGACTAGGGCAACCTTAATGGCCATAGTTCTAATTTGTCTCATTAAAAAGGACCTAATGATAACGAGAGAAACCAATTAACCTAATTAAATAACCTTAAACCGTGCAAAACTTGTTAAAAAAACCTGTTAAAATCTCTAAATGGTACAAAACAAAATCACTGTCTGCGTCTGTCGACAAAATTTGCTTCTCCGCTAACTTCTTCTATACGACTCAACGAATTTTACGGCTGACGATATGGTTAGAGTTATTAAATGGGAGGGTCTTTGCATATAGTTTGTGCCGTGTAAATCCGGGGCGGGTCGCTAGTGTAATCTAAATGAAAGGGAATCACTTTTCCGCTCACCTGTACCACTGCAGACGGATATTAATCAATGCAAATACTAAGTTTAATTAAAACTGTGTTTAAACTATAGTCGTTTGCTCCAGACTTCGACTTTGACTTCGATGAAAGGAATAGTTGAATTTATAGCTACTGTGAAAGATAGTTGATGTTGTAGAGCAATAATTTTATGTATTTTGCAATTAGAAAAATGTTATTAAAGGTATGCGGAACAGGGTGTAAAGTCCCACAAGCCTCCGTAGAAAAGGGATGGATCGGAGGATCCGTGCAACTGCCCAAAGGTTATTGTCGGTGTTCAAATCGCGCCAAAAACTTTGCTTGCGCGATGCTGTATTTGTGTGACGTCATGTCATTAGTTCGTAAGTGGCGGCGTTGATGTCGCTATATCACTCTCCTCCGGAGACCGGAGGTCGATAGCAGGTTGAGTCGTCCTTACATATTGTTATGCGTGCCAGGACAGTGGCAGGCGCCCGTAAGTCGGAACCAGAAATCACAGAGTTCGTGGTGAGTCGGAGTGGTGATGAGATTGTCCATGTATAATGTACATGTTTTTCTTTCATCAAGTTTGGTATCTATTCCCAAATACACTTAGACAACGAACCCTGTATACATTTAATTGTACCTACACAAATATACCTAAACCCCGTTTCTGAAAAGAAACATTACCATCCCTACCTAGTTGCCATTCCACCAATTCGTACCAAGCGCTTCCAAATATCCTTCATAATGCGCACAGCAAAGGAGTGGAACCACAGATATAAATCTAACTAGATAACGCAAGTCCCTCCATCTGTATGAAAACCAAGCGTGCCACTTTTTCACACACAATTTAAAAACAAATTTACTTACCAATGAAAGAAAACATTTCAAACTTTGTCTATAGTGTTTACAGCTCAATATAGCATTGTTCCAGATTTCGGTAGATTTCCGGTGCCGACAATACTAAATGATAAGCTCAAATTACGATTTTACTCCGTTTTTTGACACGTGAAGTACATACAGTCGTGTCATCTAGTTAGATTTATATCTGTGAGTGGAACTCACTGCCTGCGCCTGTGTTTCCGAACGCATACAACCCGAATCTCTTCAAAGTTAGAGTTAACAGGCTTCTTCTGGGTAAGCTCACTACATCCACTAGAGTCAAGAGCAAACCCAACCTAAATAAAAAAAGTTAAAATTCCGCTAATTTTTTTCTCTGTAGCCGGAAATTAATATCATAAGTATAAATCTCAAAATCAACTATAATCTTTTTGTTTATTCAAAGTACCATAAATAAACATATAAGTGTATGCCATAGACAAGGCACAGATTAAATAGACCATCTGTGTATGTTCAAAAGAGGATTATGTCTCTAAACCATAGATTATATAGAGCGTATAAAAAGATTTTGAAGCGTGTCATGGCATACATTCACTGTGTTTAGTAAAGATGTATTTAAATTCTAACTTATTTGATTTGGGTTTGGTATTTTAATATTTTATGTCAAGGCCTTACAGGGTGGGCCAAAAATCGTGAATTAAACAAAACAGGGCGATATTTGAGGGCCTATTTGCATTAGGTCATAAAGTACCAAAAATATATGTTATTGCTTTTTTTTACTCTTATTAGTTGATTCACGATTTTTTGCCCATCCTATATAATAACAGTCGCATGGGTCGATCTTCAAGGTTAAGCAACACTTGCCGAGGTCGGT
Organism: Orthosia cruda; assembly: GCA_964057195.1. Classification (NCBI taxonomy): domain Eukaryota; kingdom Metazoa; phylum Arthropoda; class Insecta; order Lepidoptera; family Noctuidae; genus Orthosia; species Orthosia cruda. Next base: position 873,470 of record OZ059856.1, on the reverse strand, counting down.
CCGTGGATGGGTGACCATTTTAACATACCGAGATTCCTCCGTGCCTCGGAAAGCACGTTAAGCCGTTGGTCCCAGCTGTCATTTGAATATATTTGACAGTCGTTACGAAAAGTCAGATGGCAGAGAATCTGACACCAGCTTGCCCAGTTACTGGGTTGTGAAGGTCAAATCAGTCGGTCCATGACAAATACTGGTACTCAGATGCATCAGGTTAGACTGGAAGCCGACCTCACATAGTTCGGAAAAGGCTGGGCAGATGATCATGAGGAAGTTACCAGCTTTGCCAAGTGGTTTCTTTCGATTAAGTAGTTTTATTTTGGTATAAAGCTAAGTACACATGACGTTTTTCAGAAAACCATCTTACCTATTATAACATGACCCCTATATTTCGCAATAGGGTAGATCTATACCTATAGTAAAAAATGTGTTTTATTAAAAAATACAACCGACTTCCAAATAAAAACCCTACAAAGAGAAAAATATTTTTTATCGGAAGTCGGTGTTCCTCTTACCTTTTCTTCGTTTTTTAAAACCGACTTCCGAAAACGAAGTTATTTTTCACTTTGTAGTGTTTTTATTTGGAAGTCGGCTGTATTTTTTTATAATTTTTTAAGCTATTGCATAGCTTCTATCGCGGGCCTTGAGCGCGGGAACCGAATCCAGAAATTCCTTAACGAAAAAACCTCACGATCCCCACTCCGACGGGCACGGCGGTGATACTTTGACTTTTAATAAGGTTTTTGAATTCTGTGGAATCTGAGTGGTGAGGGGCAGGGGGGCGGGGGGGGGTTTGTTGCACGTGTTTTCGATTTCCGTGTTGGTATTTTTAGAATGAAATTTTTTTTTGCGGGGGGAGGTTAACGGTTAAGGGGGGGGGTAAATCCTATCTTGTTCTCCTGGATGAAGTAGCGAGCGGCAGAGGGGCAATTTTTTTGTCAGAAATGCGCTAACTCCAACCGTTTCTGAAATATGAGGGTTTTAAAATTTTTGTTGGTCGTAATTTTTTTGCGTTTTATCGGTCTCTCTGAGCTGTTTCTGTGACAATGGTGATCAATGTGGACCTTATGCTAATGAGAATAAGGGTCACTTTTGCTTGTCAAAGAAAAGCGACCTTATTTCAATGTGAATAAGGGTATTTTTGTTTTGTTTTTTAGAGTTTTATTAATCGTAAATAAATGCGGGTTTGGCTCGCTACGTTTTCGAGTTTTTAACGTTTTTAATTTTTTTGACGCATTTTCCAGGACTGGATCTAGAATAAATGCTATGCAATAGCTTTACCGCGGCAGTCCCCGAGTGCCACACGTCTATTTTTTTTTAGTTTCTCTGTTTTTAGTTTTGGTATCTTATAGGCAAGTTCTATACTAAGGTATCTATAATACCAGAATAAATAACTCGAATAACATAAAACTTGAACATAACCGGTGAATTTAGAGTGTACCAGGGTGAGCTGTACACATCTGCGTACCCCTTTAGAGCGTATCGGCGTGATGTTATGTAATGAAATGGCGTAAACAATAAACAGACATGCGAATACAGCAATCCTGAGAGATTGGCCGTTGTTTATTGAACAGTTCTGTTGTATAACTCCGAAGTTCTTCACCTTTAAGTGGGACCAATTTAGGAACATCTATATTTTTTATATTTACTATTTAAACAGAATTTTCAAGATCGGTCCACAATTGACGGTGAAATCGGTGAACATACACAAGAAAAATAACATACAGCCGAACAACACCTCTTCCTTTTTGGAAATTCGGTTATAAATATATGGGCAGTTTTTTTGCGATTTCTGACGTATTTGCAAAGTGTCCTTTCTGCAATCTTTGAGTAAGCTTTCACGGAGAAAGTAAAACATTGTTGCCACAACAAAACGGCACAAAACGGTTCTAAAATAAACTGCATTGCGTAAGCAATTACTTCTCGTTCGGGAGTTATGGGCTGGTAAAGATATGAGCAGAAGTTTCAGTTAAAATAATCATTGAGATGATTTGGGAGAGGGTGTTCTGGTTTCTGGTTCAAAGAGGGTCATTGTAATTACAGCACTTGAGAAATTTCAATACAAGTATGACACACTTCAGCTTTGTCTCTACGATATCAACACTGCAAACTGTGATGAGTTGAAAACTTGGCCAGTACCATTAAAAAACACTGCAAAGTGAAAAATAACTTCAATTTCGGCAGTCGGTTATCCGGTTTTAGTTTTTCGATATTTGACACCGACTTCCGAAATTGAATTTCTTTTTCACTTTGTAGTGTTTAAATTTGGAATTCGGTTGTAATTTTTGTGTCTAGTGGTGCATAATGGACAAGTTCTATAGTAAGGTTAATAATAAGGCCTATAATGCCCACAGTGTTGCCAGAACAGATTACCCAAATAACATGTAACTTGAACACAACCGGTGGAATGAGAGTGAACCAGGGTGAACTGTACACATCTGCGTACCCGTTTAGAGCGTACTGGCGTGATGGTATGTTATGAAATGGAGTAAACAAACTAAACGACTACAACTAAACTAAACAAAATAAATAGACACGCGATTGCAGCAATGCCAAGAAATTTGCCGTCATTTATTGAAGAGTTCTGTTGCATATCTCCGAAGTTCTTCATCAGATCTTTCACATCACACATCACATCATCAGCCTTTTTTAAAGTTCCCACTGCTGGGACACAGGCCTCCTCTCATAGAGGGAGTGGGCTATAATCCACCACGCGGGCCCAGTGCGGATTGGTAGATGTCACATGTCTTTGAATTTTTGGTTCTAGGACATGCCGGTTTCCTCACGATGTTTTCCTTCACCGTTTTGAGAGCAGTGGTGTTGAAATAAATTACACAAAGTAAAGCGCCTGCTCGGGTTCGAACCCACGACCTACAACTCGTAAGTCGGGACCGTAACCACTGGGCCATCAGATCTTTACTAAATTTAAATGGGACCATTTTTCGGAATAAAATTCTTTCAAACAAATAAGAATTTTGCAAATCCGTTTATAAAAATACCAAAAAAAAAAATACGTCTGATTTGAGAACCTCCTCCGTTTTGGGCAGTCGGTTAAAATAGTATTTACCATCCAATAAGTAAGGTTACAAAACTAAGGTTAAAAAAAATATGTTTCTTTTTTAAGTTAGTCAATAAATCATTGTGTCTTCAAAGCAAATAAACTCATCATCTTCAGCCTTTTAACGTTCCCACTGCTGGGCATATCCAAATGACAAAAAAAGTCAAATACTTTCTACTTTTAAATTTTATTTATGAAAATCTCTCTTAGAATCTACATATCAATGCAGAGATTTATCTAACATGTATGTATTACATGTTTGTCTGTCTGAAACTTCTGCACCCCATCTGTGTGCCACCACCATATAATAATGATGAATGCCGCTCTTAAAGTTCGCACTAAGCGGATAAATTATACGCTGTGCTGGCGAAACGTTTCGCAGGCGGGATGCAAACCGACTGACTGCTTACTGCAAACACTTGCAAATGCTTATTAATAACTGAACCTCCGTTTTTAGGGTCTCGTTTGCTAATAGGGAAGGTGGAACCATTATGCGAAGTCTAGGTGCACTTGAACTTATGTCAGTGGTATCAATACCATTATCAATAGCTGGCCCGAAATCATATTTAAACTTCGTACAACGCTAGTCCTGTATCCCGTCAAAATATTCAAGCCAGCCCGCGCAATGCTGATAGTTAAATAATTAGTAAACAAATAGGATTTTCTGTTCTGTTCTTCTCCACGTAGGTATTTTCCAAACGGATTTTTTTTTATCCTCGATAGGCTTGCGCTTGACCACTATCTCACCTGATAGTAAGCGATGATGTGGTCGACGGTGAAGCACGCTTGCCTAGAAGTAACCTATTCACTCTTGACTTAAAGACCCCTAGATTGAAGCTATCGGGAAACACAGACTCCGGCAGGGAATTCCACTCCTTAGCTGTACGCATAATGAAAGTGTCCCCAAAACGTTTTGTGCGTATGGGTGGGATGTCCACCATGTACCGATGACGCATCGCCTTGCGTCTGGTTGTTCGATGATGGAACGGGCTGGGCGGAATTAAATCATGCAATTCCATCGCAGACTCCCCGAAATGTAACCGATAAAAACCGACAAGCTGGCAACTCGGCGACGATGTTCAAGGCTCTGGAGCTTTGATTCGACCAGTGCCTCATTGCCGATGAGTTTCTTGGCCCGCTTTTCGATCGACTCTAGTACATCTAGCTGGTATTTGGCAGAGCCGTCCCAGAGATGAGAACAAAGAGACTCCATGCACGATCGAATTTGCGCTTGATACAAGTTGAGCAGTTGTTCCGGCGTGAAGTACTTTCTCACCTTCGAAAGGATCCCCAACTTTTTGGCAGCCAGCTGAGCCTTTGCCTCAATGTATGGGCCAAAATTGAGAGTCGATTTCAACGAAACACGGTTTCGGCACGGAAAGTTGGAGCCAGGTGAAATTGGCTCTTTTTTGCGGGAAAAAGACACGCCTGGGTTTTAGCGGCATTAAACCTAACCAGATTGGCATCACCCCATTCGGAGACTGCCTGCAAGGACAGGTTCAAACGCTCCACCATGGCCTCACGGAGAGACCGGATCTGCGGCGGATAATAGAATCACTTAATCATGATCATACCCTTATTGTTCCCAAAGGGGGTAGCCCTCAGCGTGGTCGCTTAGATTAAGCTTTTTTGTGGAGAGCCTAGTTTAGTCTCCACAGGATCGCCTGGTTAAGCAGATGCCATTCACTCTGATTGAACTGAAAGACGTAAACTTAAAAATAGCCCCATATACTGACAAAGTGTTACTGCTGGCGTGCACCTTACCGTATGGCGTCCATCACATTCACGGAAAATGTGTCATTGTGGCTTTTAAAATGGAAAATAAAACAAAGAAGATAAACTGCACAAGTTTTGGTGATGCGGAACCACTGTGTGCGAATCCGATTCGTTCTTGGATAGTTTAAGTATTTGTCTATATGATCCCTTATCTGTTTTTGTTGTCAGTAATTTGTATTTATTTTTTTGCTCCACAGTAAGTCAGTTACAAATTGTAACCATTTATAACGCAGTATGTAAGCAGTACGCAAATATAGAAAATTTCACATATATTATGAAACAAACGATCCTCACATTTATTATTTACGCTAATAAGATTTATTTACCCATGAAATATGATTTCAACAAACACAACACCTGCCTTTTGATCTCAAGTTGGTTAAATAGATCAAAGCCGTTTACTTTAATATAATTTGTTAGTTATAACAAACTGTCGTGTTTCTGTTTTCTATAATGTGTGGCATTGTGTAATCATTGTTTTAAATAATTAAACATTTATATCTGGGTTAGTTAAACCAAATTGTCGGGATCATCAACATATTACTGCTCTTAAAAATCTGTTTTTAAGGATCCAAACGGAGCCCTGTAGCTGTCACTCGCGTATCCGTCTATCTGTCGTCTGTCACACAATTTTGTTTCGAAGATTTTTTTAACTTGACATGACTTGCATTGACCTATGAACTTGAAATTCGGTGTTTATAATTACATATATTTTTCTAACAAATAGGTACCCGTCTTACTAATATTATAAATGTGAAAATTTGGATGGATGCATGCTTGTTACGCTAGAACGGCTGAACGGACCAGGATGAAAATGTGTGTGAAAATGATTGGCACAGAGGTAGATTGTAGTCTGGAATAGCATATATGATACTTTTCATCCCGGTATAATGTTCCCTTGGGATGATAAAACACTTGTCACGCGGGCGAAGCCGCTCGCAGAAGCTAGTATATTGATATATCAGATTTTTCTTTGGTACAGAACCCTAATTGTGCGAATACCGACACGTACTTGGCCGTTTTTTTTTAATATCTGGTGTTTTTTTATTGTTTAAATAACTTTACGTCCATGGGGACCGAGTGCTCATCGAGTTTTTTTGGGATATTTTTAAACAGTTAGCTAACTCTTGAATTGACCAGAGGGCTTTTCTTCAGCCAGAGGATCAGCATTGATATTCAACGTGGCAATGCTGCCAGCGTTCTGAGCACTTTGCCCATTCATTTATGAGCATTTTCATGGACAAGTATTAGGACGAATATTTTTTGAAGCCCAATTCCCCTCTTTCTGCTTTTTATGCGCGTTTTTATATTATGTAATTCTTATATAGCTTCGTTATTTGTTAGTCTATATTTTTTAGGGTTCCGTACCCAAAGGGAAAAAACGGGACCCTATTACTAAGACTCCACTGTCCGTCTGTCTGTCTGTCACCAGGCTCTATCTCTTGAACCGTGATAGCTAGACAGTTGAAATTTTCACAGATGATGTATTTATGTTGCTGCTATAAAACAACAAATACTAAAAATAGAATAAAATAAATATTTAAGTGGGATTACCATACAACACACGTAATTTTTTTGCCGTTTTTTGCGATAAAGGTAATTGGAACCCTTCGTGCGCGAGTCCCACTCGCACTTGGCCGGTTTTTTAGTTACATTCTGTTGTAACTAAAAAATGACATTAGAATGAAAAATAACATCGATAAAACATTAAAACCGGCATCAATACATCACTATTCCAACCTCTGTTTGTAAATCCAGCAATTATATCTGCTCACAGTAACCAATTATCGTCTGTTCCCAATCGCTTCGATAATCGATACATTGCCGCAATCGTTTCGACGTGAGAATCCGACTGATTCTATTAGTAATAATCGTTAGATTAATTTTTATTGGCTTGGGAATCGACTAATTTAATTTTGTTGGACAACACTATGCTTTGTTTATGGTCATTTGTTGTTTATGATGTAAATTGTTACGGTTTTATTGAGTTGGGCGATTTAATTTTCAACCGACTTCAAAAAGGTGGCGGTTCTCAATTCGACTGTATGTTTGTTACGCAATTACTTCGCCAATTATGAACCGATTTTATGATTCTTTTTTAATTGAAAGCCGGTGCATCTAATGTCGTCCTCATTTAATTTGTTCAAGCTCTGACAAGTAGTTTTAAGTTATTCTTAATAATGCGTGTTTTCATGGTAATAGAAGTACCAAAACTAAAAAGAGAAAATTAAAATACTTAATTAAAACTTAATCCGACTTCTAAAACAAAACACTACAAATCGAAAATAACTTTTTTTTTCGGAAGTCGGCGTCAAAAACTAAAAAACATAGTTACCAAAGACACCGACTTCCGAAAAGAAATTTATTATATTTTTATTTGTCTTTAAGCCAATTTATGTTTTTGTTAATTTTTTTTTTTTTAATATTAGCGGTGTTTATACGCTCGTAGCTAAGTTATAACATAGCACAGGTTTGGGCACAATCATTAAGGTTTAGCAAGGCTTACCGGGGTTGGTCCGTAGATGAGTGACCATCCACCAGATCCCTTCGTACCCCGGCAAACACGTAAAGCCCCGGCTGTTATTTTTAGATCTTTGAGATTTCGTTATCTGGTCAGAAGCTGGAAAACAGTAAAAGACTTGCAAAAGGGGTATCGTGTGTCCCAGTTATTGAGTTCTGGAGATAGGCAGTCGTAAAATACTAAAACCCACCCCCAGGGGACTTTGACCATCTACCATTTTTCGACCGCAGGGGATAAGGAGAGCGGCCAACGCTATACCGACACTCCTCTTTCCCTGCAGCCCCACCGCGTCCGCCATCAGACGGTTGCCACAAAGGTAGGGAGAGTGGCGCGACCTGGGACGCTCCACATGACATCGCGGTCCGCCTCTGTTGTGATGTCGCCTGTTCCCAAGCGGCACCGCAACCTACTAGTTGGCCGCTACGTCGTCGGCTTAATAGGCAAAAACTCTGACGAGCGGCCTCTCCTCGGGTTCCTCTTTGCTTCACCGCGGGTGACCAAGGACCCAGGACCCGTGCTAAGCAGTCGAGACGCAAACGAGTCAGTCATACTCGTACAATGCACACTGCATTCATTTTATACCACGGGGTCCCAGTGCTAAGAAAAAAAAATTGGTTCAAATAAATATCACCAGATGGCGCGATATGCATCGATTTGGTATTGAATTGTTTGTAAAATTAATATGTTCTAATGATTTAAAAAAATTGTATGTTCTAGTTTAATTAACTCTCCTAAGCACAAAATTATGGAATACTAGCTTTTGCCCGCGACTTCGTTCGCGTGGAATAGTGACTTCTGATGCCGACTCTTGACCAATAGATGGCGCTGTATGTCCGGAATAAATTTTATTTTATATTTTATTTTTTGTAATAAAAACTATCCTATGTCCATTCTCAAGTTCCAAACTATGTCTGTACCAAATTTCACACAAATCGGTTCAGTAGTTTAGGCGTGAAGCAAAGACAGACAGACAGACAGACAGACAGACAGACAGAAAGACAGACAGAGTTACTTTCGCATTTATAATATTAGTTTGGATTAGGCTCTTAATTCACATTTCAAAGATTAATTGAACGGATCATTTAAAATGGGTTGCAACAGATGGCGCGGTTTTAATTTTCTGAGGGATGCCACTCGAATTTTTATTTGTATTGTTACACATTTTGGTACAATGAAATTGTAAAAACGTGTAAAATATACTATAAAACAAATCGTCAATGTATTTAAAAGAAAAACACGAACCGAGTTAACCTTTTTACTTACAAATCGCTGCTAACACCATCTATTGCCGTGGAACGGAACCGAACGCGATCGATGTACGTATAGTCCGTCGAAAAACGCTAGTTACGTCGGTACAGTTTCTTTGTATGGGATGAGGCATCTGTATGCTAGTATTAAATTATCTGTGCCCGTACTGTCTAGGAAAGCCCAACAATATGCCGTCTCTTTCATATCTAACCTCTTACTAAAGGACAGCAACAATTTTAACATAGTTTAGTTCATACCTCTGCGAATTGGCACTATTACTCGCAAAATAGGTAACTATGGCACCCCGCGGTCACACAGAAATGGCACTTAATGACACTAAGTGGCACTAAATGGCACATTTCACTAATGCCTTAAGTGCTTCTAAAGTTAGTGAAGGAAGGGTACCTTTAGTATGAATATGAAGATGTGCGGTTTGGTCCAAAGTGTAAAGGTAACTTAGGAGAATATTATATAGATCTACTAACTTAGCTAGCGGTTTCGTCCGCGTGAGAGTCGGTAATTATTCCAAGGGTAATTTCTCCCGGGATAAAAATAATTCTACGTTAATTCTTCCTTAAAAGTCCAATCTAGTTCTAAACCAAAATGCATCATTGGATCTGGCCTGAAAACGTAACACACCAACAGACAGACAGATTTATTTTCGCATTTATAATATCAGGATGGATCTAACGTTATAAATCGTATTTCCGTTGGTTGGCTTAACACGCATTGCGGTAAAAAAATCGCGAGGAAATAATTCTACAAAAATTAAGCTACACATTTTTTTCGGAAGTCTGTGTCTTTGGCAACCTATTTTTTTCGTTATTGACACCGACTGCCAAAAAAATGTAGTTATTTTTCGCTTTGTAGTGTTTTGTTTTGGAAGTCGGCTTTTTTTTTTGTTAAAAAGTTTTTTATTTTTCTCTGTTTAGTTTTGCTACCTTAAATTACCATGAAAATACGCATTATTAAGGATAACTTAAAAACTACTCGTCAGAGCATATCAAATTTAAATGGGACCACATGAAAAGCACCAGGTCATCAATAAAAGAATCATCGGTTCATAATTGGCGGAGTAATCGCGTAACAAGCATACAAAAACAATAAGTTGAAAGCTTTTTCTAATAGTTAGATTCCTTTGCCAAGATTTTTGATAATAAATTAGTGTTTAAACGAACCTGTGCAGTTAGTAGCTACCATCTATCAGAATGGGAGCCAGAACACTGCCCTGAGGTAATCCATTCAAAATCCACAGCAAATTGGCAGAGCAATCGCGTAACAAACATACAAAAACATACAGTCAAATTGAGAACCACCTTCTTTTCGAAGTCTGTTGAACAAACATGCATAGGATTGTCCATTTCTTACACTTCTCTTTCACATTTTGGTATTTCGATCATTGGCATTGCTGACATCCAATGACACTTGTCAAAAGCCCAAGGGCTTTAGGGTCAAAATCCTGCTACATGCTAGGGTCATAATACTCCACAATTTAGTCGTAAACGAGCCACATTTACAACTAGAATAAATGTCAGTAATCTCAGGATATAAACAGTTTTATGACGCCATAGAGCTAATGGAGTCCTTTCATGGCGACTATTGTAAAGTGGCAGCCTTTGTGGTTGTGAAGGAAAAAAAAAAGAAACAGTATAATTGCGCCTGGCAAGATGCATTTGAAGAAAAAATAAAATTTGTAGGGGATCCAGTTTTATCTCTATTTTAAAAATAAAAAAGAACCTTTTTTATTTTTGGAAGTCGGTGTCTTTGGTAGGTCCCATTTTTGCGTTATGGACACCGACTGCCAAAAATAAAGTTTTTTTTTCACTTTGTAGTTTTCCTATTTGGAAGTCGGTAGTATTTTTTTTTATTTTTCACTTTTTGGTTGTACCTACCTAATAGGCAGGTTGTTTAGTAAATTACCTATAACGCCAGAATAGTTTACCCGAATATCATGAAACTTGAACATAACCGGTGAAATGAGAGTGTAACAAGGTGAACCGTACACATCTGCGTACCCCTTTAGAGCGTACTGGTGTGATGTTATGTTATGAAATGGTATAAACAATAAACAGACATGCGATTGCAGAAGACCACAGATGGCTATCACTGGCATCCTTATTCTTTTTTAATGATAAGTATATCACGAGTATAAGATAATTGTATCGAATAGGTTAACGACTATGATGAAGAAAATACTTATAAATAAATCGTACTGATGAAAATGATACCACCGAACTGATCTGCTGATGAAGCCGGAAGGTAGGCATTGGACCTCCGAAATAAAACAATGTATCCTACTTGTGTTTTGTGCGTTGGGGGGTTATTGGAATCGTCATGAAATGGACTATGGCTATAAATGATTCTCATCGTAATTTGAGGTACCAAAACTAAAAAGAGATAAACAAAAAACTTTATTTTCCGAAGTCGGTGTCGAAAAAGGAAAAACAATAGGTACCAAGACAGCGACTTCGAAAAAAAAAGTTATTATTCGCTTTGAAGTGTTTTGTTTTGGAAGTCGATTTATAAATTATTTTGTATTTTTTTCATTAATTTGTGGTCTTCATACATCTGTCAAGAAGAGAGAGTAATTGTATGTTTTCTTTTGTTTCAGAGACCTACAAGGCAACAACATCACCATCGTCTTTCAAAGCGACTTCCAAAGTCTGAAGGATTTAAAAACATTGTAAGTATTAGTTTTTTATTTAGTCATTGTATTTTAATAAAAAATAACATTCTAGACGTTTATATAGGAGTATGTGTCCGGCACTGCATACCTCAGCGTCGTGCGTTAGACCAAGAGCCCAAATCTTTATACAGATATTACTTTTGAGTTTTGTATTTATGTCTGTATTTCTTCGTTCTTTCGACATTTCAAGTGATTTTTTTTACCAATTAACAAAAAAAAAGTTTACTGTTGTGCTAGTTGCCAAAGTTTTCCCAAAACAACTCATAATTTTTTCTTTTCTATTTTTATCTTCTTTCTCTTTTAGACAACTATCAGAGAACCTGATACACACGATTGAGAGAGATGCCTTCCTCGAGCTGAACGCGTTAGAACGACTGTGAGTAGATTTACATAAGATCTTCATTAATTTTACTCTACGAGGTGCAGGCGTTTTAATGGTTTTAAAGTCCTGAAATACTTTAGATGAGGAGAATTTTAGAATTCAGAAAATGTTTTAAGACTGCCGCAGACAGGTACGATGTGACAATGCGACAACTATGTAACAATATTTTTTTATAAAAATGTCATAGAATTTAATAGATTTTTATGAAAACTGAATAAATATTGTCGCATTGTTGCCTGTCGAATGAGCCTTAAATCAGACAATTTAATAAAAAAAAGTAATTTTTAATTAAAAAGTATCAAAAATATTTTTTGTTAATTATTAATTAAAAAAGTATTAAAAATCATGTGCCAGTGAATATGCTAGAAACAGGGTTATTTCAAAGATCCTTCTATGTATGATTACAGGCTATTCATTAGAAAACTATTTCAATTCTAAGACCATTAAAAAGTCTGCATGCAAAACCTCACTACAAAGTTACGTCGTACAGAAGAATGCGAGGTTCCAATTTTAAAACTACCAATTGGAATAGTTGACTGCGTTTGTTCCATATGCAATGACTTTGCAGCGACGTCTTAGCGTTTCTTAACCTATTTCTTTTTATTAGATAATTTTATGGTAAAGTTTTTTCTTTTTTTTTTAGGTAAAGTTGATACTTCATTGAAATAATCATGTTTTTCAATTAAAAGCTTTGTTTTATCTCACCTAAGGTTTACTATGCAACTTTATTAAAGATTCTATTCCTTCTATCGATATTTTTAATACTATGTACTGTAGTTAGACACCATTCCATTAAAGAATATAAACATTTTGTTTACTTTTTGTCACATGAGAAAACAATGATTTATTTATTTTATTTTTAAAATACAAGCTTTAAGTAAAAATTATGATCCTGGTTAAGAAACGCTAGACTATATTAATATTTCCTTGCAGGAGGCTCAACAATAACCGCCTGGGCCACTTGCCAGAGGGGCTATTTTTGAGACTAAGGCACCTTCAGAGACTGTGAGTAGTTGGCCTGGCATAGCAGGCCAATGGTGTGGTCCCTGTCCCAAGGTTCTTGGTGTTCACTTACCCCTGGGTGAGGCTGGGCGTTTGGTTTTGGTGAAGTCAAAATTAGGGTAGGCTGAAGTGGTTGTGTATGCCACAAGTGCGTAATAGTATATTTTGATTCTACTGGACCAAGTTTTTCATTGCAGTCGAGGCGAAATTTACGCCGAAACCGAGTTGAAAGACTGCAATGGCAAATGCCTACGTACATCAAACGACGTTTTTAAACACGCTAACAACGAAAAATAATTATAAACATAATATTATTGTGAGAAATAGCACGCGGATGTTATTTTCCTGCGCCTAGTTCGATTTTTATGAAGGCTTATTGCCGACCAGACCAGTTTTATAAATGCTATAAGTCCAATAGGCTATCCGCCGCACATTTCCGCACGAGTGTGGATATAGAAAAAGAAACCCACTGCAAAGCGTATTTCACATCAAGTGATATATAGTATTTGAAAAGCAGGTAGGTAGAGCGAGTTTTCGAGTAAGGTTTGACATAGCAAATTTGTGAAGAGTATAAATTCTCACCAGTGAATCTACTCAGGTTAGAGACAAAATATGAGCATTTTTTGCAATAAGTGTACTTCTTATTTCTCAAAAAGCCAGAAGACCCGACCACTTAACGTCTCTTGCAGGATATTTTTAAAATCTCTCTTGAATCAACAAGGTTTTCGATGAGGACTTTTCTCTGGAATAATGTTAAGTGGAGTCGAAACCTTTTTGAAAAAACTAATTATAGAAAAAGTAATACAAGAAGGTCTATTAAATAATCCTCAGTAAATAGATAATATACCGAGTAGTTCCGAAGTTTAATCGGGTCAGAGGCTCAGATACCTTCTGTCCGTCTGACCCGATCTGAGTTAGGTTAGGTTAAGTCATTAATAGGATATTACTATACTAGATCCAAAGTTTCGCTTGTTATAGCTTCAAACGATCAATCATCTCACATTCTTGGACCAATATCTGGTGTAGATAACTCTGGGCGATCGATTTTGAATCAGCCTTTGATGCCATCAATCTTGTCAAAACATACTGGCGTCAGATCGATTGGGTGGGTATATTGTATGCTGGCTATCGATCGTTGAGTATCTATCATACGTGTATTGGTCTTGGTGTCAGATTTAGTCAATAATAATAATCGTTTATTCAGGAAAAACACATGTACAGGATCAAAAAGTAAATACATTTTTACCAGCAAACACGGAAAAAGAGAATCGTTGGTACCTGTACTAATGGAAATCATTGTATCACAGGCACTAATTTTTAGTTGGGTTGTACATTGTAATATTTATTTTTTTAAACACTTTAAGAGGTTGCATCAAATAATTTCAAACACCAAAAGGGATTGTTTAGCGATTGCAAAGATCTGTTAACTTATGAAAACGACTAAAGAAAATGCCATGAAATTGGTAAATACTCCTAATCAGCATTCATTCTAGTTTTAGCTTAGCTGGGAAATAAGAATTTATTTTTAAAAGTAACTTCAAAGGTGTGTTAGGGTGATCAACTCAAATACTTACAAGATGCAATGACTCGATATGATATATGCCCGATATATATATATATAGGCTGATTTTTTCACTGTTTCTTAAGATACAGGTCTCCTAGTTTAAGAGACAAGGTTCATTATTTTTTTTGTACGCATAAACATTTTTATGTACACCTAAATCGTTTTTGGGCAAGCTATATAATTGTGCTTAGTGTATGTCTACCACTTAGTTTTGAATTGTGTCTGTGTGTATTATTTGGACAATTTTATTTTACTTTTTAAATTTTGTTAATACTGCCTTATGCGTTACTATAACATAGTGAAATAACGTAAGATAGAAAAGAAATGCGATGTATTCTGTCTTCTAGGAATATTTTGACTTCACCAAACCTAATACCGTGCCAGCACTCACCTCCCCGTCCATCAGCTTGTGCCTAAAACCGGGTTCTTCAGTGTCTATATGCCTACCTTCATTATAATTTCGTTAATTTTCTACCCAGTGCTGCTAGCATATAACCATAAATAAAAACAAACAAAAACTGTTCTTTTTAAGTTTTTATGACGATTTTTTTTGTGTTTTTGTGGGAAATTTTTCTTATTTTTCTTCAAAAGTTTGTTGTAATTTGTTTTATGGATTTGATCCCTTGTTCCTTGCATGGAAACCCCATAGTCCAATTCTATGTTTTCGTATTTTTTACATATAATTTCAGCACCAATGGAACATCTATTGCAGTTGATTTCTTCAAATGTTAGATTTCATCAAAGCTATAGAAAACTACAAAACTAAAAATATTATTGTCAAATCTAAGTTCCATAAAAGCTTTCGAAAATCTAGACATAAAAATTATTAAGCATATGCAAATTGGGCCCTGAGAAGTACGTCAGCATTGGCAAGGTTTAAAAAAAAAAAAAAAAACGCAACAAGCTGACACTATCTATGACAAATAGCTGATTGCCCGTAGGCAAAAAAATGCTCTGTATGAGAAATTTTTCCCATAAAAATGTCGTAATATCGTCATAAAAAACCCCATAGCTAACAGTATTCGCTTGTTCCATCTCATAGCTTCGCTACGGTGTGTCCCCAACCCGTAGGGCTAACCCAACCCCGTAACATAAGCTTTTATTGTACAGATGTAATTTAAAACTTATAAAAATAACAATAAAATGGATGTTTTTAACATCACCATTTATTTTCGTCAACTCTAACAATTTTGCATAAGTATCTTCTCTACAAAAAAAAAACAAAAAAAAAATAACATCAAATAAAAATGTTTTGATATTTTTTGTTTAACTCTCAGAAACAAAACACATCCTGTAAATGTTCTTTTTACTTTTATTTGAATTCGGTACGTTTTTAAAATGGTAATCCCATTTGTTTCTCAAAAAATGCCACGGTCTAACCTCATTCGCTTGCTCGATCTCATAAGCTTCACACGGTGTGTTCCCAACCCGTAGAGCTAACCCAACCTCGGTAAATAAGCATTTATTGTACAGTAAAAATTATAAAAGTATTTACCCACAGATTATAATCTGTGTACTTACCGTGCACCGTGTACCGTTACCGCACTTGTGTGTGGTATAAAGAAAAATACTAAAATTATCAAGCAAATATTTAAGTATTTTTTTGGCAGTTTTTATGAAAAAAAAAAACTTTTTTTTAACCTTATGTGTTTACTTTATAAGTGACAAATTATTTATACAAAAAAAAAAACCGGGTATCGTCATAAGCTTGGTACATATCATGAGCTCCACGGATCCACGGACTCCACTCTGTTTGTATCAAAATAATTGTGTCACTAACAATAATTTTAGATTTGTCGTTTTGATACAAATTATTTTAAAAATCTCGACGCTGTTTACCGTCTGATTAGCTGGCTGGATCTGGGCTCTTGGACCACAATCTTAAATCCAAGTCCACTTTCATCGATGTCTGAGAGTGCTTATGTAAGAACGGAAGGTCGGTTGTTACTGGATGATTTAAAACCACTGAAAAATTTTATTTTTATAAAAGGCATAATTTTCGGTAGTCAGCAATTTTTCAACTGAAAAACAATGAAGGCTGTTCGACATATTTTCTATAGAAAAGCTGTAAAACGGCCATTTTTATTCCTCCGGTAAAACTTATCTGACTATTGAATAATTGGAATAGTTCTTATTTCGAATTGCGGTTGGCGTCCTGGCATTTAAAGTGTATTTAAGGATTCTTTTATATCTTATTTTAAATTTCAAAATGTATGAAATTCAGGCGGCAAAGAACTTGACCCCATTACAAGTTTTAACCTCATTATATTCATTAAAACTATTCATTATTTCTGTCCAACCTTTACGTTCACAGAGGCATGAAAACCACAGCTACATTGCACCTAAGTGACATAATATTAAAATAACATAATAATCCTTCACATCCGTCACAAGATGGCGGCTTCCGATGCGTTGCTACAAGTTCCGGTGTGAATTAATAACATTAATGCCACACACCGTCCTTGCACATGACCTGGCATTCGTTTCGGTAAAGTAGATTATGGTACAAGCGAAATTAAATACCAAAATAGGTCTCAACCAGCGACTTCAGCCGTGTGTATGTCGCCAACTGAATTTTTTTCTTCTTGAGTTACTGTTTGGGACAATCCCACGGCACTATTCCCAAACCACTGCAACTCCTGAAAGCCAGAATCAACAGTGGCGACCACCAGAAAAGCGCCGAGGCAATGAAGCTCGACGAAGTCCCGGAGAATGAATTTAACTGTCTTGGATCCCGCAACGAAATTAATCAGAAAAGAATAACGGAGGAGTAGGAAATAAGAACATATCATTACTTTTAAGAGTTGTAGCGTAATTTTAAATACTCTATAACCTTCCTCTAGAATTGGGCTATCGAATGCAAAACGATTGTTTTTTAATCCGGCTGGTAGTTCCAAGAATTCTAAATCAAACCAACTCTTCAGCTTTATTATATTAGTGTAGACATGACGATGAAAGACGTCCACTGCTGGACTTAGGCATTCCCCAAGCGTCGCCACACTGATCGGTCCTGTGCGTTTCACATCCCCCGGACTCCCGCGCCTTGACCAGGTCGTCGCTACACCTAGTAGGGGGCCTTCCAACACTGCGTCTTCCGGTACGCGGCCTACACTCCATAACTTTTCGGCCCCAACGGCCGTCCGTTCTGCGAGCTATATGCCCTGCCCACTGCCATATCCTTCGGGCTATGTCGGTCCCTTTGGTTCTCTTGCGGTCTGTCTTCGTTTCTGATTCGATCACGCCAGGCAACTCCGAGCATAGCTCTCTCCATTGCCCTTTGGGTGACTTTGAGCCTTCTGTTGAGGCCTATTTGAGCGACCACGTCTCTGCCCCGTGAGTAATCATTGGCAACACACACTGCATGATCATAGACTTTCGTCTTCGAAAAGATAATAACATATTTTAATAGAGGGCACGACAGACAATTGACTCCGAGCTGAAACGGAGAAATTAAGTAAAACTTGATAGTATTTTACCCAATTTGGAAATCGAAACCAGGATCCTCAACAGTCGTGGTTATGATCACTGTCTTTTCGAGTCAGAAAATTATTTTATACCAGGTTTTTTTTTGTCTTCTCGCAGTTCCTGAAGGTTTGGCTACTGCTTAACCGTGCGATCCTGTGGAGATGGAGACTAATCTAGTAAACCAGAGCCTCCAATCAAGGCAAAAAAAGCTAAACATAAGCGACCACGCTGAGGGCACCCCCTGTGGGATACGGACCTCGGCTCAGGGCGTCGGTGGGTGAAGCAAAGGGACAGGCTGGATCAGAACAATCAATATGCCTAGCCTTTTCCCAACTATGTTGGGGTCGGCTTCCAGTCTAACCGGATTCAGCTGAGTAGGTACCAGTGTTTTACATGGAGCGACTGCCTATCTGACCTCCAAAACCCAGTAACTAGGTAACACGGTACCCCTTGGCAAGACTGGCGTCAGATCTCAAGCTTCTGACTACTCGTAACGACTGTTAAAGATCTTCAAATGACAGCCGGGACCAACGGCTTAACGTGCTTGCCGTGTCTCGGAGGAAACTCGGTATGATGAAAATGGTCACCCATCCACGGACCGACCTCGTCGAGCGTTGCTTAACGTTGAAAATCGATCCGTGCGGCTGTTATTATTTAGCCACGAGCTCCTCATCTGGATCAGAACAATAGATTATTTAAGGTATCCCTAGTCGACGGCATGAACGATTTTGTGCGCGGGGTTAAAATGCATGTTACGAGTATCTCATCCGACAACACGTGTGAAAGAGATAGATGCTGTGATGAGCAATAAGAAACTAGTTCACGTACAAATACATACTTTTGCAAATTTGTAGCGAAATGGATAATGATTTAGGACGAAAACGAGCGCGCGAAATTTTATAAACAGACCTTTGGGAATATGGATATCATGAAAAAACGACTGAATGTACGATACATTCATTCCAAATAAAATTATTTGCAATGTTGAACTACTAATCTATCCCTGTATGGTGACTGTTTTGCAATTTTACTTCTTCTTATGGTATTTATTTGCGCCCATAGATGCGTCAAAATTAGTGTAGAAATATGAGACTTGCGACGCTCATTGCTTTCAAATATTTTTTTTTTGTTTCCATACAAGGCTAGATAATGATGAGACAAATTGATATTTTTTTTTTATTTTTAACTTAAACCGTCAAACAGTGCAGTAATTGCCAGACTACGTTTGAATGGAATAATGATCGACTAGGACAACCTTAAAGGGTTCCTGTCCATTTCTGAGTCCGAATTTGTGACCAAGTTGTGTTAGTGTACAGGGCAGAGGTACTCCTTTTACTTCGGTAACGTTTATACATGCATGCCAGTTGTCAGTACTACACACCTGTACCTTATATCTTCAGACTTTTAGCCCTATGTGAATGTTACATATGCTAAACACATAAGTATACAAAAACATAGTTTAACATTACTCATGTAAAAAGGTAAAAATAAAAATATAACCGTATCTTTTGAAAAGAGCAACTTTGAAAGAGCTTTCAGTTCTAGTCGACCGTGAGAAGGATAAAAGATGCATCGTACACTGCTGGCCGAGGATACGGGCCCAGCTTTATCTTTTATTTTGGCTAAATCCTTTGATGCCGATTTCACATAGTTAAGTGTTAACTGCACTATGTTTAATTGGCTCGAAAACAAGTTTATTTGAATGTGCTCATTCGGTTTTAATTAACCTAATTCTAATGTCTTTAGTTATAAATAAGATTTTAAGTAATTAGTTTTAAGTCTCATAGGATAAAGTTAATTATACAAATTATAATAGGTATCTAATCTAGGTTTTTTATGATTTAAAGAAGATTTCTCAACGATACAACATAGTGATCATATTTTATGTAATTTGCTCACGACTTTATCTACTACTAGCGGACGCCTCGCGGCTTCACCCGCGTGGTGCCCGTTCCCGTGCGAATACAGGGATAAAAAGTAGCCTATTTCACCCGGGGATAGTGTAGCTTCCAAAGAATTTTTAAAATCGGTCCAGTAGTTTTTATGTTTATTCATTACACACAAAAAAACAAATCTTTCCTCTTTATAATATTAGTATAGATTTATTCAGTGTTTCTAGAAAGCCTTTCACAGACACTAAAACCAATGAAATTCCTCACACGTCAACTATTCTTGAGAATACGACACAAAATTATAAAGATTGATCACTTCATTGAAAGCAATTAGATTTCCAAGACATTCCATAAAACTCTTATAATTGTCCAACACATACAAATAAAAACTTACCCAAATAATAAAACACTGAACTAAATCGTTCACTCGCAAATACGAACACAAAAATGATAAAGCTACCCCAATAATCTTGCTACCAAGTGTAAGAACACAAAGGCGTCTTTGACGCAGCCATGCGTGGATTATAAGGTTTCCTTCACACCCCCCTCCCTCTACCCCCTGTAGCCCGCTACCCGGAGCGACAAGAAAATGGCTTCCGTCGAAAATATCAAACATTATTTAGTAATAAAACTACGGGTTATTTCGAAGGGTATCGTATTTGCTATATCGGTTTCCGATTGGTTGAATGAAGGGTTTTTTTTCTTCTGTAAAATGTGGTGTTGATTTTTGTGGGAGCAAGTGTATGAGAATGGTTCATGTTTTGGTAAGATAAATATAACACCCGGTTTCTAGATCGAAAATTTAAGCAAAATTGGCTGCCACCCGTAATACTTCCTTCACTTCACCCCGATTTTGATCAAATCTTTATAAATTACTAGTGGACGCCTCGCGGTTTCACTGGCGTAGTTCCTGTTCCCGTGGGAATACAGGGATAAAAGTAGCCTATGTCACCCGGGGATAATGTAGCTTCCCAACGGTGAAAGAATTTTTGAAATCGGTCCAGAAGTTTTTAAGTTTATTCGTTACATACAAAAATAAAAATCTTTCCTCTTTATAATATTATAGTAAAGAGTAGCTTCTGCCCGCGGCTTCGCCCGCGTACAAAGTGTTTTATCATCTCAAGGGAATACAAACTATCCTATGTCCTTCCCAGGGTCTCAAACTATCTCCATGCCAAATTTCATTTAATTCGGTTCAGTAGATCTAGAGATTACCCCCTACAACCTCACTAACTTTACCTCTTTAAAATATTAGTATAAATAGCCTATTCTTAAGCTAAACTTACTGTAAAGTTTCATCAAAATCTTTTCTGTAGTTTTTGCGATAAGGAGTAATAAACATACATCCTTATTTACAAACTTTCGCATTCATTAGGATTTATAATGTAGTACTAGTATATTAGGCAGTAACGTAGTATTTACAAGTTCTTGATTAGGCCTGTCGTACTGTATGGACCAGAATGTTGCGCTGTGAAAAAGATGGATAAAAAGTGATTGTATGTAGCAGAGATGAGAATGTTGAGATGGATGTGCGGCGGAGTGACAAGAATGGATAAAGTGAGAAATGAGTATATTAGAGGAAGTTTTTGAAAGTGTTGCCAGTGACAGAACAGTTGAAAGGAAACCGGTTGTACTGGTATGGTCATGTGATGAGGAGGGATGAAACGCATGTTACTAAAAGAGTTATGAATATTAATGTGGATGGATGGAGAGGGAGGGAAAGGCCATGGACTGTGTGAGGAGTGATATGAAATAAAAGGGAGTCAGTAATGGCGTGACGAGGAACAGAACGGTATGGAAGAAGAAAACGTGTTGCGCCGACCACAAGTAACATGAGACAAGGGCCGGAAGATGATGACTAGGGTATTAGGAAGTAAAATTTATGTGACAAACAGTCCAACGGTGTAGCTGCTATGATTGGAATTGGAAAATAGAATCATCAAAACGAAGAAGATCTTAAATACTCGAACCAGTAAATTTTATCGCTTGGCATCCGTTTAATTTATCTATAATGTCTTTTCAGATGCCGGGGGTAATTAATAGCAAAATTATAATAGTCAATATTGATTCCTCGGGATTGTATATATTCTATCACGATTTCATGCCTTCTAATTTTTGGACAAGCCGATTTCCTCAGGCTGTTTTCATTCACCATATTGAGAACAGTTTCGAATGAAATGGCTTAAGAAACCGCATTATTATCATGATCACTTCATCTCGGAACAACTCAGTAACTGAGTAACAGCATACCAGCATTGAAAATAACATGTAAAATACATGTATCTTTCAAACGTCCTTGTACGAGTATTTGTCAATAAAATACATAACTTTCGTTGCGAATCTTCGATTGAATCTTACGCAAGTTTAAGTTAGAAAACTTATTAGCGTGTCGATGGCAAATATAAAAATTTTAATATTGTGTTTGGCCCATTTTTTTTACATGTATTTGACGGTGTATTTTTAGCATTCATCATCATTATCGACCGTCGCCACACTAACGGTCCCGCAACCAGCGGATCCCCGCAACCTTCACCAGGTCATCTGTCTACACGGTAGGAGGCTTTCCAACGCAACGTCTTCCGGTTCGCATTGATATATTATAATAAGATGGTATTCTGAGGGTAAATGTTTAATTAATATTAATAAGCAAGATGTTGCCCTTTGATTGAGTATAATTTAAAAAAAATCTTATTTACAAAAAAACACTAACTACCGACTTCCAAATAAAAAACTACAAAGTGAAAAATAACTTTATTTTTGGAATTCGGTGTCTTTCGTAGGTACCATTTTTTTGCGTTATGGACACCGACTTCCAAAAATAAAGTTATTTTTCACTTTGTTGTTTTTTTATTTGGAAGTCGGTAGTGTTTTTTTGTAAATAAGTTTATTTTTCACTTTTTAGTTGTACCTACCTAATAGGCAAGTTGTTTAGTAAGGTAGCTATTACGCCAGAATCCATTACCCGAATATCATGAAACCTGAACATAACCAGTGAAATGAGAGATCTGCGTACCCCTTAAGAGCGTACTGGCGTGATGTTATGTTATGATGTGGTATAAACAATAAACAGTCATGCGATTGCAGCAATCCCGAGAGATTCCGTTATTTATTGAAGAGTTCTGTTGTATATCTTCGAAGATCTTCATCAGACCTTCACTAAATTAAAATGGGATCAATATCAGAACATACGAGTACCTTTTCAAACAAAAAAGAATTTTCAAAATCGGTTCAAAATTTACGGAGATATGCGTGAATATGCACAAAAAAAACATACATAAAGTCGAACATAGAACATCCTCCTTTTTGGTAAGTCGATTATAAATAAATGGTATATAACAAGTGTTATACTGGTATAATTGTATTTTTCAGACGAACGTCAAATTTGTGTTTTTTAGAAAAGTACTTGTATTTTATAGGAAAGATACAAAGTTTCGAACAAAACAAAATGAATTGCAATATCAACGCTACACCATATCCCTTGGCCAGACTGGTTTCAGAATTTCTGGCTGAGCACAAGATTCTTCTGTTGTAACCATAGTCAAACTCATCACGTGCCGTCAATTTCTACGAGTAACCGATGACACTGACTCGATCAATTTGTATACATTTTGACAATGCCGTCTGTAGCAATCACCAAGGCGTCTCGTAGCTATGCATCTTAGCCACTACCAAATCATCGCTTGTATCCTCCACAAGCAAAACCGGATGCATTCCTTATACCTCTCAAATAACAGATCAACAATGACCGAGTCATTGAACGTGTCCACTACACTAGTGCGGGGATTAGCTCGATACTTTTATATGTCGATAAAACTAAAGAATGAATGGGATGAATGATTTGGTCGGTCTATGTCGAGGCACGTTCGTTCGTAAGCTTAACTATAATGAAGTAAATCGGATTTGGTTGCCTTTTGTACGTGTGTCTTATTTTTGTGTTTTGTTTGAAACGGTAGTGTGTGAATAGTTGTCGTTTTTCGGTCTATTCAATTGGTTTTAATGGTCAGGAGTTTATGTCAATGGCGAGTGGAGCGTGTTGCTGTCAACTTTCAAATTTTATTTGTATGTATAGAATAGAGGTAAAATTGTTTATTTGTAAGATGTAAATGCAGGCGTAATGTTATGTATGCGTAATCCCTGGAATTGCTGATCCATTCACAAACATTCTTTCACTATTAGAGATTTGTTGCGCAAGACCAAAAAATCAAATAGTTTATTTCAAATAAACCTTAGAGAGGTACTTTTGAATTGAAAAAAAAGATGACTCTAGTTGCAAATTCACGAGCGTCAGTAGGTCTCAGTGGAGAAGAATTTGTAAGAAACTCCAGGGGCACTATTTTGTGAAAAAAAAAATATATATATACATATATATGTGAGAACTATGTAAAAAGAGGTGCACGTAAGAGCGCCTAGAGTAACAAACAATTTTAAAACAACAATGGCCGAGGCAACTTAGTTATCCCAACTGATGGCGCCCGTTCACGAACATGACGCATGGATCAGCACCACTCAGCTCAACCATCATGAAGGGAACCGAATGATCCAACACATGTAAGAGAAATTAGAGAGAGCATGACACTGCCAAGCAGAATTAATTCTTAGGTAGAAGTTAGTAATTATATTTTATACATCCAATGCCATTTTACTTTCATGGTTTATCGATTTTCAGTATCATGTAAATTTTAAAGACGACAATTAGCCTAATTATAGCCTGGACGCTATAATTAGGGCAATAGTCGCCTTTAAAATTTGTGGTAGTAATATTATCGAAGTTTCTAAGAATTTTCAAAACTAATTGCCCGTCTGAGCTTCTAACTGTGGATAAAAGAATATCTACTAGAACTGTTTAATATTTTTACAGTGTTCAAACATTATAATTATCTTTTTAAGTTAAATTTATTATATTTGATATTTTTCGTATACCTAATACATTAGAAAGACTGCTTCGTTGGTCTTGCGAAAGCTGAGCACGAAGTCCTGAGTTCCCTTTGGTAGCATTATGTCCAATTCGCAAAATGTCCAGTGGGCTCAAAATATCCAATTCTCACTATGCTCAAATTATAAATTGTTCAATTCGCTATTTGTCCAATTCGAAAATTGTCCAATTAGCAAATGGTCCAGTTCGCAAATTGACCAATTCAAATTTCAGTCGTTAATTGTATTAGGTAAGTATAGATATCCTTTTAAGGTATTTTAATTATCTCTTTCATATACAGAGATTATTGAGATGTGCTGTAGAGCCGCATCTAGGTACTCATAATTAAGTTGATTACATTTTATAAAAATACTTATGAGTATATACATTACTACATTACGTGATTTTTTATGTGGTGTTTCTTAATTAATAGCGATATTATGAGTAAATCAGCTTAAATTATAAATACAGATTTGTGTTTTTTTTGTAATCAAAGTGTTGATCTTTAATTATATACATTTTTGCTTCGAGTCGAATCTCACCCAATCTCACGTGGGGGTCGTCAAAAACACCTCTCATCAAGGACGCCCGCTAATTGCAAACTGGACCAATTGAGAATTGGACAGTTGGACATTTTGCGAATTGAACATAATGCGACCAAAGGCTGAGTTCGATTCCTAGATTGAACTAGAAGAAGAATTATACTCGATAACTTAATAGACAACGGTACATCCTAAAATACAGATATCGATTCTCTAGATTCCCCTCACTACCCGAGCGCCGGCGCACGTTTCTTACCATCCTGACAGCAAATGATTTATATGAGTGTGACCAGCGTGTACAGGCGGATATTATTATCGAATTTGTTCATTATCTGTCGCCCTAGTTACTGTCACGGCCCTTCTAGGATAGGTGCGGTCTATTGGACCCTAGGACCCACTTTGGGTAACATAAATCTTCATTAGGAGGAGTCGAAAGGTGGGATGTGTTGGGTCAAGTCACAGATATTATAATACTAGCATACAGATGCCTCATCCCGCGCCGATAACCGAAAACGCTAGTTACGCGTTTTTCGTCTGATTAAACCGATTATTTTTTGTACATCGTTCGCGCTTGGTTCAGTTACATGGCGATAGATAGATGGTGTCAGCGACTTGCAAATAAAAGGGTTAACTCGGTGCATGAATATTTTTTCTTTAAATACAGTGAAGATTTGTTTTATAGTATTTTTTTGCACGTTTCATTGCACCAAAATGTGCTACAATGCAAATTTAAACAATCGAGTGGAACGCCTCAGATATTTAAAAATGCGCCATCTATTTGCATCAATTTTAAATGATCCGTTCTAATAATCTTTGAAATGTGAATTAAGAGCACAATATTCCATAATTTTGTGCTTAGGAGAGTTGATTAAACAAGAACATACAATGTTTATGTACAATTCCAGAAAATATTAGTTTTACACACAATTCAATAACCTTGCATATCGCGCCATCTAGTGAGATTTATTTGAACCAAATTGCCTTTCTTAGCGCTGGGACCCCGTGGTCAAGTGTTACAATACTAGTCTGTGGGTATGTTATGTCCGGCACTGTCGGTCTCAAAATGCGACTGGTTAACGTGAAGTCCTGTATTCGATTCCCGTTTGGAGCACGTTGTTATTGGGTTATTCTATCTGAAATTTCTTAGGCAGGCCGTAATCTGGATTTGTGCCCGATTAACGACAATGTTTTCGCCTACTTTACAAAACTGGCGAAAAGACTTTGTACTAAGTTTTTGTACACCTCTGCAGGACTCTTCGAGTAAGACAGACGTGATGTGATGTTATGTCAAAGCATTTATTAGATTTAACACGTTATGGGAAAAGAACTGTTGATAAATGGTCCTGAGAACTAAGTAATTTACAATACATTGAAATAATAGTTCCCATGATTCTTTGTTATCTATTAAATTAATTGAAGCGTAATTGTCGTCTTCAAAATGTTTGAAGACGACGATTACGTCTTCAAACATTTTGATGTTTTGCTATTGAATGTTAAAACCGGGAAATGGCCGAATATTCAGTCAGCTGTTTACCGACTGCTGATAAACTTAACGAATTAGCTGTTGCCCGCGACTATGCCCAGGTCAAAAATAAAACTAAAAAAAATAAGAGATTTTTCTTTCACGTGGAACTACATTTTTCCAAAATTAAAATAGCATTAGTTACTCCTAATATCATCACCTATCTGCCGATTAAAATCCCGTCATAGTCGGTCCAACCGTATCTAAGATCACCCGGAACAATCAAACAGATAAACAATTTTTATTTAAATTAAGTTTTTGTTGACCGTATATTTTTTATGAATTTAATAAAAAGCTAATCGTTTGGAATTACAAAAAGACACTTCATTTTTATTTATTTGTTTTGGTAGGTATAGATGTGGCCGGCTAATAATTTCCCCGACTAGTCAGTCACTAGTCGGCCCATCTATCAGGGGCCGACTAGTGGGAGGGGGGGTTCATCTGTCGGGTCTTATATTTGCTCAAAATAATAAAAACAGTCGTCACCTTCATAAGTCCAATGATTACTAATGTTACTAATGATTTTGGCGTATTTGGTTCTACTTTTAAAAGAAAAAAAAACGTGCAAAGAATTCAGGTTTTCTATAACAAAATAAATACTTACAGTCTTATTACAAAAAACGATAAAAACCATGGTTTAAACCTGTACTATCAAGTCCAGGCTTATCTGCAAAACCATGGTTTAAATTTGTTCGTATTACAAAACTTAAAAAAACCGTGGTTTTCATAGTCCTGTCATTTGAACCATTGTCAATACATCAACCACAGATTAATACAAATATCATTTGTTCACCATAATATCATTCAATAGCAACGTTCCGTATGCCCGCAAATAAAAACGGTTTTGATAATACGATAAGGATTAAATTACGTTTAAGAGTGTTAAAAATATTGAGACTTTGTTATTTTGCATGGATATAAACATTTGTTATTTATCGATTGAAGTTTTGTTTAGATTTAAGCAAATTACTTAAATTCTTAATAATTACTAATAAAATATCTACGTACGTGTAACGAAACGTAACATTCTGGCGCGAACATTAAACAAAACCATCGCAAGCTGAACAAAGTTCACTAAGCTTTGGAATTTTAAGTTATCGAAGTCTCTAATATTATAGAGCAATTGCCTCTTTGTTAATAATATATATAATAATATATTGTGATGGACCAACATAAAAATAACGATCTGAGAATTGGAGTACCGAGGAAAAAGTAATATCTTCAATAATATATAAAATTTACCATGTTAATATCCATTTTCGGGTAAAAACAATAAAACACAATAAAAAAGATGCTATAACCTAAAAGAGAAACTGACAGATACGACTTAGACCATCGTTAAACTAGGGGACGCCGAGGTATAGCGTTAGACCATGATTTGGACTACGGTTTATCACTAAACCCTTATTTGTAATATCATTTTTGTGTAAACCACAGTTTATAGAGATTTAAACCTGGGTTTTTAGTTAAACCGCTTTTTGTAATAAGACTGATAAAGTTTAATCTAAAATAAAGGGCTATCTAAAATTGTTTAATTTAATGGATTATTATCCTGGGAAAATGCACAGTTCATGTGGGTTGTTCAACCAATAGTGAATACGGGACACGGGGTTATTTTTTTAAAATTATTTTTTGTGTTTTGCTTATCTCGTGTCTCTTGTGCGGGTCACAAATAAATATTTTTCTTTCTTTCTTTCAATATACCAAAGAAATCAGAATTTATGATTCCATCCCGTCTTTTTATGTTATAATCAGAGACACAGTTTTACCAAATGTCATGGTGTATTCTATGGTTCCGTGAAAGCCTTCCTGTGTTCTGCTTTGTTATAAAAACAAATTGCCAAGGGGTGGGAAAAGGGAGTCTAATACCAATGAGCTTTTTTTCTGGGTAATTGTAGTGCACTGTATACAGGTTTGAATACTAAGCTGTGCTAAAATAATACTAAGGGCTTTATTCCACAGCTTTGAACCGGTGACCTATATCTCAAGAATTATCTCTCGCATTTATTAAAAAAAACATTTTTACAAAAAAAAAAAAAAAAACCGACTTCCAAAACATAACACTACAAAGCGAAAAATAACTGTCTTTTCGGAAGTCGATGTCTTTGTTACCAATTTTTTATGTTTTTGACACTTACTACCGAAACAATAGTTTCGCTGGAAAGCTTTGTAGTGTTTTGTTTTGGAAGTCGGTTTACAACTTTTTTTTTCTCTTTTTTGTTTTGGTATCATTTATTTCCAAGAAAATATGCATTTTTAAGGATAATTCAAAAACTACTCGTCAGATCCTGCACAAATTTAAATAGAACCACATGAGACCCACCAGCATTCCAATAAAAAAAGAATCATCAAAATCAGATCACATAGTAAAAAATTCTGAGGAGACAAACATTTAAAAATGTTTCTGGTTTAAAAACTGTCATACAGGTATTCAAACTTCTGAGCTATGGCGATCAAAACTAGAGAGGAAATGAAACAATTTTTCTCCGTATGCAAATTCAAAAAGGTTGCTTGTACTATCCTTGTCTTACACCATGTATTACTCCCTCTAACATAGGGAAATTCACCCTACGGTTTGTCAATACAATATTACAGGGCACTTACTTAAATTATATTATATGGGTTCCGCGGAAGAATAAGAACACCAAATTTTATTCAAAGGGGTCTTTGTATTGGAACGTTTTTACTCGTACTGCCACGAACTAAGGGCATAGACAATATTTTCCTTACAGCAGAATGCGGAGCTAACTGTCCAGGATGAACTAAACTTCGTCATCGTTTGCTGTTTCCTTTGTTTTTTACCCACGACGGAACGGAGATGGTGTATGCGTTTGGGGTGAGAGGATGTTTGTTTGGGCAAATACTTGTTGCCATTTTTCTCCAAAACTACTAGCCCGATTTTGATGCAGTTTTCAGTTATGGGTTGGGGTTTGATTGGTGCATGTTCTTAGATAGGTGTTACAGTGACAACTCACCATGGGGTGCTGCAGCAAACATTGTTTGTTCCAATCCATGTTGCCATTTTTCTCCAGAACTACTAGGTAGTCTGATTTTGGTCAAAACATCATTCCAAATTGACGTCGATCAAAGTTTTAAAAGCACTTTCATATAATCTCAAATTTTCCTGCAATATTTTAGATATTTATCTGTAGTGGCATCAACGCCGCCACTTACGAACTAATGACATGATGTCACACGCGCAAGCAAAGTTTTCAGCGCGATATGAACACATAAAACAGTCCGACAATAACCGTCTGGTTGGAGGATCGTCCCTTTTCAACGGAGTTTTGTAGGTATTTTCATCCTGTTCCGCATACGCACAAAATATCCCTAAATACCTTATTCGAACTGCTACAAAAATGTCCAAACAAAAATTCGCCAAATCGGTTCAAAAAAGCTTACCAATGAACAACATTTAATTTTAATTTATTTAAATTAATCATCCAAATTAAATGCTCATTGCGTTGTAGTGCTGTTTTCTTATAGTTTTGAAAACTTCTTCTTTCTTTTCGATGGTATAGTTCTTGCCAAATTTCTTGGCCGCGCTGAAGTTGATTTTCCGATGCGCAAAGCATGGGTCAGAGCTGTTTTTGTATGAGATTTACCACTACGCAGCCATTGTAGCCAACTTCAGGGCGGCCAAGGAGTTTAGCGAGAATGCTACATTTGATCAAACGATTTGAACCCACTAGGTGGCCACGTTTATTGCAGCGTCAGAGGCATTATACAGGTCATCCAAGGTGCAAGTGAATGAACAGTCGGAACACTCCAGCAAGTGGGGCATAGTCTGTACAGGAGCACCGCAATCGCACCCAGCGTGCAATGGACTAATAATCCCCATTTTGCCAGATTATATTTGCAGCGGCCTACCTGGGTGCGCAACCGATTCAATGCCTTCCACACGGGCCACTGCAGTTTATGACCGAGGGGAAGATGATCCTTGGGCTTAAGGAAGTCACGAGGTGGTGGGTACTTCTCTAGCCACACTTTGATCCTCTCCCTAGACGGCCTGTCCTGGACCGCCCGTGTGCTGCGCAGGAAGCTCTTTCGACTTTTTAGTCTACCCCGAGTTGTTAAGTGGTCGTAGAGGGGATGTCGGGTTTTCGAAAATATATGAAATAATAATTCAAAGAACACATTTTAAAGGCATTTTACGAAGCATGTATGTTTCAACCCTGTGCCGTAACTTCAGATTTACAAATTCTAAAAAGAATTTAAACAGAAACAAATACACAATTAACCAAAAAGGTACTAAACCACGTCAAAAAAGTGCCACACAGCACAGAGCTATCCAATTATGCCAAGTAAAGTGCCTCCGCACTAAAAGTGTCATTTTCCCATCGCGCCCCCCTCAAGAACGGTTCCCATGGGTTTTCCCGCGACATACAGACGGAAGCATATCTTCACTATATATAATTTATAGGGGCATTTAATTTTCTTTAGGGAAAAGGTACGGGAAGGGTGGTTAGCCGACTTGGTAGGAAATTGGGGTGCTGTGTTTTATAGTTTTAAAGTCAGCTGCGGCATTTTTGTTGGGCAAGTCTGCTGATGAAATAAAAATATTATCATCATCATCTTTAGCTTACTTTGCCCACAGCTGGGCATAGGCCTCCCTTTTTGAAACACAAACGTTTAATAATTATTACAGATCCTTGAAGCCCTTTACGAGAAAATGGTGCATTCAATAACCCGGGCACAATTCCAGACAGAAAACCCAAAAAGACTGCACGAACTGGGAATCAAACCCAAGACCTTAGAAGTATCTAACGCCTGCGACCTCTAGTCTACTAGTAGAAAGCCAATTGTTCCTTTACCAATAACAATTCAATTTTGAACAACTTTTTTTTTTAATCTAGCATTTTTCGTATTCTACTCGGCAAACCCTTTCATTTGATACCAATATCATGACAGTGCATAAAAAATTACTAGTCCGCCATCTTGGGCCGTCCGCCATATTGGATTTAGAATGACGTCACTTAGCTAACCATGTATTGTCAGCCAAACTAAACGTGTATGCAAAATTGTATCTTAATCGGTGAAGGAAAATTCCTTTAAAATTCAACTGCAAAATCTGACCCGAACACACTTTCATACATACATACATTGCAAGTTAAATAAAAGCTTGTAAAAACTTATTTAAACGAAGCCAGTCACAGAGCTACCCATAGGCCCTAGACTATTTAAAACACGCGATTGGAAAAAGTCTTAGGGCTCGTTTCTGGATTAGGGTCTTAGGGTCCGTCTGTCTAGAACCATGTATAGGAAAGCCATGCTCAATGCCTTCCATTCTGGAATTTTGTCTAGAGTTTTGTATAGAGCGTCTCAGCGGGGCGAGCATGGCCTCTGTGATAGGCGTGTGTCACGCATTTTATCACGTTTTTGTTCCCAAACTGTGATAAAAATGTGTGACCCAAGCCTGTCACAATAGACCATGCTCGCCGGTCTTGTAGCTAGAGCATCTCAGGTCAGATAAAATCTGCTTGAAATCATCAATAAGCAAAACTAAAAAACCTAAAAATAAAACATAGTACATCATAAACTAGTGCATACTGTTTGCAACTTCTCCTAAAATACTTTTCTTTCACTTCGCAAGCCTCACAAAGAGAAACTCGAGTACTCTATACTCGGCTGCATCTAACAAAAGCTGGTGGCCGCCATTTGCAATTCCGCCGCGTTTTTATTTCAAAATGGCTGGCTTAAGCTTAGTGCACACTTTAGGGATTATTGTAAGGTTTCATTTTATGAATATTACATTGGTTTACGGTACTCGAGAGCATTGGTGGCCCAGTGGTAACGTCCCCGACTTACGTGTCGTAGATCGTGGGTTCAAACCCACGCAGGCGGTTTACTTTGTGAAAATTATTTCTTCACCACTGCTCTAAAAACGGTGAAGGAAAACATCGTGAGGAAACCGGCATGTATTAGAACCAAAAATTCGAAGACGTCCACCAATCCGCACTGGGCCCGCGTGGTGGTTCCCAGCAGTGGGAACATTAATAGGCTGTTGATGATGATGATTACGGTACTCGGCTGAAACCGGGTAGACTGGAAGGTGACCCCAACATAATGGTGGTTAGGCAAAAGCTATACCGGTCGATATCTTTATTTGGTTTACAGATATTTTGTAGATTTGAATTTGGCACTAGTGGCACTATTAACTTTAAAACTTTCGCGTTTCATAATTGAAAACAATATATCACGGGAATTTAACCCGATGATTTCGATTATTTATTTATATTTCTGCCGACGTTTCGGCCGTGTTGCAACGACCGTGGTCCCGGGTAGACTGGTGTCTCGGTGTACTGGCTCCGTTGGGGCAGAAAATTCTTCCTCTACCCTCATATTTCTACACACAAAACTGACCTAACAGAACGTCGGGTGAAATAGGTAAATAAATAATCGAAATCATCGGTTTAAATTCCCGTGATATATTGTTTTTCAACTAGTGGCACTGTACAGAATCCATTCTTACATAAATTAAACATTTTCTTCGCAAGATCATTTAGAATTAAGTTATGCTAAACCTATATTTGGATACAAAAAATCGGATTAAAAACGTTGAAATTAGGTCCCCAACTAAAACAACCCTTCAGATGCAATCGTTAATAATAAGCAGTTCAGAGAAAGTTCCCTGAACTGTATATTACCCATGTTTCTCGTAAGCAAAGCATGTAATTTTTATCTTTTTCTTCAATACAATTAAGTTAAAAATATAAAGACCCAAAGAGCCCACAACATCCCCGCCAATTAAGGATCCATTCTCGACTTCCGGCCGCCATTCCGCGGCTGCACAAGATGGAGGCACTTCCGGCGGGTCCTCTTTGATGTTATAATTACTTAAAGTAATTATTTTGTGCTTCCTTCGTATGTTGGGAGGCTTAATGTATGTCAGTGGAGCTTGGGAAACTACTAATTGTTCGGAGGATGCTGTAATATCACGCGTAACTTCACGCCTGCCTGTATTCATTAATAGGATAAGTATAAGTATATAGTCACTCACCCTTATGTCCTGATTCATTTCTTCACCTCGACTAAATCAAAACGATTGTTATTCAGTACAAACATTTTCTTAATGTTCCTCGGCAACCTTCGTGTTTCGTCAGTCCTCGGATTTCTATCAGTTGCCCTTTGCACTTGGTGCAGACCGGACGCTCTCAATCAACTAGAAAGTATAGAGAGTTCTTAATACTCTTTTAACAAAATGTAATTTATTAAAAAAATGGGAGGATTGCTGCTTGAGCTGCAATTTTTACAGCTCTATATATTTCACACGGAAAACAAAACAATACAACAATAAAGTACTTAGTTCTGAATTCAAATGATTATACATTTTAAATCTAATAATTGATGGAAATGGAAATTAGCATTCGTTTGTATTCGGCAATGCGATGATTGCCGAGGGAAATTATTATTAAGAATAAAGTTGTACTGTAGTTTGTTATTTATTGACATTAACCGACTGGCTAGAGTGGAGTGTAGGAAGTTTAATTCAAAAGAATATTCCTTTAATAGGTAGATCTGTTTTTCAAGATGGAGGAGGTTCTCAATTCAAATGTATTTTTTTTATTTGTTCACAGGCAGAACTTTTTACTAGGTGAACCGATTTTGATAAATCTTTTTTTTTTATTTGAAAGCTCTGGTGCTTGTCATGTGGGCCCATTTAAATTTGATCAAGATCTGACGAGTAGTTTTTAAGTTATCCTTAATAATGCATATTTTCATGGTAATATTCTAAGGTAGCAAAAACAAAAGGAGGAAAAAAAAATAACACAAAAATAAAACCGGTATCCAAAACAAAACACTACAAAGTGAAAAGTGACAAAAACTAAAAAATAGGTACCATAGACAACGACTTTCGAAAAGAAACTTATATTTCGTTTTGTCGTGTTTTGTTTTTTTTCTGTTTGTGGTGAGTCTATTACCTACCCACCTACCCAAATTCCAATACAGTGTACCATTCTATGAATAACTCTTCACCTGGGGATCAGTTCCAGAAATCCCACAATCGGGAGTCGCTCGTACAGCTATAAAATTAAAGAGGCCGCCGATAAGCTATAAAACAAATAAAAATAAAGAACAAATTCAATAAAACCGCAATATCATCACAAAGTAGAACACGTCCGCCCCGGATGGCACTCAGACATCGACTGAGCCGCACCGGAAATAACGCCGCCGCCATATTGCCTGCGACCGGAACTAGGAACTGCTTAATGAGCTCTTGAGACTTTGACAAAGTCTTGCGGTTGCCATTGTGTAACCGGGATCCTATTTTCAACTGGCAAATATCGGTGAAAATATACGGTTGCTTATTGAGGTGCTGCACTTAAATAAACAAATAAAATAAGCCTTTATTGCTGTACTTTAAAATTGATAGTGTAACAAAATAAACAAACTTAATTCTATATATTGTAAATCCGTCCGATTTATCGGCAACCGGTTTTCATATTACAGATTGTCCTTCGATAAAGGCCTTCTCTAAAGCCTTCCATTTTGTACTGTATTTTGCAGTGCGTGTCAATTCTAGACCAGCTATCTTTTTCATATCGTCTTCCCAGCGTTTCATTTGTATCCCTTTCTTTATTTTCTATATCGCGGGTACCATTCTGTTACCAGTTTTTTCCACATCTCTTTACCTTCTCTTAGCATGTGTCCTGTCCATCTCCATTTCAGGTAGACGGTACGTATGTTTTTAAATTTGGTTTTGCTATTTATGTCTTGTGATCTCCCTTTGTCTCTTCTCTTAACCCCAATTACGCTTCTTTCCAATCCGTTTTGGCTTACTTGGATTTTTTTACGTTGTTGCTCAATTTGTGCCCATGTTTGACACCCATAGGAAAAGCATAGAAGATAACACGTGTCAAAGACTTTCCATTTCACTTTGATAGGCATGTCTTTGTCATTCATGACCTCGCTCATAGACCAGAACCGATTTCAACTGTTTGCTATCCTTCTATCTAGTTCTTTTTGCATTGTTTCTTCTGTAGATATTAGTTGACCTTGGTATATCTATTCATTCACATAGTCTATTTGTCCACCATCTACTTTAAGTTTATTATTACGTTCGTTTTCGATGTGTTCATTTATAGGCCTTGGTACTTTGGCTCTTTCATCTGACAGTTTTTGTAATATTTCTGCCAAATTATCCGGGTTCTCAGTAAACAGAATAATACCGTCTGCGAAGCGTAGATGGTCAAGCTTTTCGCCGTCTGCTGCACTTACCGCCGGTCTATCTGTTTCTGGAACTCAAAGCATTTATAATTTCAATCAATAAACCTAGCCACTTTTGAGTTGTCAAGAAGTAGTTCAATCAAAAAGAAGAAAATATTTGCACGTTCCAAAGCGAAGGCAGATCTCTATGGAGAAGAACGTGCAAGAAACTCTTCGGACACTCTCAAAGAAATGAGAAGATGTTTGTCTGTAAAATAGAATTGAACGGAATTAGAGCAATTTAATTTCAAAGAATGAAATGAATGTTACCAAATAACATAAATCTTTCATATCACTTAGATATGAGATGAAATCAGATTTCATTGAATAAAACCCAGAAATCTGGGTCAAGATAGTATCTAACAAAATATTACAAAAAACGCCGACGAAAATTTCGTTTAGCCGAATCAATTTGAGCTCCGAAAAGATTGGCCCAATATTAGCATAGGACTCAGTTAAATATACATAAAAACGGAAGGAAAGGGTCTTCGCCCTTAAAAAGGTTAGCACTGACTGCAAAATGTACACAGAATAAATTTATTACGGTCCTTCTTCAGAAGCCTGTAGGTTTGAAAACCAGTCCTACCAAGTGAGATGGTAAGACAGTAGAAGAAGTGAAGTATATCTATATATATAAAAATATAATTCAAAAAATCAAAAAACCCGACTGCTTAAGAAGCGAACTAAAAAGAAGTAAACAAGAAGAAAATCATGCTGTGCAGTCGGACGATACATTTTCGCGAGCTGGCTGACCAAAACCAGATGTATCCTCCGACGGCACAGCATGATTTTCTTCTTGTTTACGTCGTTTTATTTTGCTTCTTAAGCAGTCGGGTTTTAAATTATTTGAATTAACTTTTTTTTTACAATTTAGTACTATTTAGTTCGAAGTAGGTATATTTAAACATTTTTTTTTTATTGTTGGTAGGCTTGCACTTGACCACTATCTCACCCGATGATGATGAAGCACGCTTAGTACCATGTGGATTTCTGTTAGAAGAATTTCGTTCGGAATCACACTTCTACGTATACATCTTTTACAAACAAATTTACAACCAATTATTACCTCTTTAAATGTTAGTTTAGAACCATCTTAACATCTTCATCAGCCGTAAATACAAAGATTTTTGTACCATATCCGACATTCCTTACCTCAGTGCTATCGTGGACGGAGCCAATTTGAGAAGCCTATCAATAATGCAGTAGAAACAGATAGAGAACAATTTGCCCATCCCTGCTCCTAAACGTTGGATTATGGAGGATACACCTATTTGCAGCATGGGTTTGCTCACGAGAAGTTGCGTGTCCTGTGTCAAATAAAACATTTTTCTTTTCTTTGTTTATTTTCGTGTGCGACAGTGCTAGATTGGGACCAGTTGAGACCAAATTCATGAGATGTTTATGAGTGAACTATAGTTTTTTCTTTAGATAAAGAAAATAAAATGACTGCTTCCTATTCAACGTTACCGGTATCGTGTTGCAGGTCACAAATATAAGCTTAGGACATTTTTAAGCTATTGCATAGCTTCTATCGCGGGCCTTGTGCGGGGACCGAATCCAGAAATTCCGTAACGAAAAAACCTCACGCTCCCCACTCCGACGGGCACGGCGGTGATACTTTGACTTTTAATAAGGTTTTTGAATTCTGTGGAATCTGAGTGGTGAGGGGCAGGGGGGTGGGCAGTTTGTTGCACGTGTTTTCGATTTCAGTATTGGTATTTAATTTTTTTTGCGGGGTGAGGTAAACGGTTAAGGGGAGGGGGGGGTAAATCCTATCTTGTTCTCCTGGATGAAGTAGTGGCGGCCAGGGGGGCAAATTTTTTGTCAGAAATGCGCTAACTCCAACCGTTTCTGAGATATGAGGGTTTTAAAATTTTTGTTGGTCGTAATTTTTTTGCCTTTTATCGGTCTCTCTGAGCTGTTTCTGTGACAATGGTGATCAATGTGGACCTTATGCTAATGAGAATAAGGGTCACTTTTGCTTGTCAAAGAAAAACGACCTTATTTCAATGTGAATAAGGGTATTTTTGTTTTGTTTTTTAGAGTTTTATTAATCGGAAATAAATGGGTGTTTGGCTCGCTACGTTTTCGAGTTTTTAACGTTTTCAATTTTTATTAATAAATTTTTAGGAGTAATAATATGATAAAATTAAAATATTGTTTTTTTATTTTATTTATTCGATCTCCACGCTCTAAAAATGCTATGCAATAGCTTTACCGCGGCAGTCCCCGAGGACCACAAGTCATTTTTTTTTATAATTCTATAGGCTCGCGCTTGACCACTATCTCACCTGTAGTAAGCGACGATGTGGTCGAAAAACTTGCCTAGAAAAAATCCATTCACTTAAAGATAAACCTAAGACTCCTAGATTGTAGCTATCGGCAAACAGACACCGGCAGGACAATTCTACTTTGAACAAATAAATTGTAAAAAAAAAACATTAATAAAAGAAGTTTTAAAACAAGCTTTTAGAAGTAATAATTGAATGCGATTTTAAGCTTTCGTGTCTGTTTTGTTGATCGTTTAAGAGTTACTTCGTCTGGAGATAAACCTACATGATGAATCAGGTCATATTTATCACAAAAAATCATTGTCATCAGAACTAAACCAACATGTAAATTTTTAACCAAGATATGATGAAGTGGTTCTAATTCAGTATTTAAGATTTGACATGAAAAAACCCTTAATAGAATGTTAGAAGCTGAGGCCGAGTCGAGTAGAGGAAATTACTCGGAATATAGGGTGTACACATGATGGTTGAGCTGAGTGACGCCGATACATGCGTCATGTTCGTGAACGGGCGCCATCAGTTGGGATTGATCATAACTTACCTGCCTCGGCCTGTTATTGTATTTTTAGGGTTCCGTACCTCAAAAGGTAAAAAAGGAACCCTTATAAGATCACTTTCTTGTCCGTCTGTCTGTCTGTCCGAGTGTCACCACCGATTTTTTCAGGAACGGGTAAACCTAGCTAGTTGAAATTTAATTCAGATACTAAAGTCTATAGTCCCTATTAGGTGTATAAAAATCAAGGCCCTGAGTCAACGCGATAAAAAGATATAAGCAAATTTAGATTTTCGAGAAAACTTGTAAGTACCAATATTTACATTAATTTTCTACTTTTTTTATTTTGCGAAATTTTCCCTTTATTTGTGCTGTAAGACCTTGCTTTTAACCAAAATTGTCAATTCTAGGTCAACCGGAAGTACCTTATATGTTTTGGGTCGAAAACCTATATATGGTAGTTCCCGTTGACCCAGAATCACGAAATTTGGCAAAAAGTAAGGTCTTACAGTGCAAACAAAGAAAAAAATTAAAAAAGTTGAAATTTAAGATAAATTATGGCACTTTCAAGTTTTCGCGAAAACCTAGATTTGTCCATATCTATAAAACTTAGCCCCCAATAAAAATTATACCAATTTTATTATGGCGGTATAATTCAAATTCAAAATCTTTATTTCGAGCTAAGACTCATATAGGGTTAGTAACAATGGGCATTAAAACTAAGTATTACTAAACAACACGATACGGTGATAAATGTAACTGACAGCAGTGAACTATATACGGACAGTCCACCCTATCAACAATAATTTTCAGAACCCTGTTAGGGCTGTCCATAACTCGGGCCACCGTTTATGTTGCGCGCTTGCGCATTATCGCGTAAAAACAATCCACACGCGCCGCCACAAACATCCCTGACGCACTACAACGCCAAGGCAACCTCATCAGCATTCTGAACGCGTTATTATACTAAATACGAAGAGCTCCATACGACACCCGCGAATACTTCACCCACAGGCTGCAAGTGTAGAAGGTGGTACAGAATGCTCTAAAGAGCAACACACATATTCCCACGCACGGAAAGAGCCCACAATGTCAGCATTGTCCTTTAAAGCTTATTATTGACTCATACACCGTCAATATGACAACCGACATGTTGACTGCTAAGCGCCTCAATCAGGACATTCATATACAAATTGAAGAGGGCAGGGGAGGTCATCTCCCCTGCCCTCTCTGTAGACAGTCCTGGCCGAAACCCGAACTGATTGTCGTGCAGCGCAAGATGTTCGTTTAGCTGTGTATCAAGCAGACCATCAAGCACCAATGAATGACCAATACATCAATTGTTCAGCAGTGCCAAAACCCTCGGTAAGTTAGGAACGGCGTATTGCAAACGATGAGCTACTGAGCCCGTCATGTCCAAGGGGTGGATAGGTTCGGAACCCTCGGCGCACGAGTTCGACTCGCACTTGGCCAGTTTTTTTTTATTGTTTGTTACTCTAGAGGCTTTTAAACTAAAACTTGTAATTAAAACTGATGGAAAAGAGTGTCCGTGGAGTTTCTTGCAAATTCTTCTCCATTGAGACCTACTGACGCTTGCGAATTTGCAACTAGAGTCATAATTTCTTTTTTTTTGTTTGTCAATTCAAAAGTGAACCTCTAAGGTTTATTTGAAATAAACTATATGATTTAGATTTTTTTGATAAGGGTTATTTGCTGTGAGAGAAGATTTACTTAATATAATGATTTTGGCAGGCCATTCCACTTTATTCTCTCACACCTAGGGCCGCCCATGAAACTTTAACATCGACCATAGCGGATGGCGTGCGAAGACGCTTTGCATTGCTATAACTGTTTACACCCTAACGCCATGCCTTCAAGCTATTAACGAGAGGGAGCGGGCAGTGTTGTTCTTCAGCTAATTTTAATCAATATTTTAATAAATTAACTTTGGTAATAAAACAAGAGTTTTATTGTTTTAAGCAAGATTGAAATGATTTATTAATTGTATAAATCAGCTAGCCTAGCAGTCTTGCCAAGGAGTATCATCTTACCCTCTGTTACTGGCTTAAAAGGGTAGTTGACTGAAAATTAATTTTGTGTTTAGGTAGATTAATAAAAAAAATATTGGACACGTATTTTTCCTTTTGAAACGTAAACATAAAGTGACGACGATATAATGCGTTGTAATATCGTGTGACGTCACGCCGGTAGTACACTGTTTAGTGCCTTAGTGACGTCACAAGCCCCCACTCCTGAACTTTGATGCGCTTTCACTTTGTATTTTTTTATTGTATTGTTAAAGCAAAGAATATGTGTCCAATATAATTTGATAATCTCACTGACGGACTAAATAGAATTATCATTTTTCTACCCTATTTTCAGGGAACAGGCTTCTCGCTTCAGGCTAGAAAGTGCTAATAAAAACTAAAATTAACTAAGTAAATTAAAAATAAAAGTGCGTTATATAAAGGAACTGGAACTAATACATGGTTTAATGGAAACATAATGTTTAAAACTACTTAACCTGTACATATTACCTATTAACACCTAAGATAACAATTAATTTGTCATCAATAATGCCTTAAACAACAAATACCAAAAAAAAAAACATCCAAAATTCCATGTGCCATATTTATGGCAGAATAATATAAAATGCCTTTAGGTTCCATAATTTTTTGGCATAAATTTTTTTCATCAAAAAATCAGTGCACAGCCTAGCTGTATCCTGACACTCTGGTGTTGATTCCCTCTTTAAATCAACATATTTACAAACAGGGTCAATAGTGTATGTTCCGTTTCTGTGGATGTGTCCGTGGCATCAGCAGTGGGCCCTATCAGAATATCAGCGCAGCGTTATTTTCTTTTAATATCGTTGCACATGCTGAGATAGGAGCCTTTTTGCTTATCTCGTGTCTCCTTTGCGGGTCACAAATATACATATTTCTTTCTTTATTTCTTTCTATAAAAAAAAACACTGGATACTTCAACATAAGTAAAATCATCATAACATTTTCATGATCTTTAACTTATCCTGCTGAAGCTAAAAGTATAGATTATAAAAACAGAATACTCTTTCAACAGAACAAAACAAAATATTTCATTACCGTGTCATCTAATACTTATCCTGCATTATCCGAATCTAGGAGCAAAGACCCCGAAAACTCAGGATACTCCTTCAACGAAAAAGACGAATATTTCATAAAGTTTCCATCTAATACTCATCCTGTATTCTAGGGATCTAAGTCGCAATGAGCTGACAGCGATCAGTCGGAGAACCTTCAGAGGATTAACAGCATTGAAGAGTTTACACCTCGATGGAAACCACCTCAAATGCATCGATGAGAAGGCGCTTGAAAACTTGAAGAGTTTGGAAGTACTGTAAGTAGCATTTTTAAGTCCTTTTCTTTAGGATTTCCGCAGGCAAGCGCTAGGCGATAACGCGAAGATCATTTTTAACCGAATTCCCTAAAAAGAGGAAGTTCTATGTTCGACTGTATGTATTTTTGTTATGTAGGTACTTGCACCGATTTCTCAGACAATTGTGAACCGATTTTGAATTTTTTTTTGTATTTGAAAGGGTACCGAGGTGCAAGCTCCCGAGGTGGTCCCATTGTCACCAAGACAGAACCTGATGGTGGGATCCCAAGAAAATCGAGGGAACTTCTCAAATATTATAGCGATTTTGGTATTTCCATCAACATTGCAATCATTTGCATTCAGAAAGATCATTTGTTGAAGTGGAACTGATGAATAAAACCACAGGTGGCCACTGGAACTCCTTAATCCTCCTTACCCCTCCTTTTTCGAAGTCGGTATGGAAAAAATATTTTTTCTTTACAGTGTTTTGTTTTGGAAGTCGATTTTTTTTATTTTACGTTTTTATTTTTCATAGAAATTATTCGAATATATTTTAAAACTTAAAATTACTTACTTACTGGCTGGCTGTGTGTCGCGCTGGTCACACAGCCTCAGGTTGTGGTGATGACATCACGATGGATCCTATAGCTCCGCTCGAAGACTGCGCTAACTTTCACACTACATTGAAGGAAGCTCTTCAATGAAAAGAGAGGCTCCTGGTGTTGTATCTCATAAATCCTCTAACAGCTTACCTAAACACCTCCTTACTCATCATCATATCAGCCGAAAGACGTCAACTGTTGGACATAGGGCTCCACCAAGCGTCGCCACATTGACCGGTCCCGTGCGTCCCGCATCCAGCGGATCCCCGCAACCTTCACCAGGTCATCGGTCAACCTAGTGAGAGGCCTTCCAACGCTACGCCTTCCGGCTTGCGGTCTCCATTTTAGAACTTTTCTGCCCCATTAGCCATCCGTTCTGTGAGCAATGCCTAATGCCACTTAAGTTTAGCAATTCTTTGGGCTAAGTCAGTAACCCTGGTTCTCTTGGTATCTCTACATTTCCGATTCGATCACGCAAAGAAACTTCGAGCATAGCCCTCTCTATTGCCCTTTGGGTGACTGTAAGCTTTTTTATGAGGACTCGTTGTGAGCGTCCACGTCTCCGAGCCATATGTCATCACTGGCAACACACACAGGTGGTGTCCCTTCTTACTTTATTATATTGTTATACCGAACCTCAAACGTTGTCAAGTTAATAAAGAGGAAAAATTAAACAAGGGATCTAATTGTTGTTTGCTCACCCGTCTTCAAACCTTTACAGCCGTTTCCACTCAAGCGTTCAAATAAAAGACTTGATCAAACACTGAACAATTTTCCATTCTTTGTGAACTTGTAATTGGGTTAAATACATAACTCACGCCTTTTTCCTGTGGGGGTAGGCGGAGACTACAGAATTTCACCTGCTACGATCCTTACATATTTTTTTACGATTGTTTCCCCTTTGGCCAATATCTCACATGATGGTAAGCGATGATGTAGTCGACGGTGAAGC
Source organism: Orthosia cruda (assembly GCA_964057195.1). NCBI lineage: Eukaryota > Metazoa > Arthropoda > Insecta > Lepidoptera > Noctuidae > Orthosia > Orthosia cruda. The sequence goes on along the minus strand of OZ059856.1, from coordinate 830,001 downwards.
AAGCTAACCTAGAAGTAACCTATTCACTCTTGTCTTAATGACCACCTGGTGGTCAGACGCGGGGTTCTTGAGTAACCCTCAAGCAAGTGAGCTCCTGTGAGCGAGCTGCATCGCCGGCACTTTCCTGGATAGAAAGTAGAGGACTACACGTTGGATTAGTTTTCCGGCAACCCAGCTGTAGGCTTTGGGTAGATGCGATGATTTGTATTCGAGAGGTGAGCGTGCTTACAGCTCCGGGACTATTCTGGAGAAATGGGAGCCAGTTTCTCTGGCGTCCTTAACGGGGATTGAATCCGCTAGCACCAACTGCGCTGGTTCCGGTGCTTGCACTAGTGCTGGCGTGTTGGGGTGCGTGTGGTGAGCGCTTTATTGCTCCGGTACCATTCTGGCCAAATGGTAGTGAGTAATCACGATGCGACTCACATTTTCTCTTGAGTACCAGGGGCGAGTGCTCTCGGAGGCGTGACCTACCGAAGATGGTCCCAGACACCTCGTAAGGGGTTGCCTGGTATAGTGTGCCGCCTTATATAACGTAATGTTGGTGAAGGTGGCCACTATAGGAAATCTCAGTAGTTTGATTGAGTCATGACCCCTAGGTTGCAGCTATCAGGAAAAACAGACTCCGGCAGGGAATTCCACTCCTTAGCTGTACAATGAAAGTATTCCCAAAGCAGTTAGTGCTTATGGGTGGTCATCATCATAATCAGCCTAATGTTCCCACTGCTGGGATACAGGCCTCCTCTCTGTGAAAAAGGTAATGGGCCTTAATCGACCACGCGGGCCTAGTGCGGGTTGTGGATGTCACATGTCTTCGAATTTTTGGTTCTCGGACATGCCGGTTTCCTCACGATGTTTTCTTTCAACGTTTTAAGAGCAGTGGTGATGAAATGATTTACACAAAGTAAAGCGCCTGCCTGGGTTCGAAGTTAGACCTCACGGCATACGACACGTAAGTCGGCGCCGTTACCACCGGGCCACCACTGCTATGGGTGGTAAGTCCACCATTTACCGATGGCGCATTGCCGTACGTCTTGTTGTTCGATGATAGAAAGGGCTAGGCGGAACACACACCCCTTTTGCTTCACTCACGTTCATACATCAAGTCATAGACGCACACCGATTATGAGTACTATACGCACCGGGCCGCCCTGAAGAACGTCACCAATAAGATCTGTGTGTACGTGTTTTTGTAATTGGGTCAGGTTTCGATTCAATAAGACTTTACAAGACAGAGGTCGGATCAATATTCTTCAGGTCAGCTCAGGTCAATTGATGGCCTTTCATTTATTGTTTTAAGTATTGTTTTCCTCACGGATTCGGAGTCATTTTAAAGAAACAAGTATAAAATAACTCATTGTTCCATGAGGGAGACAGATATTACTTGCTCCGATCCTTAAATACTCCGTTTATTTATTCATCTCACAGACAAGACCCTCTTAAATTCAAACAAATTATTAAATGAGCTTGACTTGACGACGAGTGACAATGTCCAATCCGCATTAGGCCTGCGTGGTAGATTAAGGCCCATTACCTAACTCACAGAGACGGATGCCTGTGTCCCAGCAGTGGGCACATTATAAGGCTGATGATGAAGCCTGTCCGAACCATTTTGGACTAAAAACAATCTCATGCTGATAGAATGTATCTTTGTCTGTCTAGAAGGTTCTTTAAGTCAAGGGTGAATAGGTTACTTCTTGGAAGCGTGCTCCATCGTCCACCACATCATCGCCTACAATCTCTCCTCCTCCTTTTCCTCCACTAATCCTCCTCATAATTTCAGGACATTAAACAACAATAATCTGACGTACCTCTCGCTGGAGCCGGCTGCAATTAGTCGACTGAACACGTTGCGACTCACCGACAATCCCGTCGTGTGCGACTGTCGGGTCGCCAGGCTATCGACTACTGTCAGAGCGGCTGGGATTCTTGGAGTTGGTGCCAGGTATGAACTATGAATATTTAATGGAAATAAGACTTCAGAAATTGGAACGACACTTTGAGGTTGGTGTCCAAGTTATTGAGCAATTTTCAGCGCGAATTATTTGGTCTATTGCTTAGAAAATGTTTCAAAAGCTGACAAAGTGTTTGTAATTATATTTAAGCTATATTTGGCTGGATTTTGCACACCGATGGAACTCTGATATTATCTAAGTTGTTGCTGTAGCCCAACTTAGGCATCTGTAGCCCTAAAGACTTTTAATATTCCTTAAATTGGCTTTGGAATATATTTCATGAGAAAATAAAATGAATTTCAGATGCCAGGCGCCTGCAGCGTTAAGAGGAGCTCTCCTAACAGAATTGGAGACCCATGAACTGATATGCAGTGGTAAGTAGCTTTAACCTCGACATTCAATCATCATCATAGTTAAACAAAGCACCTGGGAAACCTGGGCTTGATAGCCTGAAATCGGTGATACGAAGTATGCGCACTTTAATAAAAAAACCCCTTTCTCTGTACCGGTAAGAAGAGGCATTTATGTTTTAGTTAACGCTACAACAGATAATATAATATTAGCATACAGATGCCTCATCCCATACAAAGAAACCTGATTAGTTTTATAAGTACATCTTTCACGTTTGGTTTCGTTCCACGGCGTAGATGGTGTTAGCAGCGACTTGCAAGTAAAATGGTTTACTCGGTTCGTGAATATTTTTCCTTTAAATACAGTGACGATTTGTTTTACAATATGTATTTGCACGTTTTTAAAGTTTCATTGTACCAAAATAAGTTACAACACAAATTTAGAAAATCGAGTGGAAGGCCCCAGATATTTAAAACCGCGCCATCTATTGGAACAATTTTAAATGAGCCTTTGCAATTAATCTTTGCTAGATCCCAATATTCAATGATTTGGTGCTTGAGAGTTCTAGAAATCTATAGTTCAATAGTTCTCTAATTCTAGAAAATGTAAATTTTACACACAATTAACAAATCGATGCATGTCGCGCCATCTAGTGACATTTATTTGATCCAAATATTGTTAGGTACTTAGCGTCGGGACCCCGTGACGCTATTGACGGCTCATTCAGCCGTTTAGACGTCCCACTTAAACGAAAGACAGATTCATTATTGGTTATAGACAAGCAGGCACATGGCAATTCATTTGGAATCTCGATCTTAACTTCTTATCTCTCTTCCTAGGACCAACCACCACAACTACAGTAGAATGCTCAGCGGAGCCCCGCTGCCCCCCTCCCTGTCGCTGCACACCCGAGGGTACGGTGGACTGCCGGGAGAAGCTTCTGTCAGAACTGCCCGCCACCATCCCGCATAGAGCTACTGAGATGTAAGTACTGTGGAATCAATCACCATCATCATTTAGCCGGAATACTTCTTCTGCTGGATACAGGTCTCCATCAAGCGTTGCTACATCGACCGGTCCTGTTCATGAATGCCAGCGGTCTTCAATAACTCGTCGGTACCCCATAAATTTTTCTTTTTTTCTTTGATGAAAATGCCGCATAAACGCATACCGCGCCGTCCGGGAAGACGACGTGGTTATGTAGGGCTTGCACCCACTAAAAACTCCGCCTGTGCACCTTCTTTCGCCATGATGGGTGGGCCGCGAGAACTGGTACGCATGACATTCACGACTTATCCAGTGTGGCCCACTTCTGAGCTCCCTCTTCTTTGCCCGCCTCCGCGGTCCCCCCTCCTTTGGCGTTGTCCAGTAAAGGAGGGGGGTTGTTGCACTAAAACAGCACCACAACTCCAGGGCCCCCGATCTATCGTTCGTTGACTCCTGTTATGGCGGCATCAAGTCGGCCTTTCGCTGCCTTGACCGGTCTGCCCTCCTGCGACGAATCGGGTCAGCAAGAGAGTCTGCCTCCCTGACCCGCACCGCCGCTTCATTCTGCGAAATTACGTCCTTGCAGATATCTGAAACCGCCTCCCAAGTCCTTCTCCTTCCGACTGGTCTTCTCCAAGTTCTGCCCCTAGATCACGAAGCTGCGCCTCCCAGGCAGGGCACTGCTTGAGAGTGCGCAGGGCCGTGTCCTGGTTGCAACCGCACTGATGATACACGGGGGTCGCCTCCTGTCTAGGGCATCGGTCCCCCTACTGGTAGGCTTTACAACGTTGTGTGTTCCGGCACACGGTTGCTCCAGAACCTGCCCAATATCTTTGTAGTTTGGAAATTCTTCGAGATCTCCTGCGGACGTTTTTATTTCTGATTTAATTTCGTAAAGAAACTCCAAACATATCCCTCTCTCCATTGTCCTATCGCCTGTCCAGGTAAAATTTAGTGGTAATCAAAAAGAAAAGATCTTGAAGCTTGTTCTAATTTCAAACCCAATACGTATTCTTTTTTTAGAATCTAAAATATGTTTCTGTCTCTTTCCAGCCGCCTAGAACAGAACGAGATAACAGAGGTTGGCGCTGGAGCCTTCTCGTCAGTAAAGAGAGTTGCCAGGATAGACCTGTCAAATAACAAGATCACGAAGTTGGCCGCAGATGCCTTCAGCGGACTGGTGCATTTGACTTCTTTGTAAGTTGACTTTCATTCTTGATTTCATAAGTAAATAAAATAATTATTAACACTATGTACAAATCCAATGTTATTTAGAAACTAGCTTTTCCCCGCGGCTTCGCTCTCGTTGCCCAATCCACACGGATCCCGTTTTCGGGATAAAACTAGCCTGTGCCACAATAAGGAATAATGTGGCTTTCTACTGTTGAATTGTTTGTTTGTGCTTGTTGAATTCATTATTAACTGTAAATTTAGACATATAAAAGTATTCTTTACTTTGACTTTGATTTACAAGATATTTTAGCAGGTGGTCTATTTTATGAATTATTTTCTTATTTCCAGAGTGCTATACGGGAACAAAATCAAGGACTTACCATCAGGCATTTTCCATGGGTTATCGTCTCTGCAGCTATTGTAAGTATAAAACTTTGATTGTCACCAAATTATTGACATAATTAATAAATTTAGAGACGTGAGTGGAAATGACGGGAGGGGAAGGACAAACATGGACCGTATTGGTGATGTTCTTCAGGGCGGCCAGGTGCGCAGTACTCATAGCCGGCGTGCGTGTATGACTAGATGTATGAATGTGAGTGAAGCAAAAGAAGTATGTAAGGATCGTAACAGGTGGCGTTCTGTAGTTTCTGCCTACCCACATGGACGTCGTTTCCAAAGCAATATTTGAAAATGTTCAAAATACTTTCATTAAATGTTTCAGATTGCTGAACTCAAATGAGATAACCTGCGTGAGGAAGGATACCTTCCGTGATCTGCAAAACCTGAAATTATTGTAAGTATTCCATAAAAACATGGAATAATAATTATGTACTATACTTTATTCTACAATGAAACCAAATAATTATACAATGAAATCATCATGTCTTTCCAGATCCTTGTATGACAACAATATCAGATCTCTACCTAATGGAACCTTCGATGCGTTGACTGGAATACAGACACTGTAAGTTTATTTATCTGCTCTGTAAGTAGATCTTGGTCTAGTGGGAGCAAGCGCTAATTTTGGGCGTGGGTTCCTGGGTCTGATCCTAAAGTCTCGAAACCACTGTTACCTGGATGTTTCCTCAATCATTGGAATCAAATGTAGTAATCCACCACCGGCCACAACCCTGTTAATCTTTTCAGGGCATACTATCATGGTGGTTTTTAAGATATATCAATAGTATAATTTTATTTAATGTAATCGCCCATGAGGCCATGACACACCTACATTTACTTACTAAATTAAACCTTACCCCACAGACATCTAGGCCGCAATCCCTTTGCCTGCGACTGCTCCTTGCGCTGGCTAGCCGCATACCTGCGCAAGAACCCCATCGAGACGTCCGGAGCCAAGTGCGACTCCCCCAAGCGCATGAGTCGCAAGAGGATCGACGCTCTGAGGGAGGAGAACTTTAAGTGTAAACGTGAGTATTCTTCATTATTCGTTAATAGAGTCATCGGGTGCCAAGTGCGACTCCCCCAAGCGGATGAGTCGCAAGAGGATAGACGCGCTGAGAGAGGAGAACTTTAAGTGTAAACGTGAGTATTCTTCATTATTCGTTAATAGAGTCATCGGGTGCCAAGTGCGATTCCCCCAAGCGGATGAGTCGCAAGAGGATCGAAGCGTTGAGGGAGGTAAACTTTAAGTGTAAACGTGAGTATTCTTCATTATTCGTTAATAGAGTCATCGGGTGCCAAGTGCGACTCCCCCAAGCGGATGAGTCGCAAGAGGATAGACGCGCTGAGAGAGGAGAACTTTAAGTGTAAACGTGAGTATTCTTCATTATTCGTTAATAGAGTCATCGGGTGCCAAGTGCGACTCCCCCAAGCGGATGAGTCGCAAGAGGATCGAAGCGTTGAGGGAGGTAAACTTTAAGTGTAAACGTGAGTATTCTTCATTATTCGTTAATAGAGTCATCGGGTGCCAAGTGCGACTCCCCCAAGCGGATGAGTCGCAAGAGGATCGACGCTCTGAGGGAGGAGAACTTTAAGTGTAAACGTGAGTATTCTTCATTATTCGTTAATAGAGTCATCGGGTGCCAAGTGCGACTCCCCCAAGCGGATGAGTCGCAAGAGGATCGAAGCGTTGAGGGAGGTAAACTTTAAGTGTAAACGTGAGTATTCTTCATTATTCGTTAATAGAGTCATCGGGTGCCAAGTGCGACTCCCCCAAGCGGATGAGTCGCAAGAGGATCGACGCTCTGAGGGAGGAGAACTTTAAGTGTAAACGTGAGTATTCTTCATTATTCGTTAATAGAGTCATCGGGTGCCAAGTGCGACTCCCCCAAGCGCATGAGTCGCAAGAGGATCGACGCTCTGAGGGAGGAGAACTTTAAGTGTAAACGTGAGTATTCTTCATTATTCGTTAATAGAGTCATCGGGTGCCAAGTGCGACTCCCCCAAGCGGATGAGTCGCAAGAGGATAGACGCGCTGAGAGAGGAGAACTTTAAGTGTAAACGTGAGTATTCTTCATTATTCGTTAATAGAGTCATCGGGTGCCAAGTGCGACTCCCCCAAGCGGATGAGTCGCAAGAGGATCGAAGCGTTGAGGGAGGTAAACTTTAAGTGTAAACGTGAGTATTCTTCATTATTCGTTAATAGAGTCATCGGGTGCCAAGTGCGACTCCCCCAAGCGGATGAGTCGCAAGAGGATCGACGCTCTGAGGGAGGAGAACTTTAAGTGTAAACGTGAGTATTCTTCATTATTCGTTAATAGAGTCATCGGGTGCCAAGTGCGACTCCCCCAAGCGCATGAGTCGCAAGAGGATCGACGCTCTGAGGGAGGAGAACTTTAAGTGTAAACGTGAGTATTCTTCATTATTCGTTAATAGAGTCATCGGGTGCCAAGTGCGACTCCCCCAAGCGGATGAGTCGCAAGAGGATAGACGCGCTGAGAGAGGAGAACTTTAAGTGTAAACGTGAGTATTCTTCATTATTCGTTAATAGAGTCATCGGGTGCCAAGTGCGACTCCCCCAAGCGGATGAGTCGCAAGAGGATCGAAGCGTTGAGGGAGGTAAACTTTAAGTGTAAACGTGAGTATTCTTCATTATTCGTTAATAGAGTCATCGGGTGCCAAGTGCGACTCCCCCAAGCGGATGAGTCGCAAGAGGATCGACGCTCTGAGGGAGGAGAACTTTAAGTGTAAACGTGAGTATTCTTCATTATTCGTTAATAGAGTCATCGGGTGCCAAGTGCGACTCCCCCAAGCGGATGAGTCGCAAGAGGATCGAAGCGTTGAGGGAGGTAAACTTTAAGTGTAAACGTGAGTATTCTTCATTATTCGTTAATAGAGTCATCGGGTGCCAAGTGCGACTCCCCCAAGCGGATGAGTCGCAAGCGGATCGAGGCGCTGAGAGAGGAGAACCTTAAGTGTAAACGTGAGTATTCTTCATTATTAATTCATCGAGACATTCGGAGCCAAGTGCGACTCCCCCAATCAGATGAGTCACAAGAGGATCGATGCGCTGAGGGAGGAGAACGCTCAAACAGCTGGATCAAAATTGGATTGGAATCAGGATGAAATTTGGGTACATAGATAGATAATAGCACATAGGATACTTTTTATCCCGGAAATATGTTCCCTCGGGATAATTTTCGACATTCAAGTAGACGAAGCCGCTAGCAGAAAAAAGCTAATTCCAGTCCGGTGCTAATTGCGACTCCCCCAAGCGGATGAAGCACTCAGAAAGGAGAACTTTAAGTGTAAACGTGAGTAGCACACATCATTCGTTCATCGAGACGTCCGGGGCCAAGTGCAAATCGCCCAAGCGGATGAGACAGACTCTCGGCATTACTCCTGTATTGTGGGTGACTCGCTTAGGCCAAGTTTCAGACGATTGCAACTTTGCTACTTTCAGGCAGTATCCTACCGAACACAACACCTCGGTCGGATTTAGGATTATTCAATCCTTATGATAAGGCATTTTACATCCTGTTCCACATACCTCAAAAAAAAAATATTGTCACAACTTTTACAATACATTAAAAGATCACCTGCTTGTTTGCTACTCTTTGGCATAAAAACACATTTTACTAACTCTTACTTCCCCTTTTCAGCTGGAGAAGAATCCGCGAATGCTTGTGGCTCAGCCGCCGCTTGCCCGGCCGCGTGTGCATGCGAATACGGTGCCAGGGCTGTCAGTGTGGCCTGCACCAGAGCCGCTCTCACTGAAGTGCCACGAGACCTGCCTGTCAATACTGACGCGTTGTAAGTTTTGATATGACAGGATCAGATATTCTACGTACCAGATATAACGCCCCCAAAATGAATAGAGAATTTCTAAAGGCCTTAAAATAAAAAACTACCGACTTCCAAATAAACACTATTTTTGGAAGTCGGTATCTTTCGTAGGTACCAATTTTTTGCTTTATGGACACTGACTTTTGAGTCGGTGTCCATTACATAGAAAATTGGTACCAACGAAAGACGCCGACTTCCAAAAATAATAGTACATTATGGTACAAGTGTGTAATGTTGGTGATTACCGCTGAGGCGCCATTGAGACCCGAGCCGTTAGGTGAGGGTTATGGACACCGACTTGCAAAAATAAAGGTATTTTTCACTTTGTACTGTTTTTATTTGGAAGTCGGTAGTATTTTTTTGTAATTTTTATTTTTCAGTTTTTAGTTGTAACTAATAGGCAAGTTGTTTAGTAAGTTACCTATAATACCAGAATAGATTACCCGAATTTCATGAAACTTGAACATAACCGGTGAAATGAGAGATCTCTGCGTACCCTTTAAGTACTGGCGTGATGTTTGAAGAAAGTCGGTGTTCTTGTTTTATTTTCTTCGTTTTTTGATACCGACTTCCGAAATTGAAGTTATTTTTCACTTTTTTGTTTTTTTATTTGGAAGTCGGTTGTATTTTTTGTATAAAGTTTTTTTATTTTTCACTTTTTAGTTGTGCTACATAATTTATATAGGCTAGGTACCAATAATGCCCAAAGTGAAACCAGAATAGATTTACCCAATAACATGAAACTTAAACAAAACCGGTCGAATAAGGGTATACCAAGATGAACTGTTTACACCTGCGTACCCCTTTAGAGCGTACTAGTGTGATGTTATCTTATGAAATGGTGTAAACAATAAACATAAATGCGATTGCAGCTATCCCGAGTGATTTGCCGTCATTTATTGAAGAGTTCTGATGTGTTTCTCCGAAGTTATTTATCAGATCTTAATGAAAATTAAATGAGACCACATGACAAACACTAGCTTTCAAATAAAAAAAGAATCATCAAAATCGGTTCACCCAGTAACAAGTTCTGAGGTAACACACATAAAAAAAAATACAGTCGAATTGAGAACCTCCTCCTTTTTTTGAAGTCAGTTAAAAATCATTTCCAACAGTGAAAACGAGTTGTGAATTTTTTTCCGCAATGGCGGACAAAATTAATCAGTTTTCCTATGCGCGCGCATCTAACAATGGCGATCGGCCATAGACTAAAAATAATGAGTTTTTTTTTTTTAGCTTTTCGCGTATAGCTTTTTAGCCACGTACGAAATGGGGAATTTCAAGTTTTCTTTATTACAGACAAAAACAAAAGTTATATTTAAGTGAAAGTTTTTCAAACCAGAGAATGGGCAGCAGCGTTCTCTGTGCTTCTATAACAACCATACTGCGATCGCCAACCCGCCTGCCAAGCGTGGCGATTATGGCAAAACCCCCCCAATGAATAGCACAAATAAAAAATGGCCCCTGGTACCCGGCAGCTTGCCTACCCTCGACTACGGTAGCGGTCGAGGCTACGGCATGGCAAGGGGTGCTAAGAATCTCCGGACGAGATCCGGCTACCCCAACAATCACCGACGACTGGACCTGGCAACGTACAACACGCGCACACTTCGGACCGACGAGAAGGTCACCGAACTCGAGGAGGAACTGAGCAGGTTGCGATGGAGTATTATAGGGTTATCTGAAGTCCGAAGAGAGGGGGAGGACTCGATAATCCTCAAATCCGGTAACCTGCTCTATTTCCGAGAAGGTGACCGGCAGTCCCAGGGTGGTGTCGGGTTTATCGTCCACAAGTCCCTTGTGAACAACGTGGTGAAGATCGAGAGTGTGTCGACCAGGGTGGCGTACCTTATACTCAGAATATCCTCAAGATATTCGCTGAAGGTCATACATGTCTACGCCCCAACCTCGGCACACCCCGACGATGAGGTAGAGACCATGTATGAGGATATCTCCAGAGCCATGCATGGTTTCAAAACTCACTTCACCGTTGTCATGGGGGACTTCAACGCGAAACTGGGCAAACGAGACGAGTATGAGCTGCAAGTGGGGCAATTTGGAGTTGGACAACGGAACCACCGGGGTCACCTACTGGCCAGCTTTATGGAGAAGGAGGGCCTCTATATGATGAACTCCTTCTTCAAAAAGCGTGAACACAGGAAGTGGACCTGGCAGAGCCCCGATGGTGCAACAAAAAATGAGATCGACTTCATCATGTCAACCAAGAAGCAAATGTTCAATGATGTCTCTGTGATCAATTCGGTAAAAACCGGGAGCGATCACCGCATGGTAAGAGGCACATTGAACATTAATATTAAGCTTGAAAGGTCTCGACTGATGAAGTCCACGCTCCGGCCAGCACAGATCCAAGTCCAAAACCCCGAGAGCTTTCAGCTCGAACTCCAGAATCGTTTCGAGTGCCTAGGGAGCTCCGTGGATGAATATAGCAACGGGTTCGTGGAAGCTGTCCATACGGTCGGGTCTAAGTTTTTCAAGACCCGTCGTACAGATAGAAACAAAAAGCTCTCTGATCACACCCTCAAGCTTATGAAGGAGAGGCGTGAGATGATCCTGCAGTCTTCAGATGAGGCGTGCAAATACCGGCGGCTCAATAGACAGATCTCTTAATCCTTGAAAAGAGACCTCCGCCGCTTCAATACCGAGCGTATTAAAGACGCTATCGAGCGAAATAAAGGCTCCAAGGTGTTCTCAAGGGATCTGGCTATTGGGCAGAGCCAACTCACGAAACTGAAGACCGACGATGGCAGGATCGTATCCGCCAAACCGGAGCTTCTCAGGGAGATCGAGACATTCTATGGGCAGTTGTACACTTCGATCAGCAAGCCCGTTGCGAGTCTAGCAAACGACCCAAGAGCTAGATTGACCCGACACTATACCGAAGATATCCCGGACGTCAGCCTGTACGAGATTAGGATGGCTCTGAAACAGCTCAAAAACAACAAGGCGCCGGGTGATGACGGAATTACGGCCGAACTCCTGAAGGCGGGTGGAAAACCGGTCCTTAGGGCCCTTCAGAAGCTGTTTGATTCCGTCATACTCGAGGGCAAAACGCCACAGGCATGGTGCAGGGGTGTGGTGGTACTCTTCTTCAAGAAGGGCGACAATGCCCGGTTGAAGAACTATAGGCCCATCTCACTTCTTAGCCATGTCTACAAGTTGTTTTCAAGAGTCATCACGAATCGTCTCGCGCGCAGGTTTGACGATTTCCAGCCCCCCGAACAAGCCGGATTCCGAAAAGGCTTTAGCACCGTAGACCACATACATACGCTGCGGCAGGTTATACAGAAGACCGAAGAGTATAACCTGCCTCTCTGTTTAGCGTTTGTGGACTACGAGAAAGCCTTCGATTCGATAGAGACTTGGGCTGTACTGCAGTCTCTCCAACGGTGCCAGATCGACTACCGGTACATTGAGGTGTTGAAGTGTTTGTACAAAAACGCCACCATGTCAGTCCGTCTTCAGGATCAGACCTCGAAACCAATCCTTCTCCAGCGCGGCGTGAGACAGGGAGACGTCATTTCTCCGAAACTGTTCACTGCTGCGCTGGAGGATGTCTTCAAGGTTCTGGACTGGAGGGGGCTGGGCATCAACGTTAATGGCGAGTACATTACTCACCTTCGGTTTGCCGACGACATAGTGGTCATGGCTGAGACCATGGAGAGCCTCAGTAAAATGCTCGATGACCTCAGTAGAGCTTCCGAAAGAGTGGGTCTTAAAATGAACATGGACAAAACCAAGATCATGGTGAATGCCCATGTAACACCCACTCCTATCAAGGTCGGAGACTCTACTCTCGAAGTTGTAGACGATTATGTCTACCTGGGACAAACGGTCCAGTTGGGTAGGTCCAATTTCGAGAAAGAGGTCAACCGTCGAATCCGACTCGGCTGGGCGGCGTTCGGGAAGTTGCGTGGTATCTTCTCGTCCAATTTACCGCAGTGTCTCAAGACAAAAGTCTATGACCAGTGTGTGTTGCCAGTGATCACCTATGGGACCGAGACGTGGTCGCTCACAATGGGCCTTATCAGAAAGCTCAAAGTCACCCAAAGGGCAATGGAGAGGGCTATGCTCGGAATTTCCTTGCGTGATCACGTCAGGAATGATGATATCCGCAGGAGAACCAAAGTTACCGACATAGCCCGAAGAATTGCCAAACTTAAGTGGCAGTGGGCAGGGCACATTGCTCGCAGAACGGATGGCCGATGGGGCCGAAAGGTTCTGGAATGGCGACCGCGAACCGGAAGACGATACGTTGGAAGGCCTCCCACTAGGTGGACTGATGACCTGGTTAAGGTTGCGGGAAGGCGCTGCATGCGAGACGCACGGGATCGGTCAATGTGGCGACGCCTGGGGGAGGCCTATGTCCAGCAGTGGACGTCTTTAGGCTGAAATGATGATGATGATGAAGTGAAAGTTTTATTTATTAACACGTACAACTTCGATGAAGTTAAATACGAAGTTGCATGAAGTGTGTTGCATTTGTACTATTGATCACGAACTTTTTTGTAACGAAACTTTTTTAAGAACAAAGCAACTCAACCAATAAATAAAAAAAAAACTCTATAACTCACTTGTGAATAATAGTAATGAAAAAGTCACAGTTTGATAACAGGTGTCATTATGTGCCTAAATGCGGTGAAATTAGAGTCACTTTATGAGCAAGTGTGTTGAAAAGTTATTTTTCACTTTGTACCTAGTGTTTTTATTTGGAAGTCGGTAGTATTATTTTGTAAAAAAGTTTTTTTTCACTAAAGGTTGATGATTTTATCTACAGGTTGATGTCAGACAACAGTTTGGGTCAGATCAAGTCAGATGGTCTATTCGGACGCCTTCCAGACCTCACAAAACTGGACCTCAGAAACAATGGTAAGTAAGATTCCAAAATTGACTTCTAGTTTTTCCATGGTTTATCAGGAAATATTTAATATGGTGTAGGTTGTTGAGCTGTTTTTGTAAAGTTCTTTGACAGAATGTATGCAGTGAAGTATCCACAGACATAAATCTAACTAGATAACGCAAATCCCTCCATCTGTATGAACACCAAGTGTGTCACTTTTTCACACACAATTTAACAACAAATTTACTTACCAATGTAAGAAAACATTTCCAATGCCTCGGCCAACTTTTTCTATACATTCTTTACAGCTCAATATGGCATAATGAGGCATTTTTCTGAATTTCGGTGGATTTGCGGTGCCGATAATGCTAAATGAAAAGCTCAAAGTAACTCCGTTTATTTTCACGCGAAGTACATACAATCGCGTCATCTAGTTAGATTTATATCTGTGGAAGTATCTTTTTTTTATTTATCGATAGGCTCGCGTTTGACCACTATCTCGCCTGATCGTAAGTGATGTAGTGGTCGACGGTGAAGCACGTTTGCCTAGAAGTAACCTATTCTCTAAAGACCCCAAGGTTGTAGCTATCAGGAAACAAAGACTCCGGTAGGGAATTCCACTCCTTAGCTGTGCGCACAAAGAAAGTATTCGCAAAACGCTCTGAACGTATGGGTGGGATGTCCACCATGAACCGATGGCGCATTGCCGTACGTCTTGTAGTCCGATGATGGAAAGGGCTAGGCGGAATCAAATTGTGCAGTTCCGTCGCACACTCCCCGAAATGTAACCGATAAAAAACCGACAGACTGGCCACTCGGCGTCGATGTTCAATCCTCTGGAGCTTTGAGGCGACCAGTGCATCGTTGCCGCTAAGACTCTTGGCCCGTTTGTCAATCGACTCAAGTGCATTAAGTTGATATTTGGCAGATCCGTCCATTCATTCATTGGATCATATCCATTAAATATTAAAGTGTTACTTTTAAAAAGACACCTAAATATAAACACTCTGTTTTCCTTGTTTCCAGGTATAACTCTTATCGAAGACAACGCATTTGACGGCGCTGCCAACATCCAGGAGTTATTGCTGGACGGCAACCTTATACAGACGGTCACTGACAAGATGTTCTTTGGGTTGCACAGTTTGGGCATATTGTAAGTAGTTTAATTTCTTACTTTCCCTCGTTTTTGGTTGACAGTTGAGCAAACGGACCGGGGTTTGATTCCTTGGTCGGGAATTTTGATGTTGCGTTTTTCTAACAGAATTGTCGACTCTTAAAAAGATTGAGCAAAATTGTGAAAAAAACGTCATGTCCTAGAACCAAACATTTGAAGACATGTGACATCCACCAATCCGCACTGTATACGCGAGGTGAGTAACAGTCCACTGCCTCCCACAGAGAGGAGGCCTGTGTCCCGACAGTGAATACATTATATGCTGTTATCCCTATGAGTCTGACTACTTCTTGAGTACCTCTTCAGGGAATACAGGCTTGATTTAATATTATTTTCTCAAACAAGCATGGAAATATTTTCATTATTTTCGAAAACAGAACACACGAAGTATAGAATTTACGGACAAAGAAAATCAAATCCATTGCAGGAGAGTTTTTTGATTTTGGAACATTACAACGCTCCAGCAATGTTGTTGTAACTTTTATTAAATTAAATGTATAATATAAAAAATATGTTTTATTTCCCTGCATTCTATTGAGAAAAACTCTATATATGCCTCGGCGGAAATAGCAATTGCCTGTCTCGTATTAGTGAAGTCCCCGCCTACGGCTCGGCTTTCAATCTCATACTTGACCTGCAATTGCCTATTTCCCGGCCTTTGCAATAATGCACTAATTTCTTCTATTTCAGGTCCCTAACCGACAACAAGATCAGATGTATCACTCCAGGAGCCTTCGATCATCTCACCATGCTGTCCACGTTGTAAGTATTGTTTTTTGTCATAACACAATATGTTTCGTTACCATCCCCAATAGGTTTAGGTTGTTTAAGTAAAACAAAAGTTTATCATAATAATACACAGCTTCTTTTTTTATACATGGAGAACAATCCACGCCGTTAAATTGAGTTTTTAAAAAAGGAAGTTGGTAGCAGTGCTGCCAATTTATAATGCAACTTTGTACCACAATGTTGCCAATGATAATAGTTTTAAAGTAGTTAGTAAAATGTTGTAGACAGTGTTGGGTCGGCTCAGTGATATCTATCTTGATAGCGAATTATATAAAAGCTTGACCTGCATTGATTTTGCTGCCTTTAAACGAATAGAATAGTCTGTTCGCCAGAGATAAGCGGTGATCCATGCAGCTCACAATAATTTTATTTTCCATCACCCATTTATAAGCAAGAGCTATAAAAAATAACAGTTTATTCGTAGTCAGCAGACTATTCAACAGTACAATATCTAAGTGTGTCAGCCGTGTGTCTCTATAGACCGCCAGTAAAATTTGTGCTTGATTTCGAAGTTCTATTTTCCAAAAGGTTTAGCTTTACACTCTTTACAACAATATCTTCTCTCTTTCCACAGGAACTTAGAATCTAACCCCCTAGACTGCACGTGCCACATTTCCTGGCTCCCCAACTGGCTGCGAAACCGGAGACTTTCACCCTCAGCCACTTGCAGGACTCCGGCCGCCCTGAGGGACGCCAACCTGCACCATCTCGAGGTGTCGGACTTCAAGTGTACATGTAAGTTACTTCTTCAGCATCTTCATTTCAGCCGAAAGACGTCCACTGCTGGACATAGACCTCCCCCAGGCGTCGCCACTTTGACCGATCCCTTGCGTCTAGCATCCACCGGATTCCCAAAACCTTAATCAGGTCATCGGTCCATCAGTGGGAGGCCTTCCAAAGCATCGTCTTCAAGTTCGTGGTCACAACTTTTCGCCCTCATCGACCACCCGACCATCGAGTTAAGGATAATGTCTCCCTAACTGGCTGCGAAGTCCAGTAAGTCCAAGAAGTTGATCTAGTAAGTGTGCTGAAGTTGCGTTTCAGAGTTCGATCATCTCCAGAAAAGATAAATTTTGTTTATTTATTTATTTTATTGCATAAAACATAGTATACAAAGGTGTTACATGAGTTAAGGGTGAGGTCATACATATAGCATGCAAAATGTTTAACACAACTTATGTTCAAAGTATAAAAATGCTATAACGTGATTAAAAAGTCTGTTATTTAGTATTTTAAGTTTACATGGTATTTTTTTATATATGTGTACAGCCATAGCTAAATAGCATATAGCTACTATATTTTGTTAAACACTTACCACCATTTGTACCATCTAAAACAAGTCTAAATTGGTCACGCCAATTCCTAGAGCATACATCTGCTGCTGTTCTGAAAAGATCTTTATCTACTCTCATATCGTAATATTCGAATTATAAAATTCAAAACGAGTTTATATTGGCATACTTTATAAACACAATACCGAAATTTAAAAATAGAATCTTATTATAACACTATTTCTCTAACAAAATAATGCTATAAAACAATTTTTTTTCTATTACGATACAGGACAAATCCAAGAAGTTAATCACTAAGGAGTTTCCATCAATATTTTTTTTGTAATGCCATTTTATAGTACCTATTATAAAAAGATTTGATTCCAATTTTAAATTGTCTATGACAATGCCTGCTTTAGACTTAGCACGCACTGGGATTTTTATTCACGCGTATTTTATTTCCTTCTACCTGTTCATAGAGCTCAAAATATTCGGGCGAATAAAATTCGCGCCGTGGTGCGGTGGACTCTGTGGCAAAACAAGGATTTCTTGCGGTATTATTTCCGCACGATTTCTTTACCGCAATGCGAAGAACTTCATACAATTCCATAGGTCGCAGAATGGGCGGCAAAAAATCGCGCGAATAAAGATCGCAGTGCGTGCTAAGCCTTAGCGCATGCGCGGTTAATGCGGTGATGTGCTGGGTTTTGGCGCCATTCGTACGTTTTGCAGTACTGAATTTCATGAGTTATTTAAATTATTGTTTAAAAATGTATGCTATCAGTGAATGTGAAGAAAATTTAACTCCGCTCGATATTTTAGATGCGGCGAAGGAAATTACTCTTAATTTATTACCAATAAAGTCGAGAAAAGTATAATTATGACAAATGCTATCACGATTGTATGGCATGGAAAATGCAAAAAAAAAGGTATTTAGTAGGTTCAATCCCAATTTATGAGTGTAGATAAAGTAGTGTATGAAACTGCACATAACTAGGTATTAAAACATTCGTGTGAAAACTATTAAAAACCTCGCCTACGGCTCGGTTTTTAAACACACACTCATGTTTTAATACCCCTCATTATGCAACAGTTTCATAAACTACTATTATCTACTCTCATATCGTAATATTCGAATTATAAAATTCAAAACGAGTTTATATTGGCATACTTTATAAACACAATACCGAAATTTAAAAATAGAATCTTATTATAACACTATTTCTCTAACAAAATAATGCTATAAAACAATTTTTTTTCTATTACGATACAGGACAAATCCAAGAAGTTAATCACTAAGGAGTTTCCATCAATATTTTTTTTGTAATGCCATTTTATAGTACCTATTATAAAAAGATTTGATTCCAATTTTAAATTGTCTATGACAATGCCTGCTTTAGACTTAGCACGCACTGGGATTTTTATTCACGCGTATTTTATTTCCTTCTACCTGTTCATAGAGCTCAAAATATTCGGGCGAATAAAATTCGCGCCGTGGTGCGGTGGATTCTGTGGCAAAACACGGATTTCTTGCGGTATTATTTCCGCACGATTTCTTTACCGCAATGCGAACAACTTCATACAATTCCAGGGGCAAAAAAAAATCGCGCGAATAAAGATCGCAGTGCGTGCTAAGCCTTAGCGCATGCGCGGTTAATGCGGTGATGTGCTGGGTTTTGGCGCCATTCATACGATTTGCAAGTTTTGCTGAACTGAATTTTATGAGTTATTTAAATTATTGTTTAAAAATGTCTGTTAATGTATGTGTGAATGTGAAGAAAATTTGACTCCGCCCGATATTTTAGATGTGGCGAAGGAATTTACTCGTAATTTATTACCAGCAAAGTTGAGAAAAGTATAATTATGACAAATGCTATCACGATTTTATTGCATGGAAAATGCAAAAAGAGGTATTTAGTAGGTTCAATCCCAATTTATGAGTGTAGATAAAGTAGTGTATGAAACTGCACATAACTAGGTATTAAAACATTCGTGTGAAAGCTATTAAAAACCTCGCCTACGGCTCGGTTTTTAAACACACACTCATGTTTTAATACCCCTCATTATGCAACAGTTTCATAAACTACTATTGTGTTTCCGTACAAACATACATGTTTCATATACATATAGTGAGGGTAGTGTTTTACTATTAGACAAATAGAAATATCTCAGTAGAAGTCTGGAATTATACCCGGTGTATAGTAACAGACTCGCCCCCTATATCATGGGATTTTACAACAACGTTCCAATTCACAAACGTTTAAAAAATGTCGAAATTTTTTGGCAAAAAATCAAAGGCATGACACAGTTCGGCAATTTTCAGAGACAAGCCTAAAACATGGCTGCAACATATTAAACCAAATAGGCACATATCGACCACCATTCCTTCATCTCACCAGTTAATATTTTCCCATTCCTTTTCCAGCTGAAGACAAAGGGTGCCTTTCCTCGGACTACTGCCCCTCTCAGTGCGCGTGCGCCGGCACTGTGGTGCGCTGCTCCAGAGCGCAACTTACTACAGTCCCACTCAATATACCCAAACAGACAACTGAACTGTAAGTAACAAACATTATTCAGGCGCGGATCCAGCCCTCAAAAAAGGTTGTAGTCCCGAAAATCGGCCAAGTACGAGTCGGATTATGAACTCCCTCATAATCGATATAGCGCATGTCTACAAAGGAGATGTTTACAAAATATATGACGCCTTGACCAAGATTTTGTACAGTGTGTTCCACGTGGGCAGAGCCTTGGGGCGAACACTAGTAAATTAATAAACCTGTAAAAATGTTAGTTCTTCGCTCACGAAAATTACAAAAGTTAATGTGTATAAATTAGTTTGCACATCACAATGTCACATAGACTCTAAACTACCGAACCGATGTTGATGATTTTTTTACAACTTCAATGTTTAACCTAATTTTCCAAAATACGAAAAGAGGACCCCACTTTAAGTTTAGAAACACTTATTGCGTGATTTCGTCTCACACTTGGTCACATTTTATTACGTATCTCTCCTAATGGTAAGTGGTAGTGTGGTCGACGATAGCGAAGCAGATACGATAGTTCACGCTTGCCTAAAAGTAACCTAACACTCGAGACTTGAAGATTCCTAAAGGTATTAAAAAATGGCTAGTATTTAAACGCAAATAAAAAAATACTTTTTGTATCCAATAATAATTCGAATTCCAATCAAAGATACTGATTGCACAGCAAAATATTTACCTCATAATAATATTATTTTATCAACAATTGCGGGGCTCCTATTTCTGTCTGCAGAGTCTAAAGTAACCTAACATGAACTTAACCTATCCGTGTCGGGGTCGCCTAAGCTCCCGAGCTCGCTTCGCTCGCTCTTGAACTTATTCCGTTATTATGTGTGAGTGCGCAGTGCGGAGTTCCTGAGTCTTTGTTCCCTGATAGCTACACCCTTGGGGTCTTTAAGTCAAGAGTGAATAGGTTACTTCTAGCAAGCGTGCTTCACCGTCGACCACATCATCGCTTACCATCAGGTGAGATAGTGGTCAAGCGCGAGCCTATTACAAGAAAGAAAAAAAAGGAGTATAAAGTATGTACGCTCTGGTTAATTTGCAGTGCAGTCAGAATTTCTGATGTAAAAAGCATATAAATGATATAAATAAGGTATTTATTTGGTATGCAATTAATAATATACCATAAAAATGTCGGCATACGATAGAGTTCCACTTCTTCCGATTAAAAGAGAGTGGCTCTCTTGGCCATCAGGAGGTTTAAAAAAGACACGAAATTGACTTGAAAAAAAACTACAACCCCAATGTCTTTATTGCAGCTACCTAGAATCCAACGAGATAGCGTCGATCCTGCCCGACCACATCCGCCACCTGACGCAGCTGACGCGCCTGGACCTGTCCAACAACATGATCAGCGTCATCACCAACAACACCTTCGAGGGGCTCACCAAGTTGTCGACCTTGATCGTTAGTTATAATAAGCTGAGATGTGTTCAGGTAATAAAACACGAACTTAAATAAAAAAACTTTTCAAATCATATCTTACACTCCGTTTAAAGACAGTTTTGTAATGTTTTAAGAATTAGCACAAGCTAATTTACCAGGCTGTAAATTGGTGTTCATCTATCGCATACCAAAACGAGCCAAAAACATGTTAAGCCGTTTGTCTTGCGGTTTCGTCTATATTTAGGGTTCCGTACCACTAAGGTCCAAACTTGACCCTTTTATAAGTACTTTGATCGCGTTCGGTTCCGTTCCACGGCTATAGATAATCGAACCGTCCAAATAATCTTTGTGAATTCAGATCCCAATATTCTATAATTTTGTGCTTCGGAAAGTTGATTTATAAAAAGCCGGGCAAGTGCGAGTCGGACTCGCGCACGAAGGTTTCCGTACCATTATCGTAAAAAATGGCAAAAAAATCACATTTGTTGTATCAGAGCCCCTCTTAAATATTTATTTTATTCTGTTTGTAGTATTTGTTGTCATAGCGGCAACAGAAATACATAATCTGTAAAAATTTCAACTGCCTTGCTACCACGGTGAGCCTGGTGACAGACGGACAGACAAACATACAGATGGACCGCGGAGTCTTAGTAATAGGGGGTTTTTACCCTTTGGTTACGGAACCCTAAAAAGAACATAAAATTTTTATGATCAATTCTAGAAAATGTAAAATTTACACACAATTCAATAACGAATCGATGCATATCGCGCCATCTAGTGACATTTATTTGAACCTAATTTTCTTTGTTAACGCTGGGACCCCGTACCAACATTGATCAGAAATACTAGGAGAATAGGAGGTATATTATTGAAATTCATAATCATCTATTTTGTCTTTTCAGCGTGATGCCCTGAAAGGCCTCACTCAACTCAGAGTGCTTTCACTCCATGGCAACAACATTTCGATGCTGGCTGATGGTGTCTTTAGGGACTTGGAATCTATTTCTCATGTGTAAGTACCGTTCTAGACCATATTTACCTTTCCATTGCTACCCTAATTTCAACCTTACGTCTTTGTATTATCTCTGAAAATCAATTGTTAGTGGTATATAATTAGTTCTCTTCAACTTCTCTATTGTTCTACCCTCCGTAATCTTAACTTGACAGGAAACATTGTATTCTCTTTCACTGTTCTATAATCTCCAATCTTCTTTTGTTTTTACTGATTGATTTGCATCGAAATTTCAATCTTATTCCTTTCGTTTACGTTTGAAAATGAATTGACAGTACTTAATTTATTGTGTTCTTCTGTTTTCAAGTGCTTTGGGCTCCAATCCCCTCTACTGCGACTGCAACGCCCGCTGGCTATCAGAATGGGTGAAGAGTGCGGGAGAGTACGTGGAGCCTGGTATAGCGAGGTGTTCGGAACCGCCCACCATGAGAGACAAGCTCATACTGAGCACGCAGTCCAGTGCTTTTATTTGTAAAGGTATGTTCATCATTTTCCAGCGTATTCTCAAATTTGTTGGGGTCGGCCTGAATACCAGTATATGCCTGGGTTGTGGAGGTTACATAGGCATCTAACCTCAATAGCCCAGAAACTGGGTAGACAGGTGTCAGATTTCAGCTCTTGACGACCCGTAACGACTGTCAAAAATCTTCAAATGACAGCCAGGACCAACGGCTTAACTTGCTTTCCGAGGCACGGAGAGGTGTAACTTGCAATGTATGTATGTAAGTGTTCGGGTCAAATCTTACAACTGAATTTTAAAGCAGTAATCCTCCACCGATTATGATGAAATTTTGCATATACGTTTAGTTTGGATGACAATGATTTTTAGGTTAGTGACGTCATTCTAAATCCAATATGGTTGACAGCCCAAGATGGCGGCCTAGTTATTTTTTATGCACTGCCATGATATGGGTATCAAATGATAAGGTTTGATGAGAAGAATATGAAAAAAGTTTTTTTTTTTTAAAGAGAGTGAAAGTTTTTTTTTCTTTTTTGTTATGGAAGGAAAAATAGGAACCAAACCGTTATTCAACATTATTGCTGTTCGTTTCCCGGATAGAGCAAAGGAGTTTTTTCATCTGGAATGCCTCAGTATCAGCCCGACTCTCGCTTGACTTGTGCCCATAGTTGATGGCAATAGGCCTACTCACTATTATTACCTGGAAATTAAACATAACTACTGAAATGTGAGTGACCTGTAGATGCAGTTCTGTCTAAATCTTTGGAGAATCGAGGCGTGATGATATATTATGTTTGTTCTACTTACCAGGAAAACCCCCAGCCGAAGTGATCTCCAAATGCGACAGCTGTTACAGCAACCCGTGTCGTAACGGTGGCTCATGCCGCGCTAGAGGCGCCGGCGGGCACGAGTGTCTGTGTGCTAGGGGGTACCATGGAGACTCGTGCCAGCACCAGATAGACGCGTGCTATGGCAGCCCCTGTGCGCATGGGCTATGTCGGGTGCTTGAGGAGGGACGATTCCAGTAAGTATTTCTGTGGGGTAATTATTTTGGTGGACCTAATTTTAACTCAAGAAGTGGAGAGTGGGGGCAAAACCAATAATCCCATATCCCAAGAGAGCAGTGGTGGCCCAGTGATAGCGGCCGCGCCTTGTAAGTTGTAGGTCGTGAGTTCGAACCCAGACAGGCTAAATTCGAAGACATGTGACATCCACCAACCCGCTCTGGGCCAACGTGGTGGATTAAGGCCCATTCCCTCTCACAGAGAAGATGCCTGTTATCCAACAGTGGGAACATAAAAGGCTGATGATGATATCCTAAGATCGAACTAAAATGATCATCCCCTTACTTTACATTCATGTCCTTTGTCTTAAATGAAGGGAAATAGAAATTGACATAAGTAAAAGCGTTTTGGGATTTCTATAACGGCATAGATCCCAAAAGACTCGACTATGTTTTTCTACGTGCCAAGTGTTCTTACAACTCGTCTTGTATTAATTGACAGGAATGTATGTTGAGATAGAAATACTACTAATTAAATGCTTAAATTAATGATTACCAACAGAAAGCCGTATGTGTCAACTATGACGACCAGTAATTAATGGATTCGGAATATAAAGCAACGAAACTTAAAACAACCAGTCTTTAAAAATAACCATTCTTCATGATTCCAGCTGTTCCTCCCAGACTGGGCTATGTTACTAACTAAAGAGTCGAAACATCAATCATTTACGATTTGACAGAAACCCAATATCATTCCAGTTGTAATATTAACGCCTGACGACTAGTAATATTATGAAAAATAACAATGAACCATACTCTATAATTTCAGTTGCTCCTGCCAAGCGGGCTTCACGGGTGCTCGCTGCGAGGTGAACATAGATGACTGTGTGGCCAACAAGTGTCAGAACAACGCGACCTGCGTCGACCACCTAGAGGGATACTCCTGTAAATGTGCACCTGGGTTCATGGGTAAGATTTTTTCTTTGTTTCTGTCTTAAACTCAACGGCAAAATTAACGTGAATTTGCTCAAGATCCCAAGTGAATATGACATAGAAATAGCTGGTGACTATTTTTGCATGTGATTCTTGTGCAGTATTTCAGAACATGTGAAATGGAATACATTCCTGACTTTAAAACTCTCGGTAGTTGCTTAATATCAGAAACTTTGATTGTCACTTTACCAACTTCAGGAGACTTAGAAACTTTCACGTTTAAACATATTTTATAGGGTTAATCCAAAACGATAAGAAAACAAATAAACGATAATAACAAAATGACAGACATAGAAAAGCTTCACATGACTAGATTTGCAATTTTAAACAAGGACAATAATTCTACCACGCTAAATAACCTTAACTTTATAATCTGAGATCGCCATATTAATCATGCTCATTCTCCATAACATTAGAATATCAAAATAATACAGATCTTTAAAACCCTCTTTCTTTTTAGGCGAATTCTGCGAGAAGAAGATCCCCTACTGCACCAAGGAGTTCAACCCCTGTGAAAACGGCGCCGTTTGTACCGACCACCACAGCCACTACACCTGCGCTTGTCCCAAGGGTTACTCTGGGCAGAACTGCACCGTGAACGCGGACGATTGCATCAATCATATGTGTCAGGTGTGTTCTTTTTGTAGAAAGTCTTAACCTGGATTTGTAAGCCTAGACATTAGACATTATGATCATTTTAATAAATTATGTCATCTTCGGTTAATTTTTGAGTAATCGGAGCAGATAAATTAATATGAACTAAAAACAGAAATGGACCCAATATCGACCCTTAGGGACGCTCATTGTAATTTCAGACCCTAGTGAGTTTATGCCGTTTACCTGAACTTTAACCAGTCTGTATTTCAAGTATGATCTTATTAAATCAAAAGCTGTATTCCTAATCCTATAGTGCTCGTGTTTTCACACAATCGTCTCATGATTTACGAAACCGAACGCCTTCGAGAGGTCGAAAAAGATTTCAAGGGCATCTTATGCATCGTTTTGCATTCAAAATGGACTTTATTAAGGTTACATTGGCGTCTATTCCTATAGAAAATACCTTATTTTAGCGCATTGATAATAACAGTGATAATCTTGTATCGCAGTATTTCCAAAATAATGCTAATCCAACTCTCTTCAGAACGGTGCTACCTGCGTGGACGGCCTAGACGAGTACCGCTGTGCGTGCGGCGCCGGGTACGCGGGACGTTACTGCGAGGCAGCTCCTCACGCTGCACTGGGGACCTCGCCCTGTGCCCACCATGACTGTGTTCATGGAGTGTGCTATCTGCCACAGCCGAGGCCACTACAGGTAAGAATTTTAATGAAAACTTACAGGTTGTTTTCACCTCCGGACAACCGAACTACAATATTCAGATTTTGGATACCACTCAGCCACAGGCTTACTCCACTTTTCTAACTGTCTACACAAAATCACCAAACTCAGACACCATATCACAAAATGCTCGTGTGTCCCAAACGCCTCTTCTCAAAGTTTAAATTCTTCAAATGAGCATGATTAATTCAAAAGGGTGTAATTTATTTTTCTGTTACTTTCAGGACGACATTATAATGGAACGACCTCTACTCAGTACAGCCAACGACTACCTCTGCAAATGTGCACCAGGATACTCAGGTATACATGATTTATCAAATAGGTACCAATTATAAGAAGAACCTTAAGAGTCCACTAAACAAGGTTCATAGCTACGAGGAAATCGGGATGTCTTACTGGAACAAACATAACAAGTGATATACACCACCCTGCACTGTTTCCACATGGTGAAGGTAACATAGATGAGGTAGTGAAAACATTATACTCGTAAGCTGATAATGCTCTTGGATGGCTTCGCATTTGTGATGGATCCAGTTTTGATCTCGTTTTATCCTGTTCTGCCCGATTACAGAACATTTTATAAAGATTAAACCATAAGCTCAAATGTTTTTTTTTATTACAGGTCGTCTCTGCGAGTACCTCACATCACTGACGTTCAGTCACAACGATTCCCTAGTAGAATTGGAACCTTTGAGGACAACACCACAAGCTAATGTTACTTTAGGTAAGTTATATGTTTCTTCTACTAGAGGTCTTTTTGAAGCAGCTGATCAGGTAGGAGTCGTTTCATGAAAAGTAGTGCCGTTCAGCTGCTGGTTAGAAATCGATCCCTACATAGTTGGAGAATGGCAGGCAGATGCAAATTGATTCTAGGGTCATCATCATCATAGGCCTCCCACAGGCGTCGCAAACCGATACCATGCGTCTCGCATCCAGCACGTTCCCGCCACCTTAACCAGGTCATCGGTCCACCTACCCACTAGGGAGACCTCACAACGCATCGTCTTCCGGTTCGCGGTCGCCACTCTAGAACTTTTCGGCCCCATCGGCCATCTGTTCTGCGAACAATGTGCCCTACCCACTGTCACTTAAGACGACGACTGTCGCCAACGACCTTGAGGGAACAAAAATCGCACTCGTTTCACACCCGCGCGAAATTTAGTAGATTTCTACTTGCCTTATTATTCTATGACTTTAAAAAAAGCCTCAGTTCAAAATGTAGATAATTTAATTGTCTTTGAGAGTGTGTCGATTTCATTAAAATACGCCCAGCGGTTTTGGTGCGATTGACGAATTTTTGAAAAAAAAATACAAATTAATTACCGTATGTTATACGAATAAAACTCAAAAATTTCTTAGATCAAATTATTTAACAAATTATCTAATGTAACATATATTTTTGCCATAAAATTACGACTAACCGTTTAGCCTCATTTTAAAGTCACCTACTCAGGGGTATCTGCGCCTTAACTTTCGCAATTCTTCGGGCTATGTCGGTAACTTTGGTTATCCATGGGTCACACGTTAAAATTTACTAAGACTGATTCTCTGGCTTCTAACTACCCGTAACAAAGGTCAAAGACCTACAGGGAGGTCTCGGTATCAAATGGAAAGTCACCAATCCATCGATTTCGGCAAGCGTTACTAGCCTTGAAGATCCGTGTGGCTGTTACCTACCCATGAGCTCCGCACTTAGCAGATGAATATGCTATGTTATTCTTTATTTTTCTAGTGTTCAGTACAACGCAACTGCATGGTGTGTTGATGTACTTCGGAGAGAACGAGCATCTCGCCGTGGAGCTGTTCAACGGAAGGATTCGTATCAGTTACGATATTGGGAACCATCCCACTTCTACTATGTATAGGTATGTTCTGTACTATATGAATAGTAAAATAAACCTACAAGTCAATTCAAACTTAATGACGTCTGTGATAGTCACTTCACTGCGCAGTACTTACGACTTACTACGACTTTGTCGCTAGAAATGACGAATTTCGTTTAAATCTTAGTGTCGAAATAAGATTTGACGACAATAATCATTTAGTTTAGCGACTTATCTGATGACTTTTGGAGTCCAAATTTAATATGTTTAAGGGACATTAAAAGAAAAAAAATTGTTCTCTCGAAACAGAATTATACAGTGCCAAGAGATATTTGTGGTAAACGCAAACGCGCTGCACGCAAGTTGCATACGTGTATGCTCTAACATAAGCAATTTTATAAAAAATAAGGTATTTTTTTTTAGTTTTAGCTCTAGTTAAATCATTAACTTTTTGTGTGCATTCGAATCAGTTTTAGCGACTTTCTAGCGATGCGTTTTTGATGATCAGTCTAGGGAATCGAATTTATAGGAGTTGGCAACACCGCACTCAGTGACAGTGGGGAGAGGCCCACTGTCACATGATTTGCTACTGTATTTTGTATTAATGTATTTACTGGGGGGTGGGAGTCTTACGTTTGATCTCTAAGTCGAAATATTTCCGTTCGATTCTTAGTAACAGCCTTAGGAGTTCATATGCCCTCTCCATGTATAAAACTCTACCTAGCCATTTACAGAATAAAACTGTAGTTTTAAGTGTATGTATATTTTTTTTGTCAGTTTCGAGATGGTGTCAGACGGTAATTACCACAAGGCTGAGCTGATTGCCATCAAGAAGAACTTTACCTTGAAGGTGGATGATGGACCAGCCAGGTCTATCATCAATGAAGGTAAAATATTATTTGTGAGACTTATATAAGGAGTTAATAAATTAACTCTAAGAATTTGAAGGAGTTTGTAATATAATATTATAAAAATAATGACGAAGAAAGTTTTTTTTTAAAAGCAACCGTTCCAAAGATATGCAATTATTTGTATTACGCGTAAATGATTGAATTTACGCAACATACAACGCCCAGGCAGTCAGCCGGTCTGCGACCCGCAGAGACAGCCACGGAGCGCAGTAGTGTTCGTAGATAGGTAGGTTAAAAAATAAAAGATCTGAAAAGTATTTTATTTTTTATTTGTTTGTTTACCGATACCGAGTATCCTCACGAAATTCTTAGAGTAAATTTTTTAACACCTTATATATTTATCTTAGGTACATAATTTCACAAATTCAGTTGAATATTAACGAATATCTTCGAATTCTAATTTCAGGTACAAAGGAGTACCTTCGATTAGAAAGACCGATGTATCTTGGAGGGGTGCCGGAAGACATAGCTAAGGAGGCCTTCAGCAAATGGCATCTACGAAACATTACTAGTTTTAAAGGTAAGTGTTGTCCCCTTAGTAAGATCACAGATAATATAATACCAGCATACAGATGCCTCATCCCATACAATGAAAGCGTGCCGACGTAACTAGCGTTTTTCGTCTGATTAAACTGATTATTTTCTGTACATCGATCGCGTTTGGTTCCGTTCCACGGCGATAGATAGATGGTGTTAGCAGCGACTTGCAAGTAAAAGGGTTTACTTGGTTCATGACTATTTTTTCTTTAAATACGGTGACGGTGACGATTTGTTTTATAGTATTTTTTGCACGTTTTTGCAGTTTCATTGTACCAAAATGTGTTACAGTACAAAGTTAAGCAATCGAGATGAATGTCTCAGAAATTTAAAACCGCGCCATCTATTGGCATCGATTTTAAATTACCCTTTCAAATAATCTTTGAAATGTGCATTAGGAGCACAATATTGCATAAATTTGTGCATATGAGAGTTGATTAAACAAGAACATACAATTTTATGTTAAATGCAGAAAAATTATAATTTTACACAAAAATCAATAATTAATCGATGCATATCATGCCATCTAGTGATATTTATTTGAACCAAATGTTATTTCTTAGCGTCGGATCCCCGTTAAAGTACAGCGCGGACCAGAGCATTTTCGGGTGATTTATAATCAATAAACCTTATCATCAGTATTTTTCGGTCGACGGAATTCTAAAACCACAGCGCTCACTTAAAATTCTGTCATTGAAATGCACCCTACGGTAAACTTCACAACTACTGATGCGTTTCAGAATAAAAGGGTTAAATCATGGTAACTATTTTCAATTATTGTATTTTCTGTAGTTTAGGTTATACGGTTAACAGTGGCGTAGCGTGCCTTGGCGGGGCCCCGTATAAAAAATTGTTCGGGGCCCTTATGAAAGGTAAAGATTTCTCACAAAAGAAAAAATATGTTTGTATAAAATTAAAAGAAATATTTATTCATATAATTATCGATCTGTCACTTTTTCCAAAATTTTTAACAACAAATCAAATTAAATATACACTCTCTTTGCTATTTTTTTCGGCAAACTGATTTATTAAACCATTTATAGCTGATGATGACTTTAGTTTTTCTAAAGTTTCTGCCTCTATAGACAATAGCGACAGGTATGACAGGCAAAAAAAAATTGGGAAGTTTTTATTAATTTTTGCTTACGCACGTCGGGGGGCCCTGTGGCCCGGGGGCCCCGTATAATTGATACGGCAGATACGGCGGTAGCTACGCCCCTGACGGTTAACAGCACGTCAGTTATAAAACTTCAACTATGAAAACTGCTCTTACTAGCTGCAATATAAAAGCGTTATCTATTTGGATGCCGTGAACTGAAAATTTGTCACAAAACTATTGCATTATCACTTCTATAACTGCAGGCTGTATGAAAGCCGCCTGGATCAACCACAAGCGCGTGGACTACGTCAACGCAGTCAGGGTGCAGAGGACCTCAGCTGGATGCGGAGAGGACGAGCCCACCAGTGCAGTGCTGCCAGTATTTGTGCAGGAGGACGCGGGGAGACATAACCAGGTAAGATATCTGTAGGGTTTTAAGGAGTTCGTCCATGGAATTGCTAAAACCATACTAATTCTTGCTGCGTAGCATTGCTGTTTCGTTTTGTGGGAAAGAAAGAAACATAAACTGCAAAAATATAACACGTTAACTTTTTCTGGTAAACTTATAACGCCTCTAATAAAACATCCACAAAATAAACAGTTTGAATGACGACTCAGCGACAGACAGCCCACGAGATACTGCCTGATTTGGAAAATGTCTTCTCTCGTTTCTGCACGAAATATTTACATATTTACACCAGTCAGCAAGGTTAACCGCCCAGACTCCGTTGGACTAACATTTAAGAACCACGATGGAGTCGATATACGTGTAGTTCAAGCTCAGATGACAATATTTTTCCTTTCTCGTTCAGAATCAGTCTCCTAACAAACCTCCTTTCATTCCAGGATCCCTGCGTTCCCAACCCCTGCGCTCGAGGAGGTCGCTGCGTCAGAGAGGAAGGTTCTCCATCAGACTATACGTGCCGCTGCCGAGCCGGCACCACAGGACCGCAGTGCGAGCTTAGAGCTTCTATCAGTGAGTATCACCCAACTACAGCACGTAGAGCCTCGTGTCAGAGAGGAAGGCTCTCCATCAGAGCGAGGAGCTCTCCTACTCGTTTGCCACCAAATAACTTTTTCTTTACAATAAACTAATCGCAAAATCCAAGAACTCTAATCCAAAACTTAGATTTCACAATCAAAAGAAATCCAAGAACATTATCATCATCATTTCAGCCGAAAGACGTCCACTGCTGGACATAGGCCTCCCCCAGGCGTCGTCACATTGATCGGTCCTGTGCGTTTTGCATCCACCGGACGCCCGCAGCCTTGACTAGGTCGTCGCTCCACTTAGAGGGAGGCCTTACAACGCTGCGTCTTCCGGTTCGCGGTCGCCACACCAGATCTTTTCGGCCCTAACGGCCATCTGTTCTGCGAGCAATGTGCCCTGCCCACTGCCACTTTAGTTTGAAAATTCTTCGGGCTATATCTGTAACCTTGGTTCTCTTGCGGATGTCTTCATTTCTGATTCCATCACGCAAGGAAACTCCGAGCATAGCCCTCTCCATTGCCCTTTGGGTGACTTTAAGCTTCCTGATAAGGGCCATTGTGAGCGACCACGTCTGTGTCCCGTAAGTAATCACTGGCAACACACACTGGTCATAGACACTTTGGTAAGTTGGACGAGAAGTTACCGCGCAACTTGCTTAACGCTGCCCCGTCGAGTCGGATTCGACGGTTGACCTCTTTCTCGAAGTTGGACCTAGCTAACTGGACCGTTTGTCCCAGGTAGACATAATCGTCCACAACTTCGAGTGTAGAGTCTCCGACTTTGATAGGAGTGGGTGCAACATGGGCATTCAACATTACCTTGGTTTTGTCCATGTTCACTTTTAGACCCACTCTTTCGGAAGCTCTAATGAGGTCATCGAGCATTGTACTGAGGTCCTCCATAGTCTCAGCCATGACCACTATATCGTCGGCAAACCGCAGGTGAGTGATGTACTCGCCATTGACGTTGATGCCTAGCCCTCTCCAGTCCAGAACCTTGAAGACATCCTCCAGTGCAGCAGAGAACAGTTTCGGAGAGATGGCGTCTCCCTGTCTTACACCTCGCTGCAGAAGGACAGGTTCCGAAATCTGATCCTGAAGTCGGACTGACATGGTGGCGTTTTTGTACAAACACGCACGATTGCACCTCGATGTAATCAAAAGAAATCCAAGAACAATAACTTATATTTATTCTTATTTTCAGGTGGTGCTCCAGTAATAACTCAAGGCAACAAGCCCCAACGGAAACAAGCTATAAGCAACGTGCAAGCATCACCAGGTATGTCTATATATTCACCTATCATTTTCAAACGTCCATAATTACTGGTCATTATAGTGCTAACACACGCCCGGATTTGGTACGGGCGGACCATGAATTTGTGGGATGAGTTAGTCCGCCCGTACCATATCCAAGCGTGTGTAGAGTGGTCCGCCAGACATTATTATTAATTGAGTCCGCCGCGGTCCGCTTGTTTTCACATCGGATATGGTCTGCATCGTACCAAATCCGGACGTTAATACGGTTGTCGGTTGGTTGGGCCGTACCAACTACGACCAGCTTTGAAAAAGTCCCCGATTTATGGGATATTTACTGATTTTGCTTATTGTCGCCCGATGTCTTTTTATTTAAGTGAGTCATAAATAAAAATGGAAAATAATGTTCTAAATATGTCAACACTAGGATTTGTTGGCGGAGTTAGTCCGCCCGTACCATGTCCGAGCGTGTGTTATGGCTATTAGAGAAAACTTTTTAAGTCAGGCAAGAATATTCTACATTCAGACTTAAATAAACTGAAATTAGAAAAAAATCCTGAATATTCGTGATAGGACACTCGAAATAGTAACTTTAAGGGTCAGCTCACACCGAGAACACGAGCTTGCTAGTCAAAAAAAAAGGAAATGTTTTTTTTGGACTAGCAAGCTCGTGTTAGTATGATATAACGTAATTTTATTATTATTTTTCTTCACAGCTGCGCCATCTCACAAGCAGCAGATGCCATCAGAACACGCGCCCTCGCAGCCGCCACCCGCCACAGGTGCTTGCAGAAAGGTACGTGACAACAAATCCACTTTTTGAGCAACTTTCTAAAAATATTCAGGATGAAAAGTTGATAGATCAATCGGTGCTGCGTTATAAGAGAACATAGACAGTTTATTTGAAAAGTTTCAGTTAGAAGCCCTTTGGTCGGGGGTCCACTTTAAAAT
Source organism: Orthosia cruda (assembly GCA_964057195.1). Classification (NCBI taxonomy): domain Eukaryota; kingdom Metazoa; phylum Arthropoda; class Insecta; order Lepidoptera; family Noctuidae; genus Orthosia; species Orthosia cruda. The sequence goes on along the minus strand of OZ059856.1, from coordinate 796,897 downwards.
TGCCAAAAAGGACCCTATACGTGCAGGGCCGTCGTTCGTCGATTTGACGCAAAATGACATAAACGCAATGTTCCCATCGTGAGACACAGGCCAGTGGCGGCGTACCATGGGTTGGCACCCGAGGCGGTTTTCTATTGAGCACACCATAAAAAAAAATTGATTGCAAGAGCGAGCGCAGCAAACTTGAAAATATAGAAACCTTGCCCCTGATTGTTAAGATTTTCTTTTACTATTCATACATACTGACATATAAGACAATTTACCTAAGCATAAAATAAAGAGAACTGAGGATGAAAGATCGAGCTTAGCGAGCTCTAATATTGAATTCAATATAATATACCTACGGGGTGCAAACGCACCGCCTTGCATTCCCTCCCGGTGCCTATATGATGACCCGTCGTCTTGCCCATCATGCTAGCCGCATGAGCAACGCACGTAAGTACAGGATTCAACTGTCTCGACCGCGTTGTCACCCCTTGGTGCCTAGTACCCAGGGCGGACCGCCCCCGCCCCCCTCCTTACGCCGCCACTGACACATGCCTCCTCTCAGCAAGAGAGTAAGGGCCATAATCCATCACGCTGGTCCAGTGCGGGTTGATAGATATCAGTCTTCGACTTTTTTTGTCCTTGATCATGTCGGTTTCCTCACGATGTTTTTAGAACAGTGGTGATGAAATAAATTACTCAAATAACACAAATAGGAACATATCCAGCCCTGCTATCTCCCCCTCGATAATCATTACATATACTGTATGAGAAAATATAAATCGTGATTGTGTCTATTTTTACCCGACTACCGAAGGAAGGTAATGTGTCTATCAGTATATGTATGTATGTTCCTATGTGCCGTTCTAGAGACCAAATGCGTTGGACGATTTTGATGATGCTAACGTCAATCGATTCGTCTTAACCTTGCGAGTGTCACTAAATTAAATTGGAAAATTGAAAAATGGCGTGTTTTGGGCGCCATATTGTGGGAGCCCAAATTTTTTTTTATTTCTGTCCCATCGGACGGGGTATCAAAATAAAGGGTTTTAAGAAATATAGTATAACACTTATACGGATAAATAATAACAAAACAAAAAACCCAACTGCTTAAGAAGCGAACCAAAAAAGATGTAAACAAGTTTGGAAACAGGCCTATATAACCCCAGTACATAAAGCAGGTTCTAAACACGATGTTGAAAACTATCGCCCCATATCTATCCTGTCTGCCTTGTCTAAGGTTTTCGAGAGACTTGTACACAAAGCAATTTATCCAACCATTCATAACATTATTCTCACACAACAACATGGATTTGTTCAAAAAAGATCTACTACTACAAATCTAATAACGTTTACAGATTACTTGTTTCATAATATGGATGGAAAGGTACAAGTAGATGCGGTGTACACAGACTTTCGTAAGGCTTTTGATAAGGTGGATCATGAGCTGCTTCTCAGAAAGCTTGCGTATAATGGCATTCGTGGGGATCTGCTTCGCTGGTTTGCATCATATGTCTCAAATAGGTCGCAAAGAGTTGTAGTTAAAGGCTATCGATCCAATTCAATCGGCGTTACTTCTGGTGTGCCACAGGGCTCTATTTTGGGGCCTCTTCTTTTTATTATTTTTATTAATGACATCGAGTCTTGTTTCATTCACTCAAAATATTTGCTATATGCAGATGACCTTAAAATCTACAGACCAATTCGTGACCATACAGATACTGTGCTACTACAAGAGGATCTTCACCGATTTTCTAGTTACTGTGTAGAAAACAAGATCCAGTTGAGCTCATCTAAGTGTGTGTCTATTACATTTACGAAGAAAAGAAACTTTATTAATAGTAGTTACACATTAGATAACACTATATTGCAAAAAGTTATGTCAGTAAAAGACCTGGGAATACTACTGGACTCTAAACTGCATCTTGATCAGCATATTCATAAAATAATAAGTAACGCTTTCCGTATGTATGGCTTCGTCATGAGAGCTTCCAGTGACTTCAAGCGCATAGATACCTACATGCATTTGTATAAGTCGTTAATTAGGTCACAACTCGAATACGCTGTACTTGTTTGGAATCCACTTTATAAGAAATACATCGACAGCTTGGAAAGAGTACAGCACAAATTCCTAAAAGCCCTAAAATATCGCTGCCGTCACGACTTCAGTTCGCCCAATTTACCCCACAGGAATATTGATTTGTTAAGCTTAGAATCTAGACGTCTTTTCCTAGAAACTATGTTTCTCTATGACTTATGTAATGGCAGGTATGACTGCATAGATCTTGCCAATAAGTTAAGCTACGTTGTTCCGAGGACTGTCATTGTACGAGGGGTGCGCGCACGTCCGCTATTCGCAGTCTCCTCCTGCCGCACCAACGCTGGAGTCCGCGCGCCTCTTCGACGTATGGCAAAAAAATTCAATGACGTTTTTGTAGACTTGGACATGTTTACATTGTCATCGAATAAGTTCCGGATCTCCTTGATAAATTTAATAGGTGGCTTAAAAAAGTAAAACAAGAACAAGAACTGTAGTTTTATCTATTTTAATTGAATTTATTATATTTTGTTTTTGCATGAATGTGGTATAATTTAAGAGTTTTGTTGTTTGTATTTTAAATAATTTTAAGTGTTTATCTTCTATTTATTTTTTTCTTAATGATCCTTTAGATTTTAAATACTTTTGATATTTGAATTGCATGCCAATTTTAATTACTATTGCATTTTAGTTATTTTTGAAATTTATAAATTTAATTACTTTGACATTTTAGTTATTTTTGAAATTTAGGAATTTAATTCCTTTTACATTTTTGATTAAGTGCTTGCTTTATGAATTATAATTTACTTTGTATTTTGATTAAGTATTTTTTGGATTTTATCTTTGTATTGTTAAATGTTTTTTTATTGTTTTGGAATTTTGATCTTTTAACTTTTTTTTTATTTTTGTTGCTCTCAGCCTCAGTCGTGGGCAATGTTAAAATTATTTAATTAAGATGTGGATAACGTCGTGGGCTACACATATGTTACTTTATTTATTTTTAATATTTTTTGTTTTGTATTTTTTTGTGTAACTGTTTGTTTTCCCAAATAAATAAATAAATAAATAAACAAGAAGAAAACCATGCTGTGCAGTCGAATGATACATCTAGTTTTGGTTACGTCTTTTTAATTTTCTCTTATTCCTTCGTTTATTAATATTTTTTTCATTCTAGGAGGCGACCCGTGAACTTATAACCGAAGGCCTGTGTCGGTCGCGGCGTGCGGTGAGAGGCGCGCGCTGTGTGTCACGTGACACCAGGCAAGGAGGGGGCTGCGCTAAGGGACACTGCTGTGCTCCTCGGAAGACCAAGAAGAGAAAGGTATGTATTCGTCATTATCATCATCATATCAGCCGAAAGATGTCCATTGCTGGACATAGGCCTCCCCCAAGCATCGCCACACTGATCGGTCCCGTGCGTCTCGCTTCTAGCAGATCCCCACAACCTTCACCAGGACATCGGTCCACCTAGTAAGAGGCCTTTCAAAGCAACTTCTTCCGGTTCGCGGTCGCCACTCCAGAACTGCCTCATCGGCCATATGTTCTGCGAGCAATGTGCCCTGCTCACAGCCACTTAACTTTGGCAATTCTTCGGGCTATGTCGGTAACCCTGGGTTTCTTGCGGATCTCATCATTTCTGATTCAATCACGCAAGGATACTACGAGCATAACCCTCTCCATTGCCCTTTGGGTGACTGAAAGCTTTCTGATGAGGGCCATTGTGAGCGACCACGTCTCAGAGCCATAATTATGTCATCACTGGCAACACACACTGGTCATAGACTTTCGTCTTGAGACACTGTGGTAAGTTGGACGAGGTTAGAATGGGTTTCACTCTCTTTTAATTTACGGCTATATAAAAAAAGCAGTACTAGATTTTAATTCCAGCAAGAGGTCGCGTCACTGTTTTGACAGCACGTAGCACGCGCGCTTCCTTTCATTTTAGACAACTCAAAAGTATTGATTGCGTGTTTTACTCTGTCGAGTAAACGGATTTTTGATTATATGAAGCAATGAATGCAAGCAGTTACGTAATTGGGGTAAAGATCGGTTGGCGTGATGATAATCTTGATCATCATCCAATCAGCCTAAGCCTGTCTACTGCAAATCCGAAAGTGTTCTTACAAGCGAGCGTCACTTTGCGAATATCAGAGCCGTCGAAGCGAATACATATTCGAAAATCCACCACGTGGAGGCATCAATGACATTTGCCTGCACCACTAAAGATCGCCAGTATTTTTAAAGAAAGTCCACAATTAAACTAGCTCCTAACTAAAAGCCAAAATGTGTGGCAACTAAACTTTAGACTCTCTTTGACATTCAAAATCTCCAAATATGTTTTCTATATTCATACAGCCGCCTTTTGAAATGACCGATATGTTTTCTAATGTCGTCTTTTTATTATTTCCAGATAAGATTGATCTGCTCAGACGGCACGCGATACACCAAAGATATTGAGATAGTCAGGAAATGCGCTTGCGGCAAGAAGTGTGCACGAAGTACCCCATTCCACTGAACAAGACTGACCATGACCACCCCAAGCCATCAATTACCCTATTTCATAAACAACCCTATTTCATGAAAGACCCTATTTCATGAACAACTTTTTTTCATGAACGACTGTATGACATGAACCAACTTATTTCTTAAACAATCCTATTTCATGCATTGTTCAATATAATTATTGGGGTTGTTCATGAAACAGAGTTCTACGACATGAAATACCCCATCCTGTTAGAGATACCACTACAAGACTATAAGTAAGCGTATGAAACAGCTTAGAATCCCAGTAAGGTAATGATAAAACTCTAAAGGAATTAAATAATTATCTCAATATTGATAAGGAAATGAAAAACCTACCGTAATAATTATTCTGATTGCTAAAAGTATCCCCCGATTGATATTTTAAATGGTTACCCAATTGCAATCCTCTGTAAAGGTTAATTATTTTTAAAATTGCAGTCAATACAAACAAACTAATGTTGCCATGTTGAAAACAAAAGATAAATGGTAGATTTTATGAATCATAACCAGAATAATTTATGAGTTAATTTATTTTTTTCTTATAGGATGGTAAAGCCGACACTTTAAAAACTAACAAAAATAACACTTTGCAAAATAAAATTGCAATTTAAAAGTACAAAATTCTTTGACACAACATAAAAATGTGAACCAACGTACTAAGTTATTAATTATGGCAACACCATCACTAACGAGCTCACCCCTGGCAATAGACAATAAAACACGCTTTTCTTAGTATTTTACATATATCCTTACAAATTGTAATATTATGGTAGCATTTGTAATAAAAATATTGGTAGAGAATTAAATCAACTTTATCAAGTTTAAAAACTCTTGAAAATTATGAAGTGTAAAAATATCTGTAAAGTTGATTTAATTGCAAATAAATATCAAATTCAGTGTAAAAGTTTATTTCTTAAGTAAACTGCATTTTTTTCAACCAAAATGACATAATATTTTTTATTTATAATTTGTTATTTTAATTATTGCATCGAAGAATGACTGATTTATATCAAATTAATATTTTTAATTTTAATATATCAATCAATAAGAATGAGTGCAGTTTACTTAAAAAATCATTAAGGAATCGAATTTATCCCCCAATTTCGAAATAAGAATTATACACAAAAGTAGTATCGGCCTAAATGTGTAGAGTAGGCGATTTATATCCAATAAAATATTACCTAGAAAAAGCGTTGAACTGTCAAAAATTATATAATACTTCAAATAAAAAACACCAGCGTATTACTAACCCACTGCAGGATAAAGGCGTCTTCTTTTAAAATATTGAGACAGTTCTTCGTGTATAAAATACCCTCACATTTGGTAATTTTTTGTATGTTAGTACCTATAGCCGTACCCAGTCGTAATATTAAAATAAAAATAATACTTAATAAATAAATAACATATAGGAGGAATCTTGAATAAGACAAAGCGACATTAATATAATTTAACTAGCTTTTTCCTACGCCTTCGCTCCCGTGACCTGCGGCGTTTTTTTTTTTCGAGTCTTAACTTAGCATAACACACAGCAATAGTGTAATTTTCTTTCAGTGAAAGAATCAGTACTTTAAGAGTTTACCTTTTACAAACTTAAAATCAATTGCACCTATTTACTACATTAGATAAAATAAACAAAATTCGAACCGTTTTTTGCACGGTTTGAAACTTCATGGATGTGTACTGTACTGCTATTCTGTACTATTCTTACCGTTATAACTTGGGTAAAGAGAGCTTGAAGCGAGCTGCCGACCCGTAGCCCCAATTGAAATGATAGCATACATCATACTCACTTTACCAAAGTTTTCACGGTGCCTTTTGTACAGAAACCACCGGCAGGTTTCTTCTACATTTTCAAATCGAAAATGCTTGGAAGTGACTTTTGAAATGCTTTATTAATAAGTGCTATTTCATATCATTTTGCGCTTTAATGCCTAAATACGCTTAAAATAATCACCAAGGTAGTTTTTCAACCAACCGGGTTGATTTATCAGTCTCATGATTGATTAATAAGTGGTATTTAAACTATATGAGGCTTTTAGTTTTATGAAAAAAACATAATTGAAAATAAAAACAGATTTTAATTGAAACATAAATTACTATATTGTTGAAATAATTTTAAACTCTTAACCATAAAAATAATCATGAAATATTTTATCCATGACAAATTGCAAATTTCTGCATATTCAATAATAAATAAAATAAAATATGATATCAATGTGTTCATTTCATGTAATTAAAAACTATTTATTATAATATTATTTTATATGTTGTTTATTTTTTATAAAATAAATATTTTAAGTTAGTTTCTAAGTATTATGTAATCTGTAATCTATTGGCGTTTAATATTAGTTAAGAAAATTTAATTTATCGAAATAATAGAAATTGTAAATTTAGGCTTGAAACACTACAAATATTGAATTAAAAAAAAAAACAATAATCATAATTAATCTTCACACAAACTGTCTTTTTTTTTCTAAATAAATGTATCTTTCTTTACCAGAAAGATAACGTCTAGTCTATACTTTCCATTAAATGATTTTGTACCGGATAAAATGATTTTAGCTCTTATTTCGTATTATGTAACATTATGTTTATTATTTTAATAACATTTTGACAGTTACTCATATGAAATTGGCAACAAGATCGATGTAAAAGTCAGGTAAATAATAGATATTTTAAATTCAACCTAATTCTGAATACGGGGCGCTATTTACTTTATCTCTCATTGCAATTATTTGTAAAAAAATGTCATGGTTGTCAAATTTGTGCGAAAATCGCTTTATAATACAGCAGAAAATATATGAATGACATCAAAAAGTTGTCGTATTGTCACATATCCCCTGTCGGTGTTATTAAATAGGGTTCTGAGTCTGCCCCCAATTTTATCACACTCTTGACTCTTGCCACTTCTGCCTGAGACAACGACTCAAGTTGGTCTACACAATCTTGCCATTTAAGACGTAAACAATACTTATTTACGTAAGTTAGCTTTAAGCAAACAACTTTGGGTGGTAGGAACGAATGATATTTCATACTTGTCATCATCTGCCTAGCCTTTTCCCAACTATGTCAGCTTCAGCTGTTCAGCTTTTAGTCTTACCAAATGCAGCTGACTGCCTATCCGAATTCCACGACAGGTAGAAAATTCTTAAGGCATCAAGTCCGCCTCTATACGTTTGTGTTCATGAAGAATTAAGCAAATATGTGGGTACCCATTAACAAGACTGTTTTCAAATTTTCTAGGAGTACAGTTTTATTATTTTTTATGAATAGCGGTTGTTACTCGGCAAGCACAAGTTGCTATTATTCGTTCCTGTCACTGTTAGTTTGAGCCTCATATCTTTTTGTTCTAGATTTTTGTAAAAAATATACTTATATAAATAAAATATTTAAATTATGTTGCTGAATCAGCTTGTAAAGTAACTTTAAGGAGTCAAGGAGATATATTATAGTGTTGTTGTGAGTGGTATAATCAGAAGGGTTTTTGAATTTCTTTTTTATTATTCTTTTTATTATGTGTAAGGATATGATTCAATGATTAAAAGTGGGTGTTGATTATGCAATATTTTGTATAATATTATATGTTTTACCAATTATTGTAATTTTATATTATCAATATTGCCGCTTTTATTATACCAACAAACTGAAAAGAGAGTGTTGTGCTCCAGAGTTGTTTTTAATCCGTTTTGTATCATCAGCAATAGTCTGAAACCGATATTTAAACTCAGTACAGCGAACAACAACACAGTAACATATCTTCCTTTTAGTTATAAGAGAAATGTAATTTAAAGCATTCCCTATTTATTGACTACCATGAAGGTAGAAAATTAATGAAATGGTAACACTTATCAACGCATTTACGACCTAATTATTGTCATCAGTATTAAAATAACAAAATAATATAAGAAACGAGAAAATCTACCATCAAGCTAATTGAACACTGCCATTTCCAATGTTGCCATATCAAAATAACTTCTCGGTGTTGCTTTGTGGAAAGTCTAAAATCCTACCAAAATGGCTTCTTGGTAGATTTTTCGTAGATTTAAGGTTAATGTACCTATTAAAATGTGTTGCTTAACGAGACGCCAGATGGCGTTGCATGCGCTTTTTATTAAAAAGTAAGAAATATTGTCTATAAACTTTATAAGTTATTTGTCGTAATAAAAAGATGTTAGATATAATTTTGTTTTTTGTTACAAACTCCAGTATTACAGATGGAATAAATAACTTATTCAATCTGCCACACGATACCACTTTGGAAGATTGCTGCCCTTTGCAGACTGTCTGGCTTCTGCTACCCTTACCCTCAGTTTCCCACCTAAAAATTATCTATACATGGAACATACTACCTTACTTATACATGGAATAATAAATAAAATACCTTTATATTTTCAAAATAAAGTTTTTATTTGAATGGACGAAGTACAATTTGATTAACATTAAAAATATAAATAATATAATTAAATTGATTATTCTAAATAAAATTTCACTAAATATGCGATTACTAGTTGTTCTAGTTTGTACATAAAATCATTAATATCTGGGTAGCTACAGAAGAATTCCTGGTGGAAAAATCCCTTTACCCGACCTGTAGCCTAATTCCGTGAGTACGGCAGGGCAAAGGGAACAACTCCATCAAAGAGTATGACACATTCCCTTTAAATGTTTTCGGTATTGAGTAAATAATTTAGAAAAAGTGCGTCCTCAACCCTTTGAGTTGAATTCACATATCCTTTCCATGTTATACCCACTCCTATCAAGGTTGGAGACTCTACACTCGAAGTTGTGGACGACTATGTCTACCTGGGACAAACGATCCAGTTGAGTAGGCCCAACTTCGAGAAAGAGGTCAACCGTCGCATCCGACTCGGCTGGGCAGCGTTCGGGAAGTTGCGCGGTATCTTCTCGTCCAACTTACCACGGTGTCTCAAGACGAAAGTCTATGGCCAGTGTGTGTTTCCAGGGATTACTTGCGGAACAAAGACGTGGTCGCTCACAACGGGCCTCATCAGAAAGCTTAAAGTCACCCAAAGGGCAATGGAGAGGGCTATGCTCGGAGTTTCCTTGCGTGATCGAATCAGAAATGTAGAGATCCGCAAGAGAACCAGGGTTACCGACATAACCCGAAGAATTGACAAACTTAAGTGGCAGTGAGCAGGGCACATTGCTCGCAGAACGGATGGCCGATGGGGCAGACAGGTTCTGGAGTGGCGACCGCGAACCGGCAGGCGTTGCGTTGGAAGGCCTCGCGCCAGGTGGACCGATGACCTGTTGAAAGTTGCGGGAATCCGCTGGATGCGGGTCGCACGGGACCGGTCAATGTGGCGACGCTTGGGGGAGGCCTATGTCCAGCAGTGGACGTCTTTCGGCTGATATGATGATGATCCTTGCCATGATATATCCTCTTTAGGGTGTATTGAACAATAAGAAAGTCGTTATTTTAAAGATGTCGCCACTTATCTATAGGCGCTCTTTGCCGAATTCACTTAAGCTATTAGGCTGCTGGAAGTCGAAGCCAGGACGACTCAGCGGCTGTACCCTCATGATATTAATTCATACAGTTTATGTTCTATGCCATAACTATCTTTCATTTCTTTTATAAACAAGCTTTGTCCCGCGGCTTAGCTTCATTTTAGCTTCCAAAGAGGGCTACCGCTTTTGAATTTGCCGCTAGGGGCGCTGGTGTAGTGACGTCATCAAAATGTCAAATTTCATAGTTTTCTTGCTAAGTTCGATTTTTTTTTTGGTTGTGAATATTTTCCAAATAAGGAAGATTAAGATAGGTACGGGTTTTGCCCACCATTGTTTTAATAGAGTTTTATGTATCGGAAAATTGTATCCTACTTTCAGCCATCATGACCATCTCGGTACCCAGAGGTCCTGGTCCTTTGATAGGCATGCGAGGGGCCGAAGAGAACTCGCAGAGGCCTTTTTAGACAAGTACCTATCAGGAAATGTGACACCAGCCGACGATATTATTACTTATTATTATAATAAAATATAATCGATTTTATATTTATTCGCACTTCTACGGCATTGAAATGATTTTAATTCAAACGTTGGCCCGTGCGCGTTATAACAACGTTTAACAGCTATATTTATGGACCTTAATCGCCAGTGGCGCCAACTGGTGAGCACAAAAGCGGCAGCCCTCATGTATTTAGGATCGGCGCTACATGTCTTCAACTATACTCTCAAAAACATTGCATTTTTCTATGATAAAAGGTAGCCTATATAGCACTCAACAATAGTGTAGCTTCAATCGGATCAATAATCCCAGAGATTACCATTTACATACACATAGATAATTTTACCAATTTTTTATTCATAATTTAGACAAATTCATGTATCAAAACTATCATGGCCCCGCTGTGGGAGAATGAAGGAGCTAAACAGGATTAACATCACAATATTTGAGCCATTACAAACGTGCGAACTGAGCCGAGACATAAATAATTATCCTCCATCCTTTTTAGGGTTCCGTACCGGAAGGGTTCAAACGGAACCCTATTGCTGTCACTCACGTGTCCATCCGTCTGTCCGTCGTTTGTTACACTAGCTAGTCTTAAAATTAAAAATTTTCATTGAATATTTTTACTTGTTTTTAAGGGGAGCTCCATACAGCAAGCAGCAGCGCGGTGTTCTTGAAAAAAAATACTTGTCCCATCGAGGGGGTATCGTTGTTTAGAGCTCGATGAGTACATTGTATACCTTGTTTAAAAATATTGGAAATCAAAGGAATGGGAAGCCACCAAAGTCAGCGTTTTTTACAAAATTTTATGCCGAATATTTTTTTAACTTCTCATTGATCTATGTACTTGAAATGTGGTGATGTTTATTATTAACATAACAACATACATAACATCATCAGCCTAATATTCCCACTGCTGGGACACAGGCCTCCTCTCTGTGAGAGGGGATGGGCCGTAATCCACCACGCGGGCCCGGTGCGGGTTGGTGGATGTCACATGTCTTCGAATTTTTGGTTCTAGGGCATGCCGGTTTCCTCACGATGTTTTTCCTTCACCGTTTTTTAAGAGCAGTGGTGATGAAATAATATACACAAAGTAAAGCGCCTGCCTGGGTTCAAACCCACGACCTACAACTTGTAAGTCGCGACCGATACCACTGGGCCACCACTGCTCTCCATGTTTATTATTACGTATATTTTACTAACAAATACCAATATTTTGTTAATCAGTTTTTTTCACTAATTTTTCTACTACAATCATCTTACTTTTGCGGTTTGGTACGGAACTCTAAATGTGCGAAGTCAGACTCGCACTTGCTGGTTTTTTATCGTTACACACTACAATAGGGTAGTTCAATAAAGCCTGTAAGTGCGAGTGAGAGGTCCGATAAAAATAATTTAAAACTCGTTCGCACGTTTGTAATGGCTCAAGTATATCTCGTTTTTCAGTAGAGACATGATGGCTTTGAAACGTTATAGTACAGCCCCTGGACTTAATTTTTTGTACTGTCTCGTCTTATCTCTAGATTTTTAGTATCTAATTTTAACAATCCTGTCGAATAACCTATTCGTAATAATAAAGATTATACAACATTATTTAATTTCAAATCAAGAGGGAATAGGTTACTTATAGGCAATCGTGGTTCACCATCGGCCTGATCATTGCTTAACATCAGGTAAGATACAGGTCATATACGAAGCCTATCTATTAATAAAGAAAGAAAGACGATGAACTACCCGCACTTAAACATAATATCACATTTGTAGAGAAGTAATTGTAGCTGTTTCAGTAAACATCCCAGGGAAGATCACTTGAAGTACGAGATGGCAGTCCGTCCAGGGCACTACCCTGGCTTTGACTTGAGGAGCTGGAGATGCCAGGGACTTCTTTATTAGGTCATCCAGGGGGTAGCCGCGACGGGGGAAGACTATTGACTGGAAAGTAAAGAAAAAGTGATTTAAAATAACCAATAACAAGTTACGTGAGGGCACATAACATAGCAGAAAATCTGAGCTATAAGAGGGATCTCAAGTCTTAGGTCTCTCTTAAACTTGGGACCCTCTTAAACTTGAGGTCCCTCTTAAACTTAAGTTTCCTCTTAAACTAGAGGTCCCTCTTAAACTTAAGTTTCCTCTTAAACTTGAGGTCCCTCTTAAACTTAAGTTTCCTCTTAAACTTGAGGTCCCTCTTAAACTTGAGGTCCCTCTTAAACTTTAGGTCCCTCTTAAACTTGAGGTCCCTCTTAAACTTAGGTTTCCTCTAAGAGATCCCAATGAGAATCCAAGGAATGAGGTCGCTGTGGCAGAAATTGGCTAGATGGCATCATCATCATAATATCATAGCACCATTTCTTGAGCTTGTTACTAGCTCAATTTTTGTGCTAGTGAATGACACCATTTACTAGCACCATTTATAAGCGTGGACAATCCCACCGCATTATTACCAAACATCTGCAACTCCTGTATACCCAGAATCAACAGTGGCGACCACCAGAAAAGCGTCGAGGCAATGAAGCTCGACGAAGTCCCAGAGAATGAATTTATCTGACTTGGATACCGCAACGAAATTAATCAGAAAAGAATAATGGAGGAGTAGGAAAAATTCAAACATCAAATTATAAGCGTGGAGCTAATTACTGGCGCATGTAAACGGATAGCTACTTAATAGTTTTAGTTACTAGCGCCAACCACTAGCGTCAGTTGCTATAAAATAATACTCAAATTGTATCAGCCACTAGCGCGAGCTATGACTCCTAATTTTTTTTTTTAAATATAAATACTCACAACTGTCCCTAAATTATTTTCATAAAATATAAATACTCACATTAGCGGGCAAGACCGTAGCAGGACAGAAATCGTTCCTCCCATCGCCGAGGTATACGCACTTGGAGTACGTGCGCTTAGCGCACCAGTCCAGCAGCGCGCGCGATTTGCACAGATTGCTGGGGCAGCGCGAACAGCTGGTCTGGCGCATGCAGGGCTCTATGAAGAGGCGGTTGCCTTGCCAGAACGCGCGATTTGTGATTATTTCTGTTATGCAGTCCTGTAACGAAAATAAACCACGTTATATTATCTACCCTATCATAAACAACCATGTCTCATGAACGAGCCTATTTCATGAACAACCCTATGTCAGAAACGACCCTATTTCATGAACAACTCTGTCAGAAACGACCCTATTTCATGAACAACCCTATATAATTAGCGACCCTATTTCATGAACAACCCTATATCATTACCGACACTATTTCATGAAAATCCCTTTGTCATAAACGACTCTATTTCATGAACAATCCTATGTCCGAAACGACCCTATTTCATGAACAACCCTGTCATGAACGAACCTATTTCATGAGTAATCCTATGCCATTTTATTTTTGTATTTTTTCTTGCGATCAGTCATTTAGACTATAAGCAGATGAGGTGAGTGTTTTTTGGCCTTTAGGGCAGTGCTCCCATCGGAACCAATCGGCCCTGGATATCAGACACTCCACTAGTCAAAGATATCTCGCCGCTTTTTAAGCCGACGTATGGTTTCTGGGATAGTGAGCTGCCCCGCTAGCTGGTTCGGGTGCCTTGACAGTCTTGATGTATATGTGGCTGCATACGTGTCTATTTCTTCCCTTACTATGGTAAGAAATTTGAATTTTGAACATGCCTATGGGCATGTTCAAAATTTCATGCACTTCAGTTATTTTACTAAACCACGGTGCATTGGATATTTGTTTCAAGATGTAGTTTTGTACTCTCTGTATTATCATTATGTTGGAAGTGCTGGCAGACCCCCATAGCTGTATGCCAAATATCCAAATGGGCTTCAATATTGTTTTATATATTAGCAGCTTGTTATCCAAACACAGTTTTGAGTTACGTCCCAACAGTCAATAAAGACCCTTGTTTTTTATGTTGATTTCGTCTCGTTTTGTTTCAACATGCTTTCTCCACGTAAGTCTACGGTCCAAGTGCATTCCCAGGAACCTTACTGTATGTTGGTGCGGTAGTTGAATGCCATTCAAACTGACTGGAGGGCAATCTTCTTTTCTGAGGGTGAAAGTTATGTGCACTGATTTGGACACACTAACGGCAATCCTCCATCGAGCTAGCCAATTCTCGATGTCATTCAGACAGTTTTGTAGGACCTGAGAGGCCTTAGTCGGACATTTGTTCTAGTTTAGTCCTAACCTTCGGTGATGACACAGCCTTCTGTGTCATCAGCGAAGGTTGCCACGGTAACTCCTGGATTTTGTGGTAGATCATATGTGTACAGCGTTTACAGGATAGGTCCCAGCACAGAGCCCTGTGGCACTCCAGCTGTAATTTCGTAAAAGTTGGATGAGCAGTCGTTCTCCCTCACTTGGAAGATCCTATCTGATAGGTATGATTTCAGGAATTCATAGAAGGTATGAGGTAATATTGATTTAATTTTAAATAATAATCCTTTGTGCCAGACCCTGTCGAATGCCTGCTGAATATGATGATCAAACGATGATCTCTCTGCACACTCTATGTACTTGCTCAGTAGTCGCGTGTTCCATTCGAAACCCGAATTGGTGTTCCGGGATTATTGACCTTTCTTTTATGATTTTCATCATTCTGTGTAGCAGTGACTTCTCGAAAAGCTTCGACATTATAGACAGAAGACTGATTGGCCTGTATGATGTGAGTTCGTGAATAGGTTTCGCAGGTTTTTGGATCATTACAATATTCGATACTTTCCATAGGTCTGGGAAGTATCCAATTCTCAGCATTGCGTTGAATACCATTGTTAGGTACACAGCTACTTTACGAGGTGATTCTTCGAGAACTTTTTTGTCAATTAGATCATATCCTGGCGCTTTATTATTCTTAAGCGACTTAAGGTACCTGTACACATCTCTGGGAGTCACCAGTTTTAGAGGTACGTCCAGTTGAAGATCTTGGTTTAGAATCAAGTCAATGTCAGTTTCGTTCCCATTCAGTGGTGCCTCGTTTGGAGTGAATACATGCCTGAGATGCTTTGCGAAGGCTTCCGCTTTGTCAAGAGAGGTTCTAATCCACTGGCCATCGTGTGTACGTAGGTGGTTTTTGGTATAATGGTCTATCGTGGTTTTTGCAGACCTTCCATAGCGAGTAATTGGTAGCTTCTGTCGCTGATAAACCTTCCAGGTAGGTATCCAAGGCAGTGTCGTTAGCGTCTTTGATAAGAGTTTTCAGGTCTCGAGTGGCTTTGTTCAATTCTCTTTTGTCATTTGAGTGTCTGCTACTGTGCCATACTCGACGTAGCCTCCTTTTTTCGAGTATCATCTGTCGTATGGAGTCAGAGTATATTTTACTTTGAGGGCGACATTCATTGAGTCCTATGCCATTAACAACCCTATATCGTGAACGACCCAATTTCATGAATAGCCCAGCCCTATTACTTGAAACACCCTTTTTAGGAATCCGTACCCAAAGGGTAAAAATGGGACCCTATTAATAAGACTCCGCGGTCCGTCTGTCTGCCTGTCTGTCCGTCTGTCACCAGGCTGTATCTCATGAACCGTGATAGCTAGGCAGTTGACATTTTCACAGATGATGTATTTCTGTTGCCGCTATAACGACAAATACTAAAAACCGAATAAAATAAATATTTAAGTGGGGCTCCCATACAACAAACGTGATTTTGTGCCGTTTTTTGCGATAATGGTACGGAACCATTCGCGCGCGAGTCCGTCTCGCACTTGGCCGGTTTTCAGACACAACCTTATGTCATAGACAACCCTATTTCATTATTTGTATGAAGGTGTATGTTCGTGATTCCAGACCACATTGTACATCTCAAATTTCTTTGCTATGTTTTCGATCACTCGAAAATAGAAAGCGTTTTCACAAAATTTATATTTTTTTTTCTAAATCTGATCGTACAGAGAATTTAAAAAAATATACCTAAAATACCCAAACAAACGAACATACCTACAATTATACCTCTTTATAATATTAAGTTAAGAAAACCTGATATGCACTGATTAGATAGATAGATAGATAAATCATAAATCATTTATTTAGTGCACACAAAAGACACAGCACAACACACAAAATCTTAATTAAATTATTAAAATTTTTATGTATGTTTAAAAACAAGGTGCCAACATAAAAAAGAAAAAGGAAACCATACTTACGAAATAAAAGTCAAAGTGACACCAGTAACATTAGTTTTGACAATCAAAGATTACTATTATTATATACTAATTTAGTTAGTAAAATTTGATTTGATTAGTTGATTCTTAATTTAAACTGTCCATAGAGAATTTGAATTTAGAATGTCTAAATCAGTATATAATCTAATCACATGGTTAAAAAGTAAATAGGGCACAATTACATCAAAATTCTAAGCCTAATTAACAAATTTTATCTTTAAATGAATCAAATCTAAATCCAATTAAGCGTATAATGAGCATAATTATTCCTGAAATTATTACATCAACATACTCTACGTAAGTAAAGCGTGTGGAGAATTTGATAAAATACTACCTAGATTCTGCTGTCGAGAGAATTAATGAAATGCGAAAAACAAAAGGCATTTACAAGGCAGACGTAAGTGGAAACGCTGGGAAGGATGCCCAAGAAGGACACACAGGGATTTTTTTCTTCAGGTGCGCAGTACTCATAACCGGCGTGCGTGTATGACTAGATGTATGAACATGAGTGAAGCAAAGGTGTATGTAAACGCCAACGGAACTCTATTGCTGTCACCTTGTCCGTTCTTCTCCACTTAGGCTTTTCCGAACGGATGGTAGAATCACTTTATTAGATCCGGCCTTAGCCATCCCCCCAGCGACGCCCTGAGCCGAGGTCCGACACCAACTGGAGTAGCCCTTAGTGCTGTCGCTTTAGGTTTAGAATTTTGAAGCCTGGCCGGTGGCTAACAGATTAGTCTCCACAGGTTAGTCCGGTTAAGCAGTAGACGGCTACTTTGGTCGAACTGCGAGACGCCAGGTATAAAAAAAAAAGAAAAAAAAACTATTGCTGTCACTCATCTGCCGTCTGTCCGTCGTCAGTCACACAAGTTTTACAGTCAAACGGTTGGAGCAACAGTCTTCAAATTTTCACGGTTTAAGCATTTTGTTGACCCAAAGCCATGCAAATTATCAAAAAATATTTAAATGTTTTTAAGGCGGCTCCCATACAGCTAACGAGGGACGTGAAAAAAATGATTGATCTACCACATCAAGTGGGGTATCGTTGTTTAGAGCTCGTCGAGTAGATAAATGAGTATTTTCTGTTTAAAAAAATATTGGGTAACTAAGGAATGAGGAGCCAGCGGAGTCAGCGTAATTTACAAAATTATGTTACGAAGAATTTGTTAACTTCCCATTGACCTACACACCTTTGAGGTGTGTTGCTGTGTATCTGTGTATCTGTGTGTCTGTGTATCTGTGTGTCTGTGTATCTGTGTGTCTGTGTATCTGTGTGTCTGTGTATCTGTGTCTGTCTGTGGCATCATAGCGCCTCAACGGATGAACCGATTTTGATTTAGTTTTTTTGTTTGAAAGATAATTGTATCGAGAGTGTTCTTAGCTATGTTTGAATAAAATCGGTTCAGCCATTCAAAAGTTATGCGCGTTTTATTGTTTAGATCGTGATGTTTTCGCAAGATAAATGTGTCGGGGGTTTTTAAATTTTGAAATTTTACTTGTTCATTTGTGTAATACAACCTCAGATCAAATAAAAAGTCAAGATGGAACGTTGCAAACAACAAATGTTTGCAACGTTTTATGCGCGTTTTATTGTTTAGATCGTGATGTTTTCGCAAGATAAATGTGTCGGGGGTTTTTAAATTTTGAAATTTTACTTGTTCCTTTGTGTAATACAACCTCAGATCAAATAAATAGTCAAGATGGAACGTTGCAAACAACAAAGTGACGCCGGTTCGGTAGTTTCGTTGTACGTGTGCGCGTGTAATTGAGCATTTATACGGCAAGGCATAGTTTGAACCTCACTTTATTGTTTGCAAAGTTCCATCTTGACTTTTTATTTGATTTGAGATTATAACCAACTTAATTTTGTGGTTTGGTACGGAACCCTAAATGTGCGAAGTCCGACACGGACTTAGCCGCCTTTTTTTGGTCATCCATCCAAGAACCGATCTCAGCTCTGTCACGGCTTTGTAAATCGACCCGTGAATCTGTTATTATGTAACCACGAGTTCCACCAACTATACAACATAGTATTGAAGATAAATTATCACACTTAAAGTCTACCGTCATTCAAATAAACACAAGGATTATTCAGAGGAAGTGACTGATTTCTTTGAAAACAGAATGGTCTAATTGTTATAATTAGTTCTCTGTTTGTCCTTGTACAGTAACAGCGTGATATCATGTTAGTCAAGGTTTTATATTTTTCGCCTGAATCCGGTTAGACTAGAAGTCGACACCAACATAGTAGGTAAAAGTGTCAGCAGATTTATTCGGTTAGTCCCCCTATGCTCTATGCACGACTCGAAAAATATCCACGAAAAAGTTTCAATAAGCACGCAATTCTTCGATTCTAAGTAAACATTGGCAGGTACAGTTGCAAAGAAAACTGTTTGCGTTCAATTAAATTGAACAGGAAGCTGAAAAATATTCGAAATCTCAGTTTGAAATATTTTTAGGTTTTGTTTTTTTACAGTTCTATGGAATGGATGGACACTTTGTTTTTAAAATGAATGAAGCGACGACGTGTTGAGTGGCGGCGAGGCGAGTGTGCGTTAGTATGATGAAACGGATCGTTTATTAACTTTTTTTCGCGAAAGTAACTTAATTTACATACTAAGTACAATGAAACTGTTAAAACGTGTAAAAAAATACTATAAAACAAATCGTCGCTGTACCTACTTAAAAAAAAAGTATTCACGAACCGAGTAAACCCTTTTACTTGCAAGTCGCTGCTAACACCATCTATATCCGTGGAACGGAACTGAACGTGATCGATGTTCTTATCAAAATTATCATTTTAATCAGACGAACAACGCTAGTTACGTCGGCACGGTTTCTTTGTATGGGACGAGGCATCTGTATGCTAGTATTATAATTATCTAACACAACTGGACAATTTTTTTTTTTACTTAAATTCATTTTACGATTGTCTATTCATTATGCTCCAAAATAAAGGAAAAATGCCCATATTCGTTAAAAAGTTTGCTTTTGTGGTAGTTATGCTAATAACCACAGACATATAACACAGTAGGAACTTTTTTATGAGATTGTTTAGAAAAACAAAATGAAATAGTTCCGATATTTTTAAAAATGCCGCGAAAAAATATAGAGATTGTAACCGTCGGACAGCGTCTACAGATGTCACTTAAGTAATAAATAAAACAATAAACTGTTTTGTAGAAGACTCAAAGGGGTTAAAACGTCGTCCAGAATGTGTAAATATGATGCTGATGCATTTTTTCATATTTGGTGGTATATTTATTGAAGTAAGAGATATAAAATTTTATTTTATTGCCTATGAAAATCTTTCTTTTTCGGCATCTAGACGAATCCTGGGCTCCACATGTCACTTACAGTAATTGCAAAAAAATATCGAGAACTAGTTGGTAACAGGTTAGAAGAATTTAAAAATATGGGTTGCAGAATGTCTCTTATAGTACATAAGCTGCATAATTTTGAAAACAACATGCAGGTAGCGTACCCAGAAGAACAAGGAGAACGTTTTCATCAAGATATCATGGATTTTGAAAAACGTCATCAGTGCCAATACAACGAAAATTTGATAGGTGACTATATTTGGGGCTTAGTAAGAGAAAGTGATTATAAAAATGAAAGAAAAATAACAAGATTCACTTTTAAACTTTTTACAACTATTTTGTAATGTGATATGATAGTAAAAGCTGATAAAAATTTAAAATTAAATAGTTATATTTGTTTCGATTTATCGATAAATAAAAATTTTAACTATAGATTTTCTGAAATATTGTTCAACCATTCTCCTGGTTACGAAAGCAAACTTTTCCAGGTTATATTTTTTTTTTCGTCTAACTATCGATAAATCTATTAGAATTTCTTACCCTCTTACCACGGTCAAAATTCGTGTTGACCTGTGTTATCTATAGGTAACAAACATGTAACAAAGATAAAGTACAAAAGTAATTTTTATTAGGACATCAAGAGAAACGATTTAAATAATAACCCTTGTATTCTTTTGAATGATGGTAGAGCCAAGTGTGATAATTATCTTCAATACTAAGGTTGTATAGTCTTAATATATTTTCATGATGATGTGATATTAGTTCGGTCATAACTGCTTTTGCATCATTGTCCGCATCATCGCTTAACTTTAGGTGAGATAGAGGTGAATTACCATAATATCACGCCATCTGTTTCTCCAAGAGTTAGACAATGGTAAATATCGTCATTATCTTCCAGCCTTAGTCCCTTGTTCTGATGACGACAGTCGGCAACGACCTTGAGAGAACAAAACGCGCACTCAGGGACTCAAACTGTAACCGTAATAAGTGTTTCTAACACTGTTTTTTAAAACAGTTTTAACACAAAAACACTTTTAAATGCAACAGATAAAATAATGTTACCGAATCAAACTATAACATTTTATATGTGTTAATAAGTGTTACCGAATCAAACTGTAACCTTTTATATGTGTTAATAAGTGTTATTATGTGTAACTGAAATAAACAGTTTTAGTATAGCTTTAGGTATAATTGCACAGTACGGCAACAACGCGCGACCGGAAGACGTTCATGTTGAAGTGGTAAACATCTAGATTTAGAGTGTATATTCTGTGCAACTGACATAAAATATAGATGCATTTTTTTTGTCATTGACTATGCAATTGACTGAATAGAAATAGTAAATTGAAAACTGACGATACTAAATATGGCAATTCAATAATTATGGTCAATGAATTAGTCCAAGAGCGAGCTAAGCGAGCTCGGGAGCTTTGGGCACCCCGACACGGACAGGTTAGGTTTGAAGGAGATGACGGGAGCTGAAGAAAGCGAGCAATCAAGCGTCAATTTCGTTTCGATGAAACAAGGGTTCTAGCTCACAGATCAATTAATAAAGCTCGACTGACAAGCTAAGGGGTAGTTTCGTTGTCCGTGAGTGCGTGTAATTGTGTATTTGTACGGCAAGGCATAGTTTGAACCGGCTTCACTTTGTTGTTTGCAACGTTCCATCTTGACTTTTTATTTGATCTGAGTGCGTTGCAAGGTGGACCGATGACCTGCAGCCTCATTGGATGGTGGATTTCCATATATGTGATTGGTCTGTTGTTCATACTCTTTTTCCTTAGCCTTACCGAAATCATTACGCAATAAGGCTGCTGGTGAAGGTTGCGGGGATCCGCTGGATACGAGACGCACGGGACCGGTCAATGTGGCGGCGTTTGGGGGAGGTCTATTACGGATTTTTACAAAAAAATACAACCCACTTCCAAATAAAAACACTACAAAGTGAAAAATAACTTCAATTTCGGCAGGCGGTGTCGAACGACGAAGAAACGGAAACAGGAACACCGACTACCGAAATTGAAGTTATTTTTCACTTGTAATGTTTTTGGTCGTATTTTTTAATATAGAAGCTTGTTTTACTCACCAGTAACCCATGCACCTTCAACCAGTGTGATACAAACACAGTATTCGCATCAGTAAGCAGCACTATGTCCCATCCTTCAGCAGCTAGGGTTGAGATCAGCTTCTCGACTCCCGGCGTGGGCCGCATGGAGCCGATGCAGTCCAGGATGTCGTTTTGACTGAGCCCGGCGGAGTAGGCGTGTTCGAAGACCTGGGGTGAAGAGAAGGTGGATTAATTGGGTAGGTTAGGTTCTGGGTTTTAAACTTATAAATAAAGTCTCTTCTAAAATTATTGTCTATGATTATAATGGCAAAGCCCGGGGAGGGAACCGGTTCCCTAGCAGTGAACGTCTTTTGAACACAATGATGAAGACGAACGAGTATAATCAGGGCCGGATATAGTGGGGGGCGAGCCAGGAAAATGCCCAGAGCGGCATAAATGAGGAGCGTCCAAACTGCACTAACAGCCCTTTTCATGTCATCAAAAAACCTCAAATTTTCAAACTCGCTTCGCCATCGAATGTTATTGGTTCTTGTTGGAAACCCACCGTTAAATAACTTAACATTCATAATGTTGCAAGAACTCTAAGGTGAAATTTTCAAGCACACTTCGTTTTCACTTTGCTCGAAGTTGTCATGAAAGCGGCTTTATCCGATCCGACGATTAAGAACCGACCCCGTGCCTCGACAAGCACATAAAGCAGTTGTTCCACCACCTGATGTCTCCAGTCGTGAAGGATTGCCATCCCAGCGGACTATGAGAGTGAGGGAAGCAAGGGTGCACCCAGGCGCGGGTACAGAGGGGGCAAATGCCCTTCCTGGGCCTCGACCAAACAGAGCAAACAGCATAATTTTTCGCCACTCTGACACTTAATCAGGCATATTTACCACGTGCCCTTAGATAAGGGCCATAGCTTTCCACAAGCGCTACTAGTCTTCGAGCTTGCTACCTTATAACTTCTAGATAAAAGTAGGGTGGGTTAAAAAATAATTCTTATGTACTCAAGGCCAGGCAATATATTTTTTAAGCTTGCTTCGCTCGCTCTTTCACATCTCTAGCTTATAGGCTTATGTTGACAAAAATACTTCTATGATAGTAGTGGTCCACAGAAAATCTATCTAGATCCGAGGCGTGGTGCTGAAATTTTCGAGCTCACTACGCTCGCTTTCGTAACAGGAATTGTATTCATACTGATACTTTTGAAGAATGGTCAAAACCTGATCTATATTTATGTATAAAGTCATAAAATTATCGAGTTCGCTTCGCTAGCTCTTCTCTTTTCTTTTGTCTATGTTTAATTTTATCAAAAATTCTACTGCAAATCAAAACCAAGGAGGTTATTTATTAATATTCGATCCGAAGAATTTTTCCGCTTTAGAAAGCGACATTTGCCCCTCCCTGAGCGAAATCCGGGATCCGCGCCTGGGTTTGCGCACACACTTGACCATTGTAATATCTTTCACGTGGATGGCTGATCGTCGCTGAGAATTACCGCCATTGCAGGAATTCTGTCCGGAAAACTACCTATTTAACTCAACAATAGGTAGGTATTTAATTAAGTTATACTGTAAAATATTGAAAAACGGCCATAATAATTATCATTAAAAGGCTGAACTGTTCAGATGTTTAGTTGTGAGAAGGTAACAATCAGAGTTACGTTCGCATCTATAACATACTAGCTTCTGTCAGCGGCTTCGCCCGCGTGAAAAGTGTTTTCTTATCCCAAGGCACAGATAATTATAATACTAGCATACAGATATGCCTCATCCCATACAAAGAAACCGTGCCGATGTACTAGCGTTTTTCGGCTGATTAAGATGATTATTTTTATAAGTACTTCGATCACGTTCGGTTCCGTTCCACGGCTAAAGATGGTGTTAGCAGCGAATTGCAAGTAAAAGGGTTTTTTCGCTTCGTGACTATTTTCTTATTTAAATACAGTGACCATTTGTTTTATAGTATTTTTTGCACGTTTTTAAAGTTTCATTGTACCAAGATGTGTTACAAACAATTTAAAAAAATCGAGTGGCATGCTTCAGAAATTTAAAATCGCGCCATCTATTGGAGTCAATTTTAAATAATCCGTTCAAATAATCTATGAAATGTGAATTAAGAGCCCAATATATCATAATTTTGTGCATAGGAGAGATGATTAAAAAAAAAATCTGATCAATTCTAGAAAATGTTAATTTTACACACAATTAAATAACGAATCGATACATATCGCGCCAACTAGTGACATTTATTTGAACCAAATTTTCTTTGTTAGCGCTGGGACCCTGTGCCCAACTGAATATTATTGCGGGATAAAAAGCCTATGTGCTATTCCAGACTATAATCTAACTCTGTGACAATACGTCATCCAGTTCTGGCGTGATTGATTATCAAACATACATCCACACACACATCCATCCAAACTCTCACATTTATAATATTAGTTAGAAGTATGGATGAATCCCAAAGAGAGACATGTTTACGTTGCCAGAACTTACATACCAAATGGCTCGATGCATGCAGAAGATATGCAATTAGAATGCATCTGATATAATACACTAGACAGCTATTAATAGAGATATTAATGAAGACTAATAACAAAAGCAAAATCAATTAAAACTTCAAAGCTTGGCATGTATTTCTTTACAGACAATTTGCTAACTATTATTTATGTAATATACAATCTTTTGCCCGCGGCTCCGACCCTTGGGCTATCCTACAGAAATCCTATCCTGTCCACCCTATCCGAGGGCTAGTTCAAGGAGGAGGAACGATTTTTTATGACGGAAATTACCCCCCACATTTATACCTACAAAATTTACCACAAGACAATTGTAGACTGGGAAGAATGCCAGCGACAATACACGTTTTACAAATCTTTTGTAAGTAGGTGTTAACAACACATAAACAAGCAAATAATCGTTAAAATCACACGATGTATGACACAAAGAATCACACCACATACACACCAGTGTTAATCAATTAACACTTATTTGAATCTATGAGAAAACTTTTATACCTAATGTTAACACATTTGTCACGAATTCACCAAGGCAGACATAACTTCCCAAAGATCCTGGTAGGTATAACCTGGAGGTCAAGAGTGAATAGGTTACTTCTAGGCAAGCGTGTTCAGCGTCGACCACATCATCGCTTACCATCAGGTGAGATAGTGGTCAAGCGCTAACCTGTCTTCTATACATACATACAAATAAATAAAATTGAGGTGTCTGTATTTAATATCAAAATAACAACGTTTTATTGAATGCGTGTGAAATTATACAGGTACTAATAACGAACACGCATTTTTTTTTTAATTTTTCTCTGTCTGTTTGTTCCGAGTAATCTCCGAAACGGCTGGAACGATTTTGACGGAACTTTCACTGGTAGATATAAGGAGTGAAATAGGGTTTTTATAAACAGGTGGTCAGCCTGCTCGCGAATATGTATGCATCGACTGCACAGCATGATATTCTTCTTGTTTACATCTTTTTAGTTCGCTTAATTATTAAATTAACTTTTTTTATTGACAACTTTTTAGTTATACTCGTCATTTTTTGTCGGATTACTTTTAAACATATAAGTGATATATATTTTTGAAACCACCTCTTAAAACCCTTCATTTTGATACCCCACTCGATTGACAGGGAAGGGAAAAAAATTTGGTCCCCATAATATGGCGACCAAAACCGCCATGTTTGTTTTTTTAACGTCACTTATCTAAGAACACTTGGGTGGTCAAGACGTATCTAACGAAAACTTTTTTTTTTGTAATCTATAGGCTCGCGCTTGACCACTATCTCACCTGATGGAAAGCGATGATGTGGTCGACGGTGAAGCACGCTTGCCTAGAAAAAACCCATTCACTAGAGACTTAAAGACTCCTAGATTGTAGCTGACACACAGACTCCGGAAATATATAAATCCGTCCAGCGAAAATTTTCTTTGCAGTCGGGTAGAAAATAAAAGAAGGAAAAGCTGTCGTGAGGGTTGACAGGTGAAATTGGCAGAAGAAAACGTGTTGCGCGTGCGCCGAACACAAGTAACATGGGACAAGGGCGGGAAGATGAAACTCTGAAACTGCCGGCTTTTTAGAATATCTCCTATATTCAGTCATGGACGTCAATTTACACTGTTTTTATTTATATATTCATCTATATATAACGAGAGCGCATGACAAAAATTATACAAATGGCTAATATTATAAATGCGAGTATGTCTTCTGTCTGTCAGTTACGTTTTGACTTCTAAACTGCTGAAAGAATTTTGATGAAACTTGGTAATTATATGGATAGGTAGACATGCACCCTTATTGCGTATGTGAAAAGAACGGCGTACGCATGCTTTGCTTGCAATATATAACATACTAATATTATAATAGCGAAAGTTTGTGACTTGTGAGTGTGTTTGTTACTTCATCACATTCAAACGGCTGGACAGATCTGGACGAAATTTAGCACAGAGATAGATTATAGTCTGGCATAGCACATAAGATACTTTTTTCTCCCGGGAATATGTTCCCTCGAGAAAATTTTCGACTATCACGCGGGCGAGGCCGCTGGCAGAAGCTAGTTACTTCATTATGTCAAAAATACGAGTGTCATTCTGAATTTCGACAGTTAATTATTTCGACGGAGTCTAAATTTCGAAAAACAGTAGTTCGACAACTCATTGCTTCGACAGAACATATATTCGACTAGCATTAGTTCGACAGATTATACTTCGACAACACACATCTTCGAAGAACACTACTTCGACAAAACCATTACTCGATATGCACTTGTTCGGCGGATCTCTAGTTCGACGGAACATAACTTCGACATAATACTGCTCTGAAATGTGACAATAATAATTGAATTTCGCTTTATATGAAGTTGTAGGCAGGCAGTGACCAAACTAAAAGAAAGAAAACAAAACCGATGAGGCAGGGCCGACTTAAACCTATTGGAGGCCCTGGGCACATTAGGATAATGAGACCCCTATACATTTATTGCCGAAAAATCAGACATAAATTTATTGCAGAAACTTGACACAGTTAGTTTGTTGGATTCGGTTTCTCAATGACATTGTTTATGTATAAATTTTATATCTATATGTATGTATCTAAGTATATATTTTTAAGTAGTAAGTTTAGTAATTTCTTTTTATTTTATTTTTTTAGTTAATTGCACCTGCCATGTTTTATCTCTGCACCACCCTAAGGTCGACTGGTAGGAAATGCCTAAGGCATTAAGTCCGCCTTTGTATTTGTGCATAAAGTTTTAATAAATAAATAAATATATCCTTCGAAAAAAATCGAGTATGACTGACTACAATAACTTCTTGCCTATTAGTTTATGCATGCGCAAAGCTACTCTACTCTCGCCCGAAAATCAGGCTTTCCGATTTCAGCATGTACAATTTATGTAATGGTAACACTGCTTTAAGGCTGGGTTATTCGAGTCTGTAGGGGTCAAAAAGGCTACCAACGCCCAAGAGACATTACGTAAAAAAAAAGAACCGCTCAAGTGCGAGTCAGAAAATGATTCTTGATTTTCCTTTTGAAGAAATTCAGAGAAGGGCTGTCGCGTAGGGAATGTGGTAGAGAGTTCCAGAGACGCACTGCAGTAACAGAGAAGAAGCCATCATAGCGGCTAGAAGTGTGACGTGGGGTACGAAGGAGAAGAGAAGTGGAAGTGCGACAGGGTTTACCCCTCGCGACAAAGTACCCAAAGCGTTCACGAAGGTATTGAGGAGAATTAGGATTGTGTAGGATAGTATAGAGAAGAAATAGGATATGAGTATCTCGACGACGCCGAATCGGCAGCCAGTTCAATTTAGTCCGAAACGCCGACACGTGATCGTATTGTCACATTTCAGAGCAGTATTATGTCGAAGTTATGTTCCGTCGAACTAGAGATCCGCCGAACAATTGCATATCGAGGAATGGTTTTGTGGTTTTGTCGAAGCAGTGTTCTTCGAAGATGTGTGTTGTCGAAGTATAATCTGTCGAACTAATGCTAGTCGAATATATGGTCTGTCGAAGCAATGAGTTGTCGAACTACTGTTTTTCGAAATTGAGACTCTGTCGAAATAATTAACTGTCGAAATTCAGAATGACACTCCAAAAATACGTCTTAAACGATAGGATAAAACACGCAATAAAGACTGTTGAGTTGTCAAAACGAAAGGGAAGTAGTGTGCTTCTTCTTCAAAACTGTTACACATTTAGGGTGCTGGTTTAGAACTCAAACACTTCATCCCGGTAGTACCATAATAATCGTCATACTGTGGTTCGTTTGGGCAATTGCCAAAGTGAAAAAATACCAACTAAAATGGGCACCGCCCAAGGTTCAATAATTGGCCCAACTGAGTACTTATTATACGTTAATAACATGTGTAATATTATTCCGGCAGACTCTGTATACCAGTTTGCCGATGATACTTGTTTGGTAACCCATCATAAAAACATAATTGAAGCTCAAACAGTAATGCAACGTTTATTTGATGACCTGTGTAAATGGGCACACGATGCAGGCTTGGTTATCAACGCTAGTAAAACCAAGATTATCCATATACACTCTCCTTATATGAAGATCAGACATGTACCTAAGATAATTGCGCATGATCACCAGTGCCTGCATCGCGGGCCTACTGCACGCATGTGTGCGTGTCCTACGCTAGAGGCTGTCGACCAGCACACCTACCTGGGACTCATTATTGACAAGCATTTCAATTGGGGACCACACATTGAAAGTGTAAGTAACAAACTCAGGTCTATTAACGCCAAGTTGGCTATCCTAAAATATAAACTTCCCTTCCACACGCTACGCATGCTATATCTCGCTCTGGCAGATTCCGTCATAAGCTATGGCCTAACTAGTTACGGACGTTCCTACAAAACTTATGTAGATAAAATATATAGACTACAACTAAGTATACTTAAGACTATTGTACCAAAGAATATTAAACTTAAATATAAAGATGATGAGTACGGACTATTTAAATTGTAAAATTGTGTCAGTCTTTGATAAATTCAGGTCGGCAATTATCTTGGATAAATTCAATAATATTAGCTTCTTAACTTTAAACAATAGACCAAAACAGTTACGTGATCTGTATTACTTGCCAACATATAAACTACCTAAAACTGTAAATGTGTATGGCACGAGAACGTGGGAATATATTATATATACTACCTAATACTCTGAATAACATTCCTAAAACTATGCAGTCAAATATTGTCACTAGCACATATAAAAAATGTAAATTTACCTTAAAAAGTTATTATACAACAGGTGACATCGCATCTTAGGTTTTAAGTGGGTATATGTATATTTTTTACCTATTTTAGTAATATGCGGTGCGTGTTTGCTTCCTCCACTTTGTCACATAAACCTTTTAAGGTTTTAGACAAGTGTTATGCTGTACAATAAGTGTAATTAAATGTATTGAAAAAGAAAAGAAAAAAAAAAGAAAGTAAGATGCCTGTTTTGTTTTGTTCCCTTGGGAATAAAAAACACTTTTCACGCATGGTAGCCGCAGGCAGAAGCTGTATTGATCTAAACAAAACGAGCGCATGACAAAAATATATATACCAACCTCTGTAGGTGTAAAAACCTTTTAAGGCTCGCACGGGGTTATTTTTTTTATTATTGTTTGTGTTTTGTTTATCTCGTGTCTCCTTTGCGGGTCATTAATAAATATTTTTCTTTATTTCTTTCTTTCTTTCTTTCTTTCTTTCCTTCCTTCTTTATTCCTTTCTTTCTTTCAAATATCGAATATCGCCAGTTATGCTCAAGTCCCATATAATAGGGGGCGCCCTATTGCCATCAACTGGGTACAAGACAGAAATTCTAGATGAAAATATTTATATAACATACTTTGCTTGAGATGGGAATTGAATCCAGGGCTTCATGTACAGCAGTAGCAGTAGCGGCTTGCGGCCAGACCAACGAAGCAGCCAATACTTCAAATGAATCTGTTGGGGTAAAAATGTTGGGATCCGCGTTTTTCATAGCCTATTTTATATTACTTATGAAACGCTCACAATGAGCCTCATCTGAAGCCTTAAAGTCACCCAAAGGGCAATGGAGAGAGCTATGCTCGGAGTTTCCTTGCGTGATCGAATCAGAAATGAAGACTTCCGCAAGAGAATCAAGGTTACCGACGTAGCCCGAAGAATTGCCAAACGTAATTGGCAGAGGACACGACACATTGCTCGCAGAACGGATGGCAATTGGGCTGAAAAATTCTGGAGTGGCGACCGCGTACCGGAAAGCGTTGGAAGGCCTGCCTCTAGGTGGAGCGTTGACCGGCAGCCTTGTAGCGTAAGTGAATACGGCATCGCAAAGGGTTTGACCGCTATCAATCGACCAGTCACACAGACGGATGTGGGTGAGATGAATGACGGGTGTGGATTGCGCGATTCGGCGGTCAGGTGGATGCGAGACGCAAAGGACCGATCAATCCCACCGCACTATTCCCAAACCACTGCAACTCCTGAAAGCCAGAATCAACAGTCGCGACCACCAGAAAAGCGCCGAGGCAATGAAGCTCGACGAAGTCCCGGAGATATATACGAATTATCTTTTAAGAGTCTTGGGTTGTAACTCGTTGGAGGTAAGAAGAGGCTATGATCAGCTCGCGGTAGCATGTAAGATTCTAAGCGGACGTATTGACTGCCCCGAGTGACATGACCTTTTCTGCCGACTGTTGTACCCAGCAATTACGTTGGGCACCGTCAGAGTCGCCGTCACGACCTGTTCGCACCACCGTCATCCAGAACGGTCACTAGAGCTGAATCCCCAGTGTGTCGTGCTTTGAAGATGCTCAATGCCCTCTTGACTGCCAATCCTGAATGTGATGTGTTTGCGAACGAATGGTACAAACTAATGCGTGCATGTCTGGTGTTCTGTGAGAGAAAATACGCGAGGGTGTCCACTGTTCCATGTTAATTGTATTGTTTTTTTAATTATGAATTATAGATTACAAAATACAAAAAAAAATACAAAATCGTCTATTGTCACAATTAGCATATTCTACATTAAGACGTGTTTGGAGCCTCCCTTTAAGCAAACAATGCCTGTATTAGGAGACTCCGATCTTCCATAACATTGCCGTGTTTACTTATACTAACTGTGAGATACTATAAAACAATGTACTGTGATATTTAAGAATATTTAATATAATTATGTTGTTCATTAATTGAGTATTAAAAAAATATTAATTATTTATTTCTTTTGTTTTAAATATTAAAAAGTAAAATAAGATTAAAAATAAGATCAGATTAAATTGATAAATTACTAACAATAAATAACACACTTGTTTTTTGTACGTGGAGTGTTATGTGGTGTGTGTGCTGCAGTGTAGTGTGTTCTGTGTAGTGTAGAGTAGTGTGTGTGGTGTAATGAAGTGTGATGTGTTGGATGATGTGGTGTATTAGATTAAGGTATATTATATGTATTATATATTAGATGAGTTACGGCCACTCATCGTGTTCCAGCAGTGCCTCGGTTTCCTCGTAGGTAAGTGGTTTTATCCATGTTATTATATTATTTTTTTTACAGTCGCGGTAATTTTTATTGTAAACATACACATGTTTATTAATTCTGTTGTATAGTTGTGCCGAACGTTTATTAAATTGTCTGCTTGCAAATCTAGTTTTAGTTTGAGGAATTTGGGCAACTAAATCTATTCTCCTTTTTGATTTTTGGCTATTTTGATACGGTAAAGCTTTATGTTTTTTAAGAGCGGTTTGGGTTATATACAGTTTTCTAATAGAGAGTATATCACTTATTTGATATAAGCTTTCAGTGGAGAATCTTGAAGTGACGTGAAGATTACATTATATTTTAATATAATTATTGATACGTTGCCGCTCCACTGTGCCATGTTAATTGTATATGTGAATTATTTAATTATCTTATGTGTCAACATTGTTATGTTTCACAATTTCTATGTTAATTAATGTAATTGGTATCTGTATCGTTTTAATTAACTATAAATAAATACTTTTTTTTTAAAACTTGCCTCTCTCTAGGAATTTCTTTCTGTATCGTGGGTGCGTTTACAAACATATAAACTCACATGCACAAACACCCAGAGCCGGAACAACTATCTGAGGTCATACAAATATTTGTTCCGTGCGGGAAACAAACCCGCGCCACGCAGCGCAACACTCAATCGCTCAACCAACTCAACTGTCTTGGATCCCGCAACGAAATTAATCAGAAAAGAACAACGGAGGAGTAGAAAAATACAAATGTCCACTTCCCTCTATATCAAGCAGGAGACCTTACCGCCTTAGCTTGTCAGTGGAGCTCTCAGATCAAATAAAAAGCTAGACTGACAAGCTAAGGCGTAGTTTCGTTGTACGTGTGTGCGTGTAATTGTGTACCTATGTATACGGCAAGGCGTAGTTTTAACCGGCGTCACCTTGTTGTTTGCAACGTTCCATCATGACTTTTTATTTGATCTGAGATTTATTTTTATAGACTTCGCGTGGAATGTTGGTGGTGACAGATTTATATTGAGTACGAATAGAATAAAGATAACATTTTACGTTGCCAACAAAATACGGGTGGGTTCAGGACATCGCACACATTTATTGAATCTTTAGCATTTTTCCGCAGGTTCGCTTATGTGGTGTATTCCACAAGAACTGTGTGTTTTTTCGAATCTTCTCAGTGAAATAATTTTGGCATTTTCGGTGATAAACTTTTACTAACATATCATATACACGAAACTATTTTACCTCTTATAATATTAGTAGGAAAACGTTTTCACAAAAAAATATTCATTAAATACGCCCGGCGGTTTTGGTGCGATTGTCGTTTTTTTGTCCGTGTTAGACATTACTTTACAAATTAATTACACTATGTTATACGAATAAAACTAAAAAATTCTTAGATCAAATTATTAAAAAAATTGTCTTATATAACACATATTTTTGTAAAAAAAATTACGACTAGCCGTTTAGACATGATTCTCATTTTAAAATCAGCTACTGAAGGTTATCTGCGCCTTAATTCATCTTTCCATGTATAAAATTCCTCTCTTTTGCCATCTCTGGAGTATCATTCAGTCAAAACGTTAGTTCACATGTCTTCAGTACCTCGTAACATATAGTTAAACAGTGGGTCATTTACATTCAAATTGATTATGTTATTTTGAGGTCAGCTACCATACCATAACTTCACGCGATTCTATAAACGAAGTGAGTGATTTCCGCAATGGTGTTTTCCTTCCGCTTAACGACTAGGTATATATGCTGGTTTGTAATACAATCATTTAGGAATTGATAAATAAACATATTAAGCTATTGCATAGCTTCTATCGCGGGCCTTGAGCGCGGGGACCGAATCCAGAAATTCCGTAACGAAAAAACCTCACGCTCCCCACTCCGACGGGCACGGCGGTGATACTTTGACTTTTAATAAGGTTTTTGAATTCTGTGGAATCTGAGTGGTGAGGGGCAGGGGGGCGGGGGGGGAGGTTTGTTGCACGTGTTTTCGATTTCCGTGTTGGTATTTTTAGAATGAAAAATTTTTTTGCGGGGTAGGTAAACGGTTAAGGGGGGGGGGGGGGTAAATTCTATCTTGTTCTCCTGGATGAAGTAGCAGGGGCAGGGGGGCAAATTTTTTGTCAGAAATGCGCTAACTCCAACCGTTTCTGAGATATGAGGGTTTTAAAATTTTTGTTGGTCGTAATTTTTTTGCCTTTTATCGGTCTCTCTGAGCTGTTTCTGTGACAATGGTGATCAATGTGGACCTTATGCTAATGAGAATAAGGGTCACTTTTGCTTGTCAAAGAAAAGCGACCTTATTTCAATGTGAATAAGGGTATTTTTGTTTTTTAGAGTTTTATTAATCGTAAATAAATGCGGGTTTGCCTCGCTACGTTTTCGAGTTTTTAACGTTTTTAATTTTTTTGACGCATTTTCCAGGACTGGATCTAGAATAAATGCTATGCAATAGCTTTACCGCGGCAGTCGAGTGCCACACGTCTTTTTTTTTGGGCAAACCCACCGCACTATTCCCAAACCACTGCAACTCCTGAAAGCCAGAATCAACAGTGGCGACCACCAGAAAAGCGCCGAGGCAATGAAGCTCGACGAAGTCCCGGAGAATGAATTTAACTGTCTTGGATCCCGCAACGAAATTAATCAGAAAAGAAAATGGAGGAGTAAGAAAAATACAAATTTCCACTTCCCTCCATGAGTTCCTCTACTGACACTTTTAGAGTACTTGGAGTTGGTAGAGTATTACGCTAGTTGACTCTAGCGTTAACTCTACCCGTGTACACCAGGCTTTAGCTCCTCTCTCCCGGCTGACAACTATGTTATAGCACAGATAATATATTACTATGTCAAAAAGTCGAATGTCAAATATTTATTCAACTAGGCCAAAAAGCGGCACTTTTGAACGTCAAACACAAATTAAAATTCATATTTACAATTAATAAAAGTTGATTCTACCGTGCATTCGGAAAAGTAGCTTGTTATGGAGAAGAATGCACAAGAAACTCCATACCTACTCTTTTTAAAAAAAATGGTGTCTTACAATAATAAAAAAATCTTACATAAGTATATACATTAATGAATTCATTTATGTGAGGTCGATGCACCCAGCACTACACACTATACTACGTACAGGCATAAAGTATTAAAAGCATTAACAGGTAAATTAATTAACCTTATAAATAGGAACATGGTTCTCACATACTTACAAATATTGCAAACATAGGTAAAATACTCGTACCTATTAAAAAAAATACCTATGTAATCGCTATTTAAATTTGGAATGTACCACGTGCAAATAAGACAGTCAATTTGTGTGATTTCTACTCCCACGGCACTTGGCAGTTGTTCCTGTTCACTCTCCAACCTCATAAACTGGTCGCAACATACGAACATTGGCTTTTGACATTGGCATTGACGAAAAGGAAAGTATGGAAGAGGAACACTGTTGCGCCGACCGATAATTATGGAACAAAACTATTGTTACAAAAACAATCAACTGTCAATCGGTGTTCCTGTTTATGTTTCTTCATTTTTTGACACCGCCTTCCGAAATTGAAGTTATTTTTCACTTTATAGTGTTTTTATTTGGCAGTCGTTTTAATTTTTTACTAAAATAGTTTTTGTTTTTCACTTTTTAGAGGTACATAATAGACAAGTTCTATAGTAAGGTACGTATAATGCCCACAGTGATGCCAGAATAGATTACCCGAATAACATGTAACTTGTACATAACCGGTGGAATGAGAGTGTACCAGGGTGAAATGTCCACATCGTACCCGTTTAGAGCATATTGGCGTAATGGTATATTATGAAATGGTGGTTTATGATGTAAATAATAAACAGATATGCGATTGCAGAGAGATTCGAGAGATTTGCCGTAATTTATTGAAGAGTTCTGTTGTATATCTCTGAAGTTCTTCATCAGATATTTACCTAGAATAAACTTGAACAAAAAAAGTATTTTGCAAATCAGTTTATATATGGCGGAGTTATGCCCGAAAAACATTAAAAAATAATTAAAAAAACATCCGAATTGAGAACCTCTTCCTTTTTGGGAAGTCATTTAAAAATAATTGCTTTTTAAAAAGAGTAACCAAGGAGTTTCTTTTCGGTTCTTCTCCATAGGAAACAACCAATTGGAGGGAATTATTCCGATCTGTCAGCCTTTGTCCCCTTAGGGAGACAGAACGGAAAAAAGATCTATCCCTCTGTTAGCAACGAGGGGACAGTTAGAACTTTAATTAATATTATCTGTTCCGCTGTCAGTGATTGCGGGATAGATGAAACTTTTTGTTCCTGTTTGTCTGCCATAGAATTTAATATATTAATTCTTAAAAGTAATGCGACAGATAAGCAACATTACATTAAATAAAAAACTAATGGTTTGGGTTTACAATCATCTGTACCTAATTTTTTTTTGTTTTTTTTCTTTCGTTCATCCTCAGCCCCATAAATCGTAGTAGGTACAATTATAATCAGTCGTGTGATTTGAATTAATTCAACTTAGATATAATAAAAATATATTAACAATAAGCATATTACTTTTGTTTCTCTATCAGTCACAGTGCGATAAATTACAGTAGGTATCGTATATATTACAAATACTCTTCATATTTGACTTCATATAACCTGGTTACAAATGAAAACTTGTTTTCAAATCCATTGTTTATTTCCACCGAGTAAATTCCCGGAAGAACCGGCTTTTTTATAACAATAATGGAGTGCAAGTAAGTCTATATTCTAAGTTCTTTTGAAGAAAACTACCTCCACCCCAATTGACTCAGTCGCCATGGCAAGGAAAAAAATCCTTCTATTAAAGTCAATCCGACTACTTTTATAAATACGAATGTTTGGTACGATGGATGATAGATGGATGGATATTTGTTACTCTTTCACGCAAAAACTACTGAACGGATTTTGATTTACAGTAATACAGCTTCATCATCATCAGCCTTATAATGTGCCCACTGCTGGGACACAGGCATCCTCTCCATGACAGAAATAATGGGCCTTAATCCACCACGCGGGCCCAGTGCGTGTTGGTGGATGTCACATGTCGTCGATTTTTTGGTTCTAGGACATACCGGTTTCCTCACGATATTTTCCTTCACCGTTTAAGAGCAGTGGTGATGAAACAATTTACACAAAGTAAATTGCCTGCCTGGGGTCGAACTCACTCCCTAAGACACGTAAGTCAGGGCCGTTACCACTGGGCCACCACTGCTCTAGGTACTGTAATACAGCTTATACATCAGAAATTCAGAATAATACATAGGCTTGTCTGTTCTTCTCCACGAAGTTAAGGTACTTTCCGAACGGATTGTAGAATCACTTAATCATGATCCAGCCCTAGTTGTACCCCCAGCGACGCCCTGAGCCGAGGTTCGACCCCATAGAGGGTAGCCTTCAGCATGGTCGCTTAAGTTAAGCTTTTGTGGCTGGCTGGAGGCTCTAGTTTAGTCTCCACAGGAACGCTCGGTTAAACAGTAGCCAATCACTCTGATTGAACTTGCAAGACGCCCATCAAAAAAATTAAGAATAACACATAGGTTATAATTTATAAAGATATTGTGTAGAAGTAATCATTTTCGACGTATTTGGAACCGTGTGCGGCAGCTAGTTAAGGCGATATATACGCCCCAATGTAACGCAGTACTGGCCGTGCGCCCGCTCGATGCCAAAATATCAAAATTGAACCTCCTTTTGAATAGTTTTGTTTGCAAAATATTATTTGATTTACATATGCTATGTTAGGTATGAAGAAATTCCAGCCATACATTTTTCTGTATAAAAATATTTTTAAACATCCAAGTCGTTTTGGAGGAGTTTCCAAAATATGCGAAAAAATATCGTGTTGTTAATTATTTTTTTAAAGCAAAACTATTAGTAACACGAAAAAATCTTGTGTTCAAAATTATGTACATGAATCAATAATAAATATATATTTTTTTCAAACCTTTTAACCTAGCTATTACTGAGGAGTATGCTTTAGAAAGTTACCGTTTTACGGCACTAAAGCGTATAGGAGTATGCTTTAGAAAGTTACCGTTTTACGGCACTAAAGCGTATGCTATAGGTGATTGACAATTTGATCGAATCGACTAGAGCACGGGGTCCCAGCGCTAACAAAGAATATTTGGTTCAAATAAATGTCACTAGATGGCGCGATATGCATCGATTTGTTATTGAATTGTGTGTAAAATTAACATTTTCTAGAATTTATCATAAATATTGTATGTTCTTTTTTAATCGTCTATCCTACGCAGAAAATTATGAAATATTGGGCTCTTAATTCACATTTCAAAGATTATTTGAACGGATCATTTAAAATTGATTCCAATAGATGGCGCGGTTTTAAATTTCTGCTGCTTATCGATTTTTTTAATTTGTATTATACATTTTGGTACAATGAAACTGTAAAACGCGCAAAAAAATACTATAAAACAAATCGTCACTGTATTTAAAGATAAAATTGTCAAGGGCCGAGAAAACCCTTTTACTTGCAAGTCGCTGCTAACACCATCTATAGCCGTGGAACGGAACCGAACGCAATCGAAGAACTTATAAAAAAACGAAACAAGCTAGTTACGTCGC
The DNA here is from genome assembly GCA_964057195.1 of Orthosia cruda. Taxonomy (NCBI): domain Eukaryota; kingdom Metazoa; phylum Arthropoda; class Insecta; order Lepidoptera; family Noctuidae; genus Orthosia; species Orthosia cruda. Next base: position 758,750 of record OZ059856.1, on the reverse strand, counting down.
CGTCGGCACCGTTTCTTTGTATGGGATGAGTTATATGTATGCTAGTATTATATTATCTGTGACTAGAGGAAATTACTTGGAATATAAGAATACCTAAATCTCCTCGGAAAAGAAACCGCTTCATCTCCTGAATTAAACCGTGTCAATTTCACCGGTAAGCTTGCCCCAGTACAAGGCCGTCAAATTGATTCGCTGCCAAAAACTAGCAACTAGATATATTTCAGATATTCGCTAAACTACACTTGGAATGGTAGCTATTAACCTTGCCCTTAGGCTATTTTTATTGTGCTTTCTTTAGCAAAGTTACCTATGGTTTAGCAGGTAAGAATATTTTTTCCCGATTCAAAAAGTAAAATGCTCATAACTTTTGAACGGCTGAACCGATTTTCATCAAACATTGCTAAGAACACTCTCGACAAAGTCACCTATCAAATAAAAAAACTAAATCGAAACTAGCTTCATCCTTTTAGGAACTATGGTGCAACAAACAGATACACAAACACACAGATACACACGTGATACGTCTAAGGTATGGTGCTACAGACAGATACACAAACACACAGTTACGCATGTGACATGTCAAAGGCATGGTGCCACAGACAGATACACAAACACAGATATACTCGTGACACGTCAAAGGGATGGTGCCACAGACAGATACACAAACTCACAGATACACACGTGACACGTCAAAAGAATGGTGCCACAGATAGATACACAAACTCACAGATACACACGTGACACGTCAACGGGTTGGTACCACAGACAGATACACAAACACATAGATACACACGTGGCACGTCAAAGGGATGGTGGCCACAGACAGATACACAAACACAGAGATTCACACGTGACGCGTCAAAGGAATGGTGCCACAGACATATACACAAACACACAGATACAACCGTGGCACTTCAAAGGGATGGTGCCACAGACAGATACACAAACACACAAATACACACGTGATACGTCAAAGGGATGGTGCTACATACAGATACACAAACACACAGATACGCACGTGACACGTCAAAGGGATGGTGCCACAGACAGATATACAAACACATAGATACACACGTGGCACGTCAAAGGGATGGTGGCCACAGACAGATACACAAACACAGAGATTCACACGTGACGCGTCAAAGGAATGGTGCCACAGACATATACACAAACACACAGATACAACCGTGGCACTTCAAAGGGATGGTGCCACAGACAGATACACAAACACACAAATACACACGTGATACGTCAAAGGGATGGTGCTACATACAGATACACAAACACACAGATACGCACGTGACACGTCAAAGGGATGGTGCCACAGACAGATATACAAACACACAGATACACACGTGATACGTCAAAGGGATGGTGCTACAGACAGTTACGCACAATGAAAATATTCGCAAAACGCTTTGTACGTATGGGTGGGATGGCCACCATGTACCGCTGGCGGATTGCCGTACTTCTTGTTGTCCGATGATGGAAAGGGCTAGGCGGAATCAAACTGTGCAGTTCCATCGCACACTCCCCGAAATGTAACCGATAAAAAACCGACAGACTGGCCACTCGGCGTCGATGTTCGAGGCTCTGGAGCTTTGAGGCGACCAGTGCATCGTTGCCGCTAAGCCTCTTAGCCCGTTTGTCAATCGGCTCAAGTGCATCAGGTTGATATTTGGCAGATCCGTCCCAGAGGTTAGAGCAACACGTGACACGTCAAACTTCTTTTTCCGTCGGGGGTTAAAAATTGTTTATTATCTCTGGAAGTACTGTTTCAACTAAGAAACGGTTCCTGACACTAGACAAAGTTTCATCGAAATGCCAAGATTTAAGGATTGATCACTCGACATTTCAATAACGCTTTCAATCCCATACATTTTGACATTTTACCAATCGCTTTCTCGTTGCATTCGTTAAGAGAATGTCGCTTGTCTAAGAGCCTCTGCAGAAGCCACGGTAACGAAGCCGTGGGCAAAATTAGTAAGTAGCTAGCTAAACTCGTGAGAAAACCGTACCAAAATATTTTTAGGAAATTACTTGTGTCCAGGGGTGACGGACCCGGGGACGAACGCCGCCCCCCACACATCAGGATCCGAGGTGGCGGCGCGTAGTGATCCACGCGCGACCCTCTTAAACGTCGCGGGGGTAGCCAATTACGTTATGCATGGAACACCAGGGTGTTTTTTAGTCAGAAGGAGTCTGACAGTTACCCCGCCGCCTCCCCAAGGCGAAGGACATTCAATGAGGATTATCCAACACGGAACAAAAAAAAGATATTAACAACGTGCATGTAAAAATAACTCATATACAATGGTTTAAGATAAGAGTTTATTGCAACAGATTACTGATAACAACTATAATTCAAGTTCGATATACCTCACCATAAAGTATGCAATAAACGATAGAAATTCCTAGAGGTTTGAAAAAATTCAAGTTAGTCAATGGTCAGTGTGTCCTTTTTTAACTTACTTCAAAAAGGAGGCGGTTCTAAATTCGAATGTTTTTTTTTACGTGTGATACCTAAGAATTTTTTACTAGGTGAACGGATTTTGATGATTCTTTTTTTTTTTGAAAGCTGGTGCTTCTCGTGTGGTCCCATCTAAAAAAAAAATCAGTTACTTAGTTTTGTGTCATAACGACACATTTTACATTCACTTCATTTTTATTTTCAATTGGCGCATTATTATAAGGTTTTGTTTTAGAATAATTGTCCGCCGCCATGATGCATCATAAAAACAAAACGATATCAGCGCCTCTAACGGTGGATTATGTAACTATTTAACAAATTATGGTCACAATGTTTGACCATATCATGAATAGCCGGGCGTTTAGCTGTTCATATCGTCAAACGCTGAATGTTCATTGATCTGGCCAGACTATATCATGATATGGGCAGCGGCTATTTTCTATTTCATGCCGACCATTTCATGTAAGCAGTGCCGCACTAAATATGTAGGTACCAATAATCTGAATCAACTGCTGCACAATATAACAGTATGTACTCGCTGACCGATTCGTTATTTTGCTGTCCAATTTAGCTATTTTTGCCGCCCAGCTCAATTCACTATGTTCGCTAACAAAATAAATTTTGAAGTTGGCCAAAATCTCTTTATTTGCCGGCCCGTTTAATTTGCCCGTTATGTATGGCAGATTTAGTATTTCCCCTTACAAGCTGCAACAGCTGCACAACTAATGTAAAATAGATAATTCAAACAAAATGATTAAATAAGGCGTTAGAATAAATTCCCAAGAGGATCAAGATATACGCGGATATCTATTCAATATAACCATAAGGGAATCTATTATTTTATCGTAACGCATTCATACGTAAAATCACGCCTTTTCTCGTGGGAGTAGGCAGTATCAGTAGTTGCTGTAGGTATAGTTACAGTATTTTTTCTTCGTCCAAACATCACTACATATTGTAAAATGCAGTCCCCCGCCGCTTTTGTACGCGATATATTCAAAAACTACTGAACAAATTTTCATGCGGTTTTCACCAATATAAAGAGTGAGAAACGAGGATGGTTTTTAGGGTTCCGTACCCAAAGGGTAAAAACGGGACCCTATTACTAAGACTCCGCGGTCCGTCTGCCTGTCTGTCTGTCTGTCTGTCACCAGGCTGTATCTCATGAACCGTGATAGCTAGACCGTTGAAATTTTCACAGATAATAATAATAAATAGTCTGTGGCTCGACTTGACAGACGGATGCCAAAATTTTTCTCTACCAAATTTATTACAAAATATAAAATTTCAACCATCTAAATAGTGCAGATATATATATACAATGAAACCAAGAAAAAAAAAACATAATACAATAACATTATCAAAATTATGACCGATTTATAAACTGAATTACAAAATATGAGAAAAATGAAAACTACGTCATGTTGACGAGAGCTGCCGCTGCAAGACGTGCACGCCCACCATCTCCGGCCTCGTCGCCCAGCTCCGCCTCGCCGCCGCCGGAAACCAGCCCCACCGTGAGTGCTGTGACACCGGCTGTGGCAGTTGCGTCGAGCTCGAGCGACGAGTACTTCTCTCCGCCGACGACACCACCACCTGCGCGTCGACGGGGAGGACGCCGGCCGCCGGACCGCTTAGGACCTCGAGGCTTACCGGTCTCTGATAGGGTCCCAGCACCCGGCGGAAGTGTGCAGCGCATGAGATGGACACAATCCATAAACGAAAATGTCATGCGCGCATACTTTGGGGCTACAGAGGGAGGAAACAACCTGACCGCGTACCGTGTCCGGATGCTCTCTTTGTTTCAGGTGCTTGAGCCAGCCGTCAACGTTTCGGCCCAACGACTTTCGGATCAGGTGCGGGTCATCCAGCGTAATCGTATGTTGGATGATACTGTACTTGATCGCCTCCGAACGGAAATGGGTAACCGTGTCACTGCCCCAACGTCGCAGGCTGTGGTGCTACCACAGTCCAACCACGCTGATGAGGAGAATAGTGACAGGGTTACAAACGTAAGTACCCAGTGCAATGAGGAATTGAGGAGTGCTTTGGAGTGTGCTATTCGGGAGTATCGCAACATGCCACCCGAACTTAGGCCACGATTACCTCGTTTGCCCATGCATAACAAGAATAGGGCGCTGGTGGCTGTTCTGGATTCGCAGTTGTCAAACTATTTTGATGACTGCGAAGACCTCACTGATACACATTCGATTATGTACTGCGCGGCTGTAGCGGCATGTCGTGTAGCTCATGTCAAATTTGCAGATGACAGAGCTACACGACCGAAACCAGCCGTACCGGCTTGGCAGTGCAGGATCGAGCGTCGTATTGGTGGGGCCAGAGCACTCATCGGCAAACTAATTTGTTTCAGGGAGGGCAATAGCCGCCCAAGAGTGATGCGCTTTGTGAGACGGGCGTTTTCGGGGACTGATGTCAGCCCCCGGGACTATATATCCCATGTCACAGAGCGCATCGACTTCCTGAAACAAAAAGTGTATGCATGGGCAAACCGTATTCGTAGGTACAGGCGGAGAGTGGAGCGATACACCCAGAATCGCACATTCCAAAGTAATGAAAGGTGGGTTTATCGGGCTTGGGAGCGACCCAACCAAGGTGTGACTGATACGCACCTGCCGGATGATGACGCTATGTCTTCATTCTGGCGCAGCATCTGGTCGGTGCCTGTCAGTCACACCGAAGGTGAATGGACTCGGGAGGTCGAACGAGCGTGTGATCCAATACAAGAAATGGGGGCTATCACGATCAGCCCCCAAGATGTAGCCCGTGCAGTCCGTCCGTTGCCGAACTGGAAATCTCCAGGACCGGACGGACTGCACAACTTTTGGATCAAGTGGCTACAAAGGTCACACGCTCGTTTGGCATCTCAGTACCAGGCAGCCTTAGAGTCTGGTTCGCTACCCAAGTTCCTTACGACAGGTATAACCCACCTGCTCCACAAGTCTGGTAGCACCGCGGAACCCAAAAATTATAGACCAATTACATGTTTACCAACGGTCTATAAGGTTCTTACATCCATTTTGAGAGTAAAAATTAATAAACACGTTGACAATAACTCCATCATGTCGGTCTCTCAGAATGGATGTAGGAACGGGTCCCGCGGTACTAAGGAGCTACTCCTTATTGATATGGCCATTAGCCAACAGGTTCGGCGTTCCCGAAAGGATCTGTCGACATGTTGGATAGATTATAAGAAGGCCTATGACTCGGTGCCGCATACATGGCTCATGAGGGTGCTAGAATTGTATAAAATAGATACAACTCTACGCACCTTCCTGATGTCGTGTATGAGGCAATGGAGCACAGTCCTTCGCTATCCAGGATGTCGAAATATCCAGAGGAATAGCGAACCTGTAAGGATCGAGCGAGGTATATTCCAGGGCGATAGTTTGAGTCCACTTTGGTTTTGCCTAGCCTTGAATCCTCTAAGCATGATGCTGGAGAATTCAGGGCTAGGCTATCGGTTGAAGAGAGGTGGTCAGGTTATATCTCACCTCCTTTACATGGATGACTTGAAGCTTTTTGCCCCCAGCAATCTTCAGCTGATGGAGCTACTAAAGGTAACTGAAACTTTTAGTAGCGCCATCAGGATGGAGTTTGGTGTGGACAAATGTGCGGTCATGCATGTAAAGCGAGGGGAGATTGTGGAATCCGTAGGAATTCAACTTGCGGATTCCATAAACCTGAGATCCCTCTCTCCAAACGAAACCTATAAGTATTTGGGTATGTCGGAAGCGTTAGGTATCAGTATTATAGACATGAAGCAATCGTTGAGGGAACGCTTCTTTGGCCGCCTGAAGAAGGTATTCAATAGCCTTCTTTCGGGCGGAAACAAGGTGCGCGCCTTCAACGGTTGGGTCATGCCGGTGCTGATGTACTCTTTCGGCATACTCAAATGGACTCAAACGGAACTTGACGCCCTGGATAGGCGGGTCCGTACACTGCTGACTGCATATCGAATGCATCACCCACGATCGTCAGTCATGAGATTGTATATCCCGCGGAAGTGTGGAGGCCGAGGCTTTTTAAATGCCAAAAATCTCCACAACCGCGAGATATGCAATCTCAGAGAATATTTTCTAAACACCGACGTGGGTATTCATCGAGATGTAGTAGCAGTGGACAAGGGACTCACCCCGATCTCCTTGGCGAATGAGAACTGGCGCAAGCCTGTAGTGCTTGACACTAACGACCGCAAGGAGGTATGGCAGAGTAAGGAGCTTCACGGACGCTTTTTCCGGGCCCTACATGGGTCCGAAGTAGATCAATCAGCGTCCGTAGCCTGGCTGCGATTCGGTGACCTCTTTGGGGAAACCGAAGGTTTCGTCTGTGCAATTATGGACGAAGTTATCATGACGAATAACTACCGGAGATTTATTGTAAAGGATGGCACGGTTGACATCTGTCGGGCATGTCACCGTCCGGGTGAATCGATCCGCCACATTATCTCTGGTTGTTCTCGTCTAGCTAACGAAGAGTACTTGCATAGGCACAACCTTGAAGCCAGGATTATCCATCAGCAACTTGCTCTGAAATACACTCTTGTGGCGTCGGAGGTGCCGTACTACAGGTATGTGCCCGACCCAGTTCTCGAGAATGGCAATATCACATTGTACTGGGATCGGTCCATCATCACTGACAGAACTATTATCGCTAATAAGCCTGATATAGTGGTGGTGGACCGAATCGAGAGGCGTGCAATGATTGTTGACATAACTGTCCCGCATGACGGGAACCTCGTGAAAGCCGAGAAAGATAAGCAAATCAAGTATCTTGACTTGGCTCGCGAGGTTGTCGACATGTGGGATGTGGACTCAGCGATCATTGTACCGATAGTCGTGTCAGCCCATGGCTTAATAGCCACGAGCCTCGACCAACACCTTAGGAGGCTCTCGTTAGGCGGCTGGGTCAAGGGCCTGATCCAGAAAGCAGTACTGCTGGACACGGCTCGTATTGTTAGGAGGTTCCTCTCTCTGGAGCCCTGACCGCCGGTAGCTTGGACCCTGTTCCCGATACCGGTGGGCCTCTATTTTTTATATTTTTAAATGTTTTTATTTTTTGTGTGTTTTGTAAAAATATTTAAAAATGTAATAAATAAGAAAAAAGTTAAATAAAAGACATAATAATTTATTTATTTACCCAAAAACAGATTGTACATAAAATAACAACTTAAAAACTAGCAATCTATTATAAGTTCAATACAATGTAGGAGCATCTGCAACCGAACTAGGTAAAAACCTGTATCTCGGTATACAGCGCCAAACCTCTCAGAAAGCTTTTGTATACAAAAATTGAGTTAACGAGTACAGCATTATTAAATTAAAAAATACAAATAAAATAAAGTAAAATAAGATAAAAAAACTAAACTAAGTGAGTGTATGTATGAAGAATGGTGAGTAGTAGTGTAATGGACGGTGAGTGTTGGGGTGTGTGTGTGTGCGTGTGATGTTGTATGAAGAGATGTATGTGGAGTAAGCGTGTAAGAGATTTTGATGTTTATATACGAGTATATAGATAAATTAAAATATTTAAAAAAATTGCAAAAGGACCCTGCTCACCCTGGTACGGTAAATAATCTCTCCGTGTCATCATATGTTAAGGTCAATAAGTACTTTTTCACCCTTTCCCTGCAACGAACCCTATTAAGCGAGTAAACATCCAGAAAATAATTGATTTTATTATAGATATAGGGACCCAAAAATACAAAAAATCTTCTAACAAAAGTAGTTACAGTTTTATGTTCACGAGTACACACCAATTGTTTCCTACGCCTATTTATAATGTTGGTGTCGTATGGTAAGTCTTGATGTTGCTTCAAAATTATTGTGAGTATGTAGAGCTGTCTAACCGTAAGCACTTCACAGTATTTATATAGCTCTGTAGTGGGAAATAATCGAGGCTTAAAAACGCAGACCTTCAGAATTGCGCGTTGAGCGATCTCAATTGGTTTAATTACCGTTTTCGGAATTCCTCCCCAGGATGAAATACAATAAGTGATTACTGACTGGCACAAAGCAAAGTAGATTTGTTTCAATAACGAAGCATCAACCACACATCGCAGCTTCCTAAAAACATATATAAGCTTTCTGACTCGAGCGGTGAGTAATTTTATATGGTCTTTGAAGCCGAGTTTGGCGTCGAAGAGTATACCTAAGTATTTTATCGAATTAACGCGTTCTATTGGTTCACAAGTGCAGTGCGTGTGTGGGGAACATTGGTGAGGGACTATGTTGTAGTTACTCCCTACCTGTGTTGAATGGCGTATACTGAAAGTAAGGTATTTGGTTTTATCAGTATTTAAGGTCAAAAGATGAAGTCTAAGCCATTGGTTTACTATATTAAACCCATTCTGTGCAGCAGTAAATGCCTCATCCCAGTTATCGGCAGCAAAAAGAAGAGCTGTATCATCAGCGTATAATATGATGTCTCCCCTGGGAATGTCGATGCTAGTGAGCTCATTAATATAAATGAGAAAGAGTGTAGGTCCTAAAATGCTACCCTGGGGAATGCCAAATGACACCGGAAGATCAGCGCTTACATGACTCCCTATACGAACACGCTGCGTCCGCCCCGTGAGATAGCTCTCGAAAAGACAGAGTTGAAGTCCTCTCACTCCAAGCTTTTCCAACTTGGTAATTAAGATGGGAATAGAAATGGTGTCGAAAGCCTTTTTCAGGTCGAGGAAGATAGACAAACATTTGCGCCCCTTGTCCAGGTTAGTGCTTACAAATTTGGTTAGACAATAGACAGCATCATCGGTAGATCTGTTTGCTCTAAAGCCAAATTGATTATTTGCAAGTAGGTTATTTTGTTCCAAGAATTTAGTGAGTCTATTGTTTATTATCCTTTCCAGTATTTTTGAGATAGCGGGTAGAATAGAAATCGGACGATAATTGGAGACATCATTTTTATCACCACCCTTAAAAATTGGACGAACTTCAGAATTTTTCAATTGGGAAGGGAAAATACCTGTATGGAGGCATTGGTTAAAAATGTAAGTAAGCGGCGGGACAAGGAACTCAACATGTCTCTTCAAAAATCCATTTGATATACTATCTCGGCCCACCGTACAATCCGTTTTCAAACCCATAACAAGGCGAGAGATCTCATCTTCACTTGAATCTTCCAGCACAAATGAGTTAAGTCGTGCACTAGTAGTGGAAGAGCCCGTCGATAGCGGTGAGGCGGAATCGTGTAGGTTCAAGCAGTTTTCAGCTAACGTCTTGCCTATGTTAACAAAGTACTGATTTATGGAGTCCAGAGATTTTTCGGGTGAGGAATTTAATTTCAAAAGGTGATTAGGGTGAGTAGAGACCTTATTCATATTAGATATTTCTTTAAGACATTTCCAGAGCTTTTTAGGATCATTTTTTGCTTTTTCGACCTCCGATTTTTCATATTCACGTTTAACTTTCTTTAAAATTTTAGTACAAAAATTCCGGTATCGCGTATATGTTACTTTCAGAATGAGATTATCTGGTGAAGATTTTAGTTTATAGTGTAGCCTGTCTCTATTTCTCATGCATCTCAATAACCCAGGAGTTATCCATGGCTTAAAAATCTTTTTACGTCTAGATGTTTTGACAACAACAGTGTTTTCTTTCATGGCAGCCTGTATTGAGCTGGTTAGGTAGTTGAGAGAGAAATCGGGATCGTTGGACTGGAAAATCGGAGTTAGATCGATTTTAAGTATGTCTTTGCTTAAAGATTCCACATTGGTTACATTGTACGTGGTGTTTGTAGGAGTTCGTGGTACCTTAAGATCCAAACATACAAGCACAGGGTAATGATCAGTTAAAGTAGTTGTAGGAATTATGGTATGTGTACGGTAGGAACTTCTTAACAATACATGGTCAAGACATGTACCACTCGCACTACGAGTTATTTCTTTATGGGCAAGTAGTAATCCGTGAGACGCTGTAAGAGTTAAATATTTCTCTCCAATTTGATCAATTTTCGAGTCGTTGACAGGAATATTGATATCTCCAACTAAAATCAAATTGTTCGATCCCTCAACCTGCAAAAGAGTTTCGTGTAAAGAGTCTAGAAACGGGTCAACATTTTTATAAGAGGGAGAGCGGTATATAGAAACAATAGCAGTATGTTTGCCAAGACGCGCTATAAGACAGTTTCCCTCTTGAAAAGATGGTTCCTCAAACAGTAACTCAATATGGTTTTTGTAATAAATAGTCACTCCGTCATTCTGTTTAAAGTTTTTCAAAGTAGAGAACGATTGGTATCCTGGTAAAGTAGGAATAATGCTTGTCCTTAATAACCAGCATTCAGTGAGGACTATTATGTCACAATTCACTTTTAACCTATCAAGCAGTAACACAAGTCCAGGGAGGTTACAATTTATGCTGCGGATATTTTGCGTGAATATGGTTAGACGATTGCCAGGCGAAAAAGAAATCAACTCATGGCAGTGGTCTAGATCACTGATAGATACTTTTGACACAGAGCAATCATCTATATCATTTGTTAAGCTATCTAAGTTACCAAAAATGAGTCTCTATACGAAATGGGGCAAAGTAAAAGATAGCAACCAAAATAAAAAATTAAGTCAAACGTAACAGAGGTATGCGTACAGGGACATTTGCTAATGTATTTCTGTTGCCGCTATAACAACAAACACTAAAAACATAACAAAATAAATATTTAAGTGGGGCTCCCATACAACAAACGTGATGTTTTTGCCGTTTTTTGCGATAATGGTACGGAACCCTTCGTGCGCGAGTCCGACTCGCACTTGGCCGGTTTTTTTTTCTGTATAATTTGTCACGTGCGAAGCCGGGGAGGGTCGCTAGTATATTATAATATGTTCTTTTAGACATCATGATGAGTTTTCAAAAAAAGGAGGAGGAATGTGTGTTACCTCAGAACTTTTTACTAGTTGAACCGACCTTGATGATTCTTTTTAACCCCCGACAGAAAAAGAGGGGTGTTATAAGTTTGAGGTGTGTTGCTGTGTATCTATGTATTTGTGTGTCTGTGTATCTGTGTGTCTGTGTATCTGTGTATCTGTGTATCTGTGTGTCTGTCTGTGGCATCATAGCGCCTCAACGGATGAATCGATTTTGATTTAGTTTTTTTTGTTTGAAAGGTGATTGTATCGAGAGTGTTCTATGTTTGAATAAAATCGGTTCAGCCGTTCAAAAGTTATGCGCGTTTTACTGTTTAGATCGTGATGTTTTCGCAACATAAATGTGTCGGGGGTTTTTTAAATTTTGAAATTTTACTTGTTTAACACGCTTTTATTAGCTTGATAGGCATGTATCGATGTAACGGAATCTTTGAAGGTGATTTTCACCCCCTTCCAAATGTCGGATTAATTTGAAACTTTGCACACTTATCAAGGACCGATGACAATACAATCATTTAAATAGTTTTTTTCCCATTATCATTAACAGCCGGGCGAGCACGGCCTCTGTGATAGTCTGGAGTCACGCATTTGATCACGGTTTTTGACGCCAAACTGTGATAAAATGTGTGTCTCATGCTTTGATTATATACTTGTCTAGATGCCACATTGACCCTACTTGAACGGCCCAAATAAAGTCTACTAAAATTGGTAGACTCGCTTCTTATTTATGTCAGTGTAATTTGAAACACCTAAGGGTAACGTGTTCACAAAAAATAATTAATTATGACGGTTTGTGCCGTCAAACTGTATAGAAATTATGTGGGAAAACCGTATAATAATACCAAGAGCATTATAAAATAAATGATACACTAATCTACAAAATTATTGTTTAATTTAACCTGTTTTGTTTAACTTTCATCATATTAAATAATTCAGAAAAGGTAGGTTAATAGTTTGGAGTAGGCATCCCTAACCACGCATACATTGACAGTTTGACGACAATAAGTACACGAGCGGTACCCACCCATATCACGCAATTGGAGACAGTTTTAGCGCGTCGTTTGTTTGCATTGTTCTATCTAGACAAGTATATAATCAAAGGTCTCATGAGTTCAGGATTAGAGAAAGAGAAAAGTTTCAACTTTTAAAATATTTTCGGAAAAGTAGCTTGTTATGGAGAAGAACGGACAAGAACTAACACCTCCACACAACACACAGTAACTCTTTGAAAAAAGTGATTTACAACATTTACACACAGATCACAGCACACTAACACTACTAAACTGCGTAAAGGTATAAAGTATTACAAGCACTAACCGGTAAATTCATTCATTTGATAAATAGGAACATGGTTCTCACATACTTACAAACCTCTTCAGGATAAACAGGCGTGATCTCTTTTGATCTAATTATAGGAGATTTTATTCCTCAGTATTTAATAAACATAGTTATTAAAAGCGCACCATAGCTTCTGTATTAATTAATTAGTCTGGTGGAATTGTAAGGTTTCAGTCCAATTGGAATTTTACTACTTACACATGACGCAATGGTCGACTCATTGACATTGAAACAGAACTGTCGTACTAAGGACGGTCTGTAGCGGTAATTACCTAGCTTCTGTGTGCGCAAGAACTTAACTTGTAATAAGTCCATTCTCGACCAGTTGAACATAAAAACACACAAACACACTCAAACTCTCCACAATCTGCTGCCAACGAGTCCTAAGTTACTTTGGCCACATCGCCCGGAGACAACCAGATAACCTGCAAAATCTGACTTTACACAATAGGAAAAGTGGACGGAAAAGACCACGCAGACGTTCACTTCTCTAATTAAGGCGTTTACAGGACTCACGGTGAGAGCCGAGGACAGAGTGGCTTGGAATTGGAAGCAGCTCTTCAGTAACTCTATCAAAGCTTTCAAAACGGGACGACCTTCAACAATAGACAACGAATAAAAATATCTTCTTGTTGCTTCTATCTCCTGCTTGAATATGTTTATTTTGCTAGCTGACACAATCGTCTGCCTAGTCTTCGCCCAACTGTATTGAGATTAGCTTACAGTCTTTCGGAATTCCGACACCCTTTGACAAGAATGGTGTCAGTGCAGTATCTAAGTACCCATGCATTGATAATTGTAAAAAATATAGTTATCTCTAATCAAATAATACAACTGTGGAAGATATTTTTAAGCTTCACGGGCGTTTCTATTGGGCTCTCCGCATGTATTTTTATCAGCGTCCGTATCCTGGCTACGTTTCGGCGAATTTTTCGGGGATACTAAAGGTTTTGTCTGTGCAATTATGGACGAAGTTATCCTGACGAATAACTACCGGAGGCACAATTATAATGAAGGACAGGACGGTTGACGTGTGTCGGGCATGCCACCGCCCAGGTGATTCCATCAGACATATTATTATCTCTGGTTGTTCTTGTCTGGCTAACGGCGAGTACTTACACTGACATAACCAAGTGGCCAGGATTATTCACCAGCAACTTGCTTTGAAATACAATCTAGTGGATTCTAAGGTACCGTAATACAAGTATTTGCCCGACCCAGTTCTCGAAAATGACCATGTCACGTTGTAGTGGGATCGGTCTATCATCACTGATAGGACTATTATTGCCAATAAGCCGGATATAGTGGTGATAGACCGATTAGCGCGCCGCACAATGATAATCGATGTCACCATCCCGCATGACGAGAACCTCGTGGAAGCTGATAAAGAGAAACAAATCAAGTATCTCGACTTAGCACACGAGGTTGTCGACATGTGGAATGTGGACTCGGCGATCATTGTGCCGATTGTCGTTACGGCCAACGGCCTGATGGCCAAGAGCTTCGATGACCGTCTGTCGAGGCTGTCATTTCGCGGTTGGATCAAGGGTCTGATACAGAAGGCAGTACTCCTCGATACGGCTCGCATTGTGAGGAGGTTCCTGTCACTGGAGCCCTACCCACCGGTAGCTTAGACCCTGTTCCCGATACCGGTGGGCCTCTATTTTTTATATTTGTTTGTTTAATGTTTTCTTTCTTTTTAATATTTAAAAATGTATTAAATGAGAATGTAGATAAATAAAGGAAATAATAATAGATATTCTCGCTAACAATTATGATCAGGTTAAACACTGATTAGCATATACTTAATTCAAATTCTCCATATTAAATTAGAATTTAGATTTTACTAATCCGTGTTTAAACTAATAATATGGTAATTTTATAAAAAAGACTATTTATGTCCTAATTCCATGAGATTCAAAACAAACGGTTTTTCTAATTTGACTTTTTACATGCATGATATATTTTCTTAATAACTTGGTACATTTTTAAACAGATCGCATGATAGAATAGAAATATACTTTATCTACTCTCATATCGTAATATTCAAATTATAAAATTCAAAACGAGTTTATATTGGCATACTTTATAAACACAATACCGAAATTTAAAAATAGAATCTTATTATAACACTATTTCTCTAACAAAATAATGCTATAAAACAATTTTTTTTCTATTACGATACAGGACAAATCCAAGAAGTTAATCACTAAGGAGTTTCCATTAATATTTTTTTTGTTATGCCATTTTATAGTACCTATTATAAAAAGATTTGATTCCAATTTTAAATTGTCTATGACAATGCCCGCTTTAGACTTAGCACGCACTGCGATTTTTATTCGCGCGAATTTTGTTTCCTTCTAGCTGTTCATAGAGCTCAAAATATTCGGACGAATAAAATTCGCGCCGTTGTGCGGTGGATTCTGTGGCAAAACACGGATTTCTTGTGGTATTATTTCCGCATGATTTCTTTACCGCAATGCGAACAACTTTATACAATTCCATAGGTCGCAGAATGGGCGGAAAAATCGCGCGAATAAAGATCTCAGTGCGTGCTAAGCCTTAGCGCATGCGCGGTTAATGCGGTGATGTGCTCGGTTTTGGCGCCATTCATACGTTTTGCAAGTTTTGCTGTACTGAATTTTATGAGTTATTTAAATTATTGTTTAAAATGTCTGATATCAGTTAATGTGAAGAAAATTTGACTCCGCCCGATATTTTAGATGCGGCGAAGGCCTCTTAAATTATTACCAGCAAAGTCGAGAAAAGTATATGACAAATGCTATCACGATTGTATGGCATGGAAAATGCAAAAAGAGGTATTTAATAGGTTCAATCCCAATTTATGAGTGTAGATAAAGTAGTGTATGAAACTGCACATAACTAGGTATTAAAACATTCGTGTGAAATCTATTAAAAACCTCGCCTAAGGCTCGGTTTTTAAACACACACTCATGTTTTAATACCCCTCATTATGCAACAGTTTCATAAACTACTATTATTGTACTTCACTAAATAAAAATCTTTTTACATACATAATGGACAAGTTCTAAACTAAGGTACCTGTAGAACTTCTAACGAGAGCTAGCGATCTATATACAGTTGGTAACATCACACTAGAAATGCCCACAGTGATTCCAGAATATATTACCCGAATAAAATTTAACTTGAACATAACCGGTGGAATGAGAGCGTACCAGGGTGAACTGTACACATCTGCGTACCCGTTTAGAGCATACTGGCGTGATGGTACGAGTATGTTATGAAATGGTGTAAACCATAAACAGGCGTTATTACAACAATCCCGAGAGATTTGCCGTCATTTATTGAAGAGTTCTGTAGTATATCTCCGAAGTTCTTCATCAGAATTTTACCATATTTAAATGGGACCATTTCGGAATAAACTTCTTTCGAACAAAAAAAAGAATTTTGCAAATTATATATGACGTTTATATATGACGGAGTTATGCCCGAATATACATAAAATAAAAATATAAACAGTCAAACAAATTTAAATGACTGTCGTGCCAGCGACACGAAGAACAAGATCGTAAAAGATCATACAAGACTCGCAAAAACGATTGATTAAAATACTATTCTAGTACTTTTCAAAGTATTGAAAGGCGGATATGTGAGTGTGTTTTTGTCAACTGTGCCCCTTTTCATTATGGCCGAAGAACAGAGTTGAAACGATTGTTCAAAACTCGTTCGCTGCTAAACAAAGTTTAGTTCCAACTCTCGTCAACAGATGGCGCTGTGCGCTGACGTCATGTTCCTGAATCGCGGTGTTAAGATTCTCCGCCGTTTGGTTGGGTCTCTCGAACTTCGCAAGTTTTGCAATCTCTGGTTTCCCTTCAAAACGCATAAATCTTTCGCCTTTTACTAAAGATTTCCGTGGAGGGGAACACTCAAATGAGTCTTAAGCATTTTTGAAATACTTCGCCTCGGCGAAGTTTATGAATCTGTAAATGTAATCTTTTCTCTCTATTAATCTATCTAAATAATCGATTAATACTGAGTGACTGGGCATTGGGCAAATTTGTGGTGAGAAGAATGAAGCAAATAGCCTATAAGCCTAATTTATTCATATATTAATAATTGTATTATTAATCCGGTGCCCTTGCATAAATTACCATTTTGGGAAGTGGACGTATAATTGTGCACAAAAATGTCCTACATAAGATTAATTAACGGGATATATGATTCAAGAAAATTTCGGTTCTGAAGTAACCGTAGTACTTCTTGTTGGGAACCTTACGCACTACATCCGAACTGTATCCGTCATAATTCAGAACATTTTGATCTCGGCACTGAAATCACACACCCGGCTGGAGTACGTAACCGCCGTAAATTAGCAACATTGTTGTTCACAAAATCATCATCTTCCTCTGCCCTTGTCCCATGTTACTTGTGGTCGGCACAACACGTTTTCTGCCCGCATTCCATCCTATCAACCATCACTGTTTCCTTTTCTTTATTTCCTATAATTTTCGCCGCATGAGAAATTATATTTTATTTAACAATTTATTAAAGAAAAAGGTCCTATACTGAGGAACTGATGAATTTTATTGATACACTACTTTGGTAAGACACATCAAACGAATTTTCTTAAAAAATTCGTCACGAGCTCAGAATCGTGCATGAGTTATTGGAGACGTAACACAGTGCTACAGTTGATTTTCAACGTAGATCCGTTAGCTTTTGCTGAGGATGACCTTGGGCTAAGAGTCCGAAGCATCTCACAAAATCTACGTTCTACATAACTAAGAGCCTACTATCCTCGATGACATGAAAAGGTCATCTAAATAGTAAATTTTATAGAAATAAAATAGATTTTTTGTAAAGGGTAGGCAATATCTGTACATCGTCGAAAAGAAGTGTAGGTGTGGCGAAATGGGCAGAGGACATTGTTGTTATCACGGGTAGAACCTGGTTGAGGCTGGCAAAGGATTGGCACAAAAAGAGAGAGACTTGTGCTCGGTAGTTGGCGAAGTCAGACTATGGATAATGAATTGATTATAACGATGAACAACAGCAAGTATTGATACGATTACCAAAATACTTTTACTGTAAGAAAGCCACACTTTTTTTCCTAAAAAACGCACTTTTTTTGTATGCAACACAGGAGCCAAGCCCCAGGAAAAGGGGGTGTACTATGCCAAATCGAATGCCAAATAACCGAATATCAATTGATCGAACACTTTAAATCGAATGCCTAAATACTCGAACGTTCATAATACCG
This sequence comes from Orthosia cruda, assembly GCA_964057195.1. Taxonomy (NCBI): domain Eukaryota; kingdom Metazoa; phylum Arthropoda; class Insecta; order Lepidoptera; family Noctuidae; genus Orthosia; species Orthosia cruda. The sequence goes on along the minus strand of OZ059856.1, from coordinate 740,819 downwards.
AATGGTTAATATATCGAACATTCAATGTATCGTACACTCAATACATCGAGTGTTCAAAATATCGAATGTTTGTTTGATCGAGCGGTCAACGCATCGCGTATACATTCCATCGAAAAATCAATTTACTGAATACTTTTTATATAGAATACAAGAAAAATACAAAATTTACTAATAAATCACATTTCAATCTTTAATAATTATCTTTTATATGTACATTTAAAAAAAATTGTATCAATTGCAATTGCACGGACAGTGGTGTCTCATCCCATACAAAGAAACCATGCCGACGTACTGTACTGATTATACTAATATTTTTTTGTCTATCGATCGCGTTCGGTTCCGTTCCACGGATATAGATGGTGATCTATCTATCGCCGTGGAACGGAACCGAACGCGATCGATTTCCAAAAAAAAATCGCTATAATCAGATTAAAGACGCTAGTTACGACGGCACGGTTTCTTTTTATGGGATGAGGCATCTGCTGTGTGCTACGGAACTACGGTCAAGGTCCCTACCAGCATCTTACTAGGTTGACGACCTACGAGCAGGTTTGCTCTTGTGAACCTCCACTCAATTAAGGTAAGAGAGAGGTGGCAGCTCTGTTCCCCGCCATTCTTCACACCAACCGGCCAATAAAGGCAAGCCGGAGACGAAGGATAAGACTTTTCCTTGGTGAACAGATCCGTGGGGTCGCCACTGCCCACCAGCTCACCACAAAGCTGCCCTGTGGATCTATTATTATCATTCTTTTTATTTTCTGTTTCTTGTGTTTCTTCTTTCTTTCGTGTTTTTCGTCGTTTATATCATCCAAAGTAGTCGGTTCCTTTAGCATTTCTATTCTTCTTGCTCTACGGATAATTTGCGATGCTGCTTTTTTGTTTAGAAAAGGACACGAACCTGATTTCGAAATTTTGGCCTCATTTCGCTGAATAATTTGACTTGGTCTATGAATCGAGCGGATATCCTCACTTTTTAGGGAATTCCTAAAACATAGTTCATCTACCTTAGCAGGATCTGGTGCGTGATTATGCTGTGTTGTATAGCTTTCCAACAAATGCTTCTCACTTCCGTGCATTTTTTTGTTGCAGTGCTATTACAATAGTATTTATATTTGTTGGAACAATGCCAGTAGAGCTTGATATTAATATTATAGTTTATTGCCATTACTAAGCCATCCAAAACTAAGACCGACTTACGTTTTTAAGACAATTCAAGCTTAAAATATGACCCTACAGACATTTTTCACAAAAATCACTTGTAATTGTAATGCACTACATAGAGTCTGTTTTTTAAATCTGAGACAAAATTGACACATGCAATTGTTAAATTACTTATTAGGCAAAAATAAAAATAAAAATGTATTCAGTATATTAATATTTCGATAGAATGAATATGCGATGCGTTGAACGCTCGATCAAACAAACATTCGATATTTTAAACACTCGATATTTTGAACACTCGATATTTTGAACACTCGATGTATTGAGTGTACGATATATTGAATGTTCGATTTATTAAACATTCGATATTATGAACGTTCGCGTATTTAGGCATTCGATTTAAAGTGTTCGATCAATTGATATTCGATTATTTGGCATTCGATTTGGCATAGTACACCCGGAAAAGGTTAGTAAAAGATGATATATCGTCTTGTGTAAATTTATCTATAACTAACTGACGCCCGCGGCTTCGCTCCCGTGAACTGGTTACCCTACCCTGCCTACCGTGCCTAACCTGCCTATCCTGCCTACCCTGGCTATCCTGCCTACCCTGGGCTACCCTGCCTACCCTACCTAATATTTTTTATCTATCATCAATAGTTTTCTCAGCGCACGCCAAAGAATGAATTTTATAGGCAACATTTTGCTACATTATTGCAATTTTCATAAGGATCTCTAATTGTTTTGAAAATATATTATAGCCTATGACACTGAGGAATAATGTAGCTTTCTACTGGTGAAAGAGTTTTCAAAATCGGTTCAGTAGATCCAGAGATTACCCCTTACAACATCACAAACTTTACCTCTTTATAATATTAGTATAGTATATATTACGTTTCTGAATACGTACTCAGAGTCGAAACAATAGTCACCATTGAAACTTTATCTGAAGAACTTAGAAAGTAGGATAGGTTGAGCAGCATCATTAATTGTCAGAGCAAAACCGTAATTATAAAAGTTATGTTTGGCTAAAAGAACGGAAACGCTCATTGAACGAAAAAATAGCTCCACAACGCAAAGGAGATTGAGGAATTTATTTTTTTGGTTTTTTTTGCAGAAAACTAAAATGTTTTGTGGATTGAACATACAATCCCTGATATTCTCGTGCGCAAAGTAGTTTAATTGCCACATGCGAGTTCAGTATTTTGATTAGTAAATATTTTAATACTTCACATTTTATTTTGTTTTACTAATCTGTAACAACCATATAAATATAATATATCTACGGGTGTACGTACGGGTTTGGGGTAATAGTAAAAAATGTTAGGAATTTACTGAGAATGTTTTTTTTTTTGGCAGAATTTCCTTTGTAGGGTTCCATACCCAAAGAAAGGGTAAAATGGGACCCTATTGCTAAGACGCCGCGGTCCGTCCGTCTGTCTGTCTGTGCGTCTGTCACCAGGTTGTATCTCATGAACCGTGACAGCTAGGCAGTAGAAATTTTCACAGATGAAGTATTTCTGTTGCCGCTATAACAAAAAATACTAAACTCAGAATAAAATAAATATTTTAGTGGGGCTCCCATACAACAAACGTCATTAATATGCCGTTTTTTGCGATAATGGTACGGAACCCTTCGTGCGCGGGTCCGACTCGCTCTTGGCCGGTTTTTTTTTTGCACCAATTTGAATGATATCCTTTCACGTCCTGGCACCTTAAAAACGGCCATAAATGCCATAATGCGTTGTGGCAAATATAAAATAAAAGCGAATCCGTTTCGAGGCTTTCATAAATTCGTAGAAGATGGCGTTCTGTAGTTTCTGCCTTCCCCCATGGGGAAAGGGCGTGAGTTTAAGTATAGTTACAAATACTCATATACATATTATGTAAAACCGTTTGCCTGTTTCTTTAATATGTTTGCTATGCCTAATCTCTGGCAGTACTGATACGATCGCAAAAACTCTATCATTGATAGAAAGCTAAAGTATTGCTTGTTGTCACAGGTAGATAGGTGCTTGTATCCTGGAACAATGCACAGTTCCTTTAGGACTGGTTCACAGTCACAGGCCTCGGAAAAGCTACCTAGTTCGTTAATATAACAGAGCCAGGAAAAAAAAAAAACCGCATTTACAAATAATGCAAAACCGGAAAAGGTTGATAAGTTAACAATAAAATTGTTATGACATAGGTACTGGATGTGATGCATGATGATGATGATAGAATGGCCTGTAGCTTCTTCACAAGCACCAAAAACTCTACAAATAGTGCTGGTTGGCGGTAAACTAGGTAATAATTCCCCGGGCGAACTTTTTCAGTCGATGCAATCACTAAAAAGAAATTCGCGGCATGCCACTAAATAAAAATAGTGTAGTAGTCTACATTTAAAATAACAAAAAAAAACTCTACCCGTGACTAAACTCTTTTTTTAAATCCTACTCATGCAAAAGCAGCAAAAAATATAAAGCCAAGACTTAAAAAAAACTTACATCGCTCATGTAAGGAGTCCAGTCGTGGTTCCCAGCTTCCCACTCTGGAGGTGGCTCCTTTTCCCTCAGTCTATTTATTATAGTAGCGTCCGAATCATCGTCGACAATAGTACGATCGAAATCAAATACGGCTAGGCACGGACTCGCCATGTTTTAAAATTACGCGCGCACTCGATCACAGCCCGAAACACACTGAAGTAGTATTTTACTATTTTCTCTACTCTCTGAAATCCTAAACGATGTCCCATGAACTTGAGACACGTTTGATGACGTCAATGGGCATCGAGACATGGAATGGAAGAATTGTGGATGATGCAATCATTTTCATGTGTGGTTTTTGTGAAGACACAAAATACTTGTGAATTTTGACAGTCATCAGCTGTTTTGACGTTATCATTTATTGATTCGAGCTTGACGTGCCCTTGAAGTTTTTGTTTGGATACGTGCTATAAAAAATAAATTATCGCCGCTTTCTATAATCAACTGAGTTTTGCGTTTAGGCACAAAAATATTTTCATAAGCAACATTTTGTACTATATTAGGGACATAATGTCCAAGGCCATATGTAAAAGTAATATTGTTAATGTTTTGAGAAGATAATTATTCGGGTCCACTATATTGTACGATTTCTAGAATAAATGAAGATATCCAAACTCAGTTTCTGTCAACATTCCACACTTGACTGAGTCAATATGTCATTCATGCATAGAGGAATTAAAAAAAAAAAACTTGACAGATAAGAATTCAGAATAGCAGGATAACCTCTTTTTATGGGAATTTAATTTACAAATTGTTATAAATAATTACATAATACTAATTGAAATGGCTTCATTAAACGTGTATTCAGTGGGTAGACTCGCCAAATATGTTTCTGGAACAACAATAAGGACGCTTCGATCGAATATATACAGGTGAAATTGCGCAACCAATTTTAAGGTTATGATTAGAAATATTTATCGAAATTCGAAATAAATAATTTATGAAAGTATCAAATAATATAAAATGCAGCTGAGTTGAAGATTATTTATTTTATTATTGTACACTATTTTCGTTAAATGTTTCTAATTGCAGACTGATGTAATATTTACTCAGACACTTTTTTAAATAGTTTTACGTAGTTTCCTAATTGAAAACTACTGTTTTCTTACTGCTAAAGTAAGCTTAGCTATTTCAGCTACATAGCACTACAATTTTACTACTTCTGATCTGAGATATAATCTTCAAAAGCTCTTTCAATCTCCATTATTCATCAGCTCTTCTAGAGAACTACTGGATGGAACTATTACAGCACTTATAAGAGAATCATCTTAACATAATATTCTTAATATTCTATGTTCAAAGTTCAAGACTCCTATATTCTTATCTCTAAAGATAACAAACACTCCTAAATGCTATCTTATATGGCCATCCAGTTTACAGAAAAATTGGTGATGTCCCAACTTTCAGGCTCTATTTCAATAAAAGACAGGCTGTATAGCAGAGACCATGGTGACACTATGAGGATGTTCCTGGACACAGTCCCATAGTTTTAGCAGGAGTACATTATAAATTAGAAACAGCCTGGTGACAGACAGACAGACGGACAGAGGAATCTTAGTAATAGGGTCCCATCTTTTTTGGGTAAGGATTTGGTGTATGGGTGTAACGGTGTTCATTGAGTCTGGTGATGAGATTGTTAATTCCATAGTAGGGGGGACGACTCACGGGTGCCCGCAGGGAGGGCTCTGCGGGCAGCCCCTGGCTATCAAAGCCAGCTGCTGTTCTTCCTCCAGATGAATTGCTCCTTTGCTTAGCATGTTGGTTATCCCGTCAATTAGTACCTGATTTATTTCCTGCTTGGAGAGTGCGGCACCAATACTGGAGAAGTTTGTCTTGTCGAAAGTCCCTTCGATGTCTATGAAAGTGCCCAGGCAGGTGCCTTTCTGATGGATTGCTTCCTCTATTTGGCTTACCACCAAATGAAGAGTGGATTCAGTAGCCAGCTTGGGTTGTGGAATAAAGATATTCAGCTACTTCATGTAAAGTCCTGGTAAGCAGACCACAACAAGTAAAATGCAGGCAGATATGCAGGGCTATGCCCTATTCTCAAACAGATCTTGCATGTGGCACATAGGAGTTACAGCCCTTTTTAAATTCCAGATTTCATTACAAAGTCACAGATAAATTTGAAAGGGAGTTACCACACACAAAGTCTGGTTCACCCTCCCGCTCCACCCAGAGCAGGAGAAGTCATTAGATGACTATGAAATAAAAAAAAAAACATTTTTGATATCTTTTTATTTGAATGTTTCATCTTAGAATTATCTACTGCTACTAGGTTTAGAGCTCTTTTCTAATAATAATAATTTGCATACTGCCAGCGGCTTCGCCCGCGTGAATGTCGAAAATTCCAAGGGAACATATTCCAGTCATGAAAGTATCCTATATGCTATTCATCTCTATGCCAAATTTCATCCAGATCCGTTCAGCCGCTTGGGCGTGAAGAAGTAACAAACACACTTACACATTCAAAGACTTTCGCTTTTATAATATTAGTGTCATCATACTAATATTATAAAAGACAAAAGCGTTATGTGACTTTTTCCCGGACTTACCTTGGATATACCTGACTTCTTGAACGAACCTAGCCCACCATTCATTCAATACCTTTTATTATTGTTATAAAAATTTATCAATCTTGCAATAATTTTTTTCAGCACAAGCACAGTCCGTGCATACAGCGCAGAAGAGAAGGCGAATGCTAAGCCAGAAGAAGAGAGCAAGCTCCCAGCCACCGTGGAGGAGTGCCACAAGCAGTTGGAAACCCTCACCAATGACTTGAACACAGTTAGAACACAGGCCAAAGATTTTGAAGTGAGTTTATTTTATACAAATGACAACATACGCTATGACAAATAAATATGTTTCATGTTTCACATAAGGTCAAAGCTAAGCTAAGCCTTTAAAAAATGAACATACCATATTCATGACCCTGGCTTTTAATAAAATATACAATGCAAAATTCCGTCATTTTGATGCGTTGCTTCAACTCAACTTTATGTTGTGGAAATAAGGTTGAATTTTGCATTTTAATCTGATGCTATGAAGACAATTGACCAGCAAACCGTGTCTACCAAAATAAAATTATTGTTATGAGCTGGTGTTCAGGGATAAATTATTTAAACAGCAGACTTTAATTAATCACACTTTATTACAAAAACACTTCTTAGACAATTCTATTACTTCGCACTGTTTTTCTTTTCGATCGCTCTGTGTCGCTTCAAAATCAGAAACTGTCTCATGACGAACCCGACCGCTCTTCATATAACACGGAAGATGTTTCTAGAACGTTCCATACTGTTCTAGGATACTTTAAGAGTCTGCCAAAACAAACCCATTGTTCCCGAAGCGACAAGAAGCTTTCAGAATGATCGAGCCGAACATTCTGTAAAATTCCATTCGACTCAAGCTTTCGAGAAGATTCGCTATTCGATACTAGATGGCGCTACAGGCTACTACTAATTCTTCCTCTCGCAACTAGATGGCGTTGCCTGATCTTGTAACATTATTATCAATTTTTTTATATTTCTCCTCTACCTGTTTTTGTTCGCGGAAGGGCTCTTCCGCGAACAAAAGCGTAATGTTATGTACACTTCGTAATAAGCACAGGACAAACATACATTATATAAACAAGTTTACAATGGGTAAGCTTATCGTACAGGGCAATCTCTTACAGACAACCTTTAAATGTCAGATTAATATCATCCCTACTAATATTATAAATGCGAAAGTAACTCTGTCTGTCTGTCTGTCTTTCTGTCTGTCTGTCTGTCTGTCTGTCTGTCTTTGCTTCACGCCTAAACTACTGAACCGATTTGTGTGAAATTTGGTACAGACATAGTTTGGAACTTGAGAATGGACATAGGATAGTTTTTATTACAAAAAATAAAATATAAAATAAAATTTATTCCGGACATACAGCGCCATCTATTGGTCAAGAGTCGGCATCAGAAGTCACTATTCCACGCGAACGAAGTCGCGGGCAAAAGCTAGTGATACAATATATTGCTTTAAAAGGGTCTATAATTATTCATAGCCTTTATTCATAAGCCTTTTGTGCTATATTTTATTTCCATGGTGAGCTATGAAAAAAGGAATATGATTTGATGTGCAACTTATACCCAGTTTTGGCTTCCGAAGACAGAAGCAACGCGTCATTGCGAAGACCTGGGACTGGGCATTTTAAAAGATTTTTTTGTTTGAATGTCTTCCTTGCGTGTTTAAAAGGGGTGATAATCATACGAACTTAAAGTCCACGGTTTTCAAGTTTGCGTAACTTACTCGGAGGGTTCACATCAGGGAGATTTAACCATAATGGCTAACTAGGATAGCAAATTCAAGTGACAGCAGGGGTGAGATACTGCGCATTTCACAGCATTCATTAAGTTTGAATCTATTCTACACACCTAAAATATACTTTGCAGGACAAATACAAGCGCGCGCTAGCCGACGGAGAGAACGTGAGGCGTCGTATGATGAAACAGGTTGAGGACGCCAAGTCTTTCGCCATACAGAGCTTCTGCAAGGATTTGCTTGATGTGAGTACTGCATTATTATGCCTTACTAGCTTGTGCCCGCGGGTTCGCCCACGTTATAATGTTGATAAAAAGTATCCTATGTCCTTCTCTCTCCATTTTAGAATTTCAAATTAAAGGAGAATGCCCATTTTGTATGGAGAAATGTACTGACCGAAACATTTTAGTGTCCTGTTAAAACACCTTTATTTGATTATGTTACCTTAATTAATTACACGTACCAAGTTTAGTCAATTTTCATTGCGGGAGTTAAGAGATATTGAACGAAATATATTCCTTTTTAGGTTACAGTAGATTCACAGCAATATGGACTCTATGCTAACATATTTAAGATTTGTATTCGTTAGACATTTGTTCAAGTGCTGTTAAGATATATAATGTTATTCTTACTTACCGGTGTAGATCCAAGCCCGTAATATGGTCCAATATATTATCAAGAATCTTCGACAAAATGTTATGTCTGCGCATATATGGCGCCAACATCAAAGAACAATTGAGACACCAACTTCGAACAGTATCATCCATGTCGGAAATCACAGTTATAAAGTCCTGTCTTATTAAGCACTATTTTCACAAACACATGGCGGTGTTGTAGTGATAAGTATTTAGTACCGGCGGAACATAAAACTCAACTTGACGCAACAAAACACAAACAAAACAAATGAAAAGACGACTACTGTCACTGTCAAATGAAATGACTGACAATAATAGGTATGTTACCAAATCGGTAATATAATCGATTTCTAAAAACCATGACTAATTTTATATCTTGGTTTGCATTAAACTAGTAAACCACACCAATTTCAAAATAAGTTTGTTCTTTACATTAAGGGTAAACAAGTCAAAAATTCTTCCATACAAACGTAGTCTAGAGATTACTCCACTGTTTGACGATGTACTTTCAAAATAAAAAAAGATATCAATTTGTCTCATCATTATCTAGCCCTGTATGGAACCGAAAAAATAAAAAAATAAAATATTTGAAAGTTATGAGCGTCAAAAGTTCCATATTTCAACACTAATTTTAACGTATCTTTGGGCGGAAATAAATACCATAAGAAGAAGGAAAATTAAAAAACGGCCTCCATACAGGGATAGATTAGTAATTCAACAATCCAAATAATTTTATTTTGATCAGATACATTCAGTAGTTTTTTCATGAAATCTAGACTCCCAAAGGTCTGTTTATAAAATTTCGCGCGCTCGTTTTCGTCCTAAATCATCATCCATTTCGATAAAAGATTGCAGAAGTGCTAATTCGTATGCGAACTAGCTTCTTACTGCTCATCACAGCATCTATATATTTCGCACGTGTTGTGGGATAAGATAGCATGCATTTTAACCTCGCGCACAAAATAGTTCGTGCCGTCGACTAGTTTAACCTTAAAGAGGCGAATCCGGATGGATCTATTCAGTGTTTCAGATAGATTATAAAAAAAAAAGATTCTTCGATCTTCTTCTTTAATCGATGTCAGATCATGTCAACATGCCTCAACCCTAACATAAATGGCGGAATATGTTTGAGCTGTGAAACGGAAGTAAAAATACTTATTAATTCAAGAAAATGAACACCACTAGGAATCTTTTTGAAAAGAAGTTATAATACTTTTAATATTTTTGTTTTATTTATTGTCCAGAAATGATTGTGACACAATAAAGTTTTTTTTAGTACTGTCCATGGGCATTCTCCTTTCATAAAAATCAGTTTAGCAGCTTAGGCATTCGCTCCGTCCTCGCCGCCGAGGCCCGTCGCGTGTTCTTTCAATAAATGCCAGTCAGCCCGGATATCGCTGAGCAATAGTTAAATCACTAGATTTAAATGGAGTTTCTTGTCCGTTCTTCTCCACGTAGGTATTTTCCGAACGGATGGTAGAATCACTTAATCATAATCCAGCCCTAGTTCTCCCCCCAGCGATGCCCTGAGCCGAGGTTCGTATCCCATAGCATCACTTGGTTGAACTGGGAGAGGCAACTAAAAAAAAGACGTGTGGCACTCGGGGACTGCCGCGGTAAAGCATAGCATTTATTCTAGATCCGGTCCTGGAAAATGCGTCTGAATGTCGAATTGTATAGAGTTGCAAAACCACAATATTTTAATTTTATCATACTCTTAAAAATTTATTAATAAATTATTTCCGATTAATGAAATTCTAAAAAACAAAACAAAAATATAAAATGCCCTTATTCACATTGAAATAAGGTCGCTTTTCCTTGATAAGCAAAAGTGACCCTTATTCTCATTAGCATAAGGTCCTTGATCACCATTGTCACAGAAACAGCTCAGAGAGACCGATAAAAGGATGTTTTTTTACGACCAACAAAAATTTTAAAACCCTCATATCTCAGAAACGGTTGGAGTTAGCGCATTTCTGACAAAAAATTTGCCCCCCTGCCCTTCGCTACTTCATCCAGGCGAACAAGATAGGATTTACCCCCCTCCCTTAACCGTTTACCAACCCCCGCAAAAAAAATTTCATTCTAAAAATACCAACACGGAAATCTAAAACACGTGCAAGTACATAGTAGTAATAGTATTTAAATCAATAATTTTTTATAAAAGATACAGCTACTGGGGGCTCGTGACGTCACTTCTATGTAAAAAAAAAGGTAAATCTAAGGATCAGGTGGTTAGCCAGCTCGCGAATATGTATCCTCCAACTGCACAGCATGATTTTCTACTTGTTTACATCTTTTTAGTTCGCCTATTAAGCGGTTTTAAAATTTTAAATTAACATTTTGTATTTACAACTTTTTTTTTTCGAATCACATTTAAACATATAAGTGGTTTATATTTTTGTAATCACCTCTAAAAATCCTTCATTTTGATACCCCACTCGATGGGTTTTGAAGAAAAAAAAATTGTTTCGTCCCCAATATGGCGCACAAAAGCCGCCATTTTTATTTTTTTAGCGTCTCTTATTTAAGAACACTTAGGCGGCCAAGCCCTATCTAACGATGTATTAATTATAAAAATCCATCTAGCGGTTTGCAAGATATGAGGTAATAAAGAATATTACAAACATACAAGATACGCGCGAAAAAAACATAACCCTTTCCTTGCAGCCGGGTCAAAAGTGTACAAAGGTATGCCGTCATGCAATATTTTAATGCTCTCTATCGTAATCATTTTACAAACTTTTATTTAATTTGCAATGTATGTAAGTGTGTTCGGGTCAAATCTTGCAACTGAATTTTAAAACAGAACCTCCACCGATTAAGAGGAAATTTTGCATACACGTTTAGTTTGTATGGCAGTGCATAGTTAGCTAAGTGACGACATTCTAAATCCAAGATGGCGGACCAGTTATTTTTTGTGCACTGCCATGATTATGGGTATCAAATTAAAGGGTTTGCTAAGAAGAATACGAAAACAGCTTGTTTTAAAAAAGAAAAACACGTGCCCAATATTTTTTTAGTCATCATACCTATTGTATGTTCATATCTTTCAGGTAGCAGACACACTTGCCATAGCAGCGGAGAGCGTACCAGAGAGTGAAGTGTCGGAGGGCGGCGGCACCGAGGGCGGCGCCTCCGCAGCCCTGCGCTCACTACACGATGGAGTTAGACTGACCAGGGCACAGCTCACACAGGTACTGCTCATTGAATATGTTCCAAGAAATTAAAACGCCTGTTCAACACTCAAAATCAGTCGCAATCTCATATCGGAGACAGTAAAAAAAAAAACAACCGACTTCTAAATAAAATCGCTCATCACCATGAGCAGCCTTTTTAATGTTCCCACTGCTGGGCACAGGCCTCCTCTCTATGAGAGGGAATGGGCCGTAATCCAACACTCGGGCCCAGTGCGGGTTGGTAGATGTCACATGACTTGGAATTTTGGTTCTAGGACATACCGGCTTCCTCACGATGTTTTCCTTCACCGTTTTGAGAGCAGTGAAGCTGATGATGAATAGGTATTTTTGAAAGATTGCGATTAAAAATACTAATGTTCTTAAGGTTTATTATCCCTCTGGGCAGTCAGTCCTGCTATCAACTAACTTGAGGTGATAGTAGATAAGAACTCACTGTGTGGTCAGGGGAAATAATACCACCAAGCAGAGTTGCTATGTTACATTTTTTTTTGGGAGCCTGGTGACCTAAAATACAGGTTTGTAAAAAACTTAGTTTAGGCACCAGTCTTTCCACAAATTAATTATACAATTATGTCTGTAGACTCCTTAATCTTTTGTCTGTAAATTTGTGGTAAGAAATAAAATAAATAAATATAAATAAATAGGACCTTTTGGCCTTGTCTCTGATATAGGATATCTCTGTTGATGGTTGTTGATGATAGAATAAATAGGCTTATAGAAATGAAAGTCTTATGTCGAGCACAGATAATGTAATACTAGCATACAGAAACCTCATCCCATACAAAGAAACCGTGCCGACGTAACTAGCGTTTATCGTCCGATTAAACTGATTATTTTTCTAAGAACATCGATCGCGTTCGGTTCCGTTCCACGGAGATTGTGTCAGCAGTTACTTGCTAGTAAAAGGGTTTTCTCGGTTCGTGACTATTTTTGAAATACAATGACGATTTGTTTTATAGTATTTTTTGCACGTTTTTACAGTTTCATTGTACCAAAATGTGTTACAAAGCAAATTTAAATAACCGAGCCTCAGAAATTTAAAACGGCGCCATCTATTGGAATCAATTTTAAATGATCCGTTCAAATAGTCTTTGAAATGTAAATTAAGAGCCCAATATTCCTTAATTTTGTGCTTAGGAGAGTTGATTAAACAAAAACATACAATTTTTATGATTAATTCTAGAAAATGTTAATTTTTAATAACAAATCGATGTATATCGCGCCATCTAGCGATATTTATTTGAACCAAATTATCTTTGTTAGCGCTGGGATTGCGTGTCCCAAACATTCACTGTTCAAAGATCTGAGGAATGTTCATCTCGAAGTCCATGTACAGTTTTAAGTTGTACATAGTATAACTGTTTGTTTGTTTATTTCAGGTGTTCAGCAGACACGGCCTGACGCCGGTATCTCCGCTCCGTGAGAAGTTTGACCCCAACCTACATGAAGCCTTGTTCCAACAGGTATAATTATTATTATCTTCTTTAAAGTTCTGCTTTTTAAAATATAAATAAATGACTGCTCGCGTGGACGTTAGTCTGCCTGCCAATTTTATAGATTATGACGTTGTGAAATAGTTGTTTTTAACGTCAGCAGTCGGGCTTAAGGTTACACTAGTCGATCATTCTTCCATACAAACGAAGTCTGCCGATTACTAAACTATTTGACGATGTACGTTCAAAATAAAAAAATAAATCAATTTGTCTCATCATTATCTAGCCCTGTATGGAAACAAAAAAATATATATATTTGAAAGTATGAGTGTCGAAAGTTCCATATTTCAACACTAATTGCAACGCATCTTTGGGCGGAAATAAATACCATAAGAAGGAAAATTGCAAAATAATTCAACAGAGCAAATAATTTTATTTTGTAAATATACATTTAGTCGTTTTTTCATGATATCTAGACTCCCAAAGGTCTGTTTATAAAATTCCGTGCGCTAGTTTTCGTCCTAAATCATCATCCTTTTCGCTACAAACTTGCAAAAGTATGTATTCGTACGCGAACTAGCTTCTTACTGCTCATCACTGCATCTATTTCTTTCGCACGTGTTGTGGGATGAGATAGCATGCATTTTAACTCCGCGCACAAAATAGTTCGTGCTGTCGACTAGGGCAACCTTAAGAAGCGATCTAAAAAGAGGTAAAAGCTGTGCAGTCGGAGGATACATATTCGCGAGCTGGCTGACGAAAATCATATGTATTCTCCGACTGCACAGAATGATTTTCTTCTTGTTAGCCCAAGCATTATATTTCATCCTGTCCAAAACCTCGCTAGGCTTTAACGCCATACTAATTCCCTTCTCCATCTTCTGTTTGCAGGAAGTAGAAGGCGCAGAATCAGGCACAGTGGTCGCGGTCAGCAAAGTGGGATACAAACTGCACGAGCGATGCGTGCGACCTGCTCTGGTGGGCGTCGCCAAGTGATGCGACAGCTGTGGTAGTGTAGGTGTGTGTGTGTGTGTGTGGGGGCGTAGGGACCCATGGGCTATGTTGTTGATGTAATAAATAATGTTAATGTTTCTAAAGCCTTTTTGTTACTTACCCCCGGTTTCTTAATTGAGAATTTGATGTTGAAAATGTGTCACAGCAAAACCATTAAGGCACTTCTGAATTAAAAAATAAAAACAAAATATGAATCTAGTTGCACATTCGCAAGCGTCAGTAGATATCTGTGGAGAAGAACTTGCAAGAAACTCCACAGACACTCTTTTTCCATCAGTTTTACTCATATTATTTATTGTACAAAAAACAAAAATACAAATACAGTAGGATTAATATGTTCAAAGGCAAGATTTAACCCATAAAACGGTTTAAATTACAAGTATTTGGCTACAAAATTCTTGTTGGAAAATTACAATTGTGAGAATGATGTAAAAAGATGTGCACGTAAAAGCGGATAGAGTAAAACAAACTACCCCAAAATACTATAATGAATTAAAAACAGGCCGAGGCAGTGAGCCTTCTTTAATGGCGAATTTTAACTGGTTTTCATACTAAAGTCCTAAGTACGAGTTTGACAAGTTCTCAGCTCCAAATTCTCAATTCAGAAACGGGTTGAGGGTCCAAGACACCGCGTCTTAAGGTAGCAATGCAATATAGAACTTTATTGACTTCATAAATAGGTGCACATTTCAGTAATCAGTAAGATACCCTTAGGGCCGTTAGGTACCACATCCGGTCGGAAACCGAGAAATTACGGTACCGAAGTGGCCGTAATACTTTTTTTAGGAAACCTTACGCACTACCTCCGAACTGTCTCCATCTATACTAATATTATAAAAAGGAAAGATTTGTATTTTTGTATGTAACGAATAAATTTAAAAACTACTGGACCGATTTCAAAAATTCTTTCACCGTTGGGAAGCTACACTATCCCTGGCTAGGCTACTTTTTATCCCTGTATTCCCACGGGAACGGGAACTACGCGGGTGAAACCGCGAGGCATCCGCTTGTCTGTCATAATACAGAATATTTTGAACTCAAATCTCGAACTCCAATCGGATGTAGTGCGTAACCGCCCTTACGACACGAAGTTACTATACTTACCTATCTAGGCATTGCTTATCTTTGCCATTAACATCTTCGTAGTCCGTAATGAGAGGAAAACATTTCCAAGAGGATTCTTCACTAAATATCTTACCATGGACACAAAGCAGTCGAATAATTTAATGTTACACTCTTTAACACATTTGTTGTAGTCAAAACTCAAGATATATTGAAATAGATTTGAAATAAAAAATATTATTTATTTATTTCAACCAACTTTGGATCATAGAATTAAACTAAATTAAAAATTATTATTATTCATAATCGTCTCGATATGTGCATCACTAGGCTTTAAAAACATCCCATACGTGCCTGTAAAAGTTATCGGACTGAACCATAGTTTAGCCGTGTTTAAACTTACCTGTCAAATCACAAAGTTAAGATCAAAGCACACTGAGACAGTTGAAGCGAAGCGTCGCGTCAAATTCTGAAGGGGATCTTCTGTTTATTTTGATAGGAATGTGTGCATTACGTTGTGAATATAGGGGTCAATATTCTATGTACAGTACCACTATTTTCTTAATTAAGGGACATTAAGAAAATATCATCGCAATAATACAAACGAATGCTAATTTCCATGTCCATCAATTATTAGATTTATCGTTTATAATAATTTGAGAACAGAACTAACTAATCCGGCTCGAAGGACCATTTAATGTACGGGTCATGAGTCCGTACACTGATTCGCCGTTAGTTGGTTGGAGAGAAACACGTCGCAGTTAGATCCACTAGTTAAATGTATTTAAGTTAAGTAAACTACAGTATAACTAAGATGGAAGGCGACTATTTCTCTCTCTTGGTTTGTATAGCAATACGGCTATAAGATCATTATCTACATTGGTTGCTTTGTTAAAAACAAAAAAAAAACATCTTTTATACGGTCAAACTATGACGCACATCGTTGGCCTAAAGAAGGTTGCCAGTTTGCAGAAAAAATATTATTGTTTTGATTTCTGTGTGAACAATATAGAGTTGTAAAACTTCCTTTAGCAGCTTTCCTCCCATTTTTAAAGCAAATGACATTAAGTTGATTGAGAGCGTCCGGTCTGTACCAAGTGCACAGGGCAACTGATAGAAAGCCGATGACTGACGAAACACTAAGTTTACCGAGGGACATTAAGAAAATAGCTGTACTGTACTTAGTTCTGAATTCAAATTATTATACACGATAAATCTAATAATTTACGGATATTGGAGTGAGCATTCGTCTATTTTCGGAAACGCGATGATTGCCGAGGGACAATAAGAAAATAGTTGTACTGTACATTTTTAGACTGACGCATCGCTTCGTTTCCACTCTGTCTCTAGTGTGCTTCGTCCTTAGCCAGATATTAGTTTTAAAATAAATAATGACACCTCTATCAATATTGTCAACATAATATGACCAATTAAAATATTTCTGTTTTTTACCTATGACAGCAATAATATAAAATGGCTTTTGTTCTTCCCAAAGTCGAAATTATATCAAATTCCATCTCGTTCTAGCTTCATAAGCCAGAAAAAGATAGAATTATGTTTTATTTAGTTGCTCACTCTAAAAATGGTAAATTAACAATACATACACAAAATTTGTTAATAAACACTCTTATATATAAAAATCTCGACACTGTTCTAACGATGGCTTAACACATTCTACATTCAAATCTATAGAGAACAGCTTCTGCGTAAAAAAAGTTTTGTATCAACCCAAGGGAATACACCACCGGGATAAAAACCCTAACTTTGAGATAGTTTGAGACCCTGTAAAGGACATAGCCTTCCCAGGGTCTAAACTATCTCCTCACCAAAATTTCATCTCAATCGGTTCAGCCGTTTAGTCATGAAAAGATAACAAACAAACAAACTGAATTACTTTCGCATTTATTATGGATTTGAATAAAGAATCAGTTGCTTTGGTCAGCTCAGAGATTTTTAAAAAAAAAGGCCCAAAGTCTGTAAATTTTATATTTTTTCTAAGATATCTTCCTAAATTGCTTAGATTTAGAATATTAATCCCTAGATCCTTTTAAGTTGTTATTAAAAGTATATCTGTCTCTACAGCATACCTTCTAAATGAAAGATATAGAATTATTCGTAATGACGGCTTAAAATTTTGTAGAACTTGAAAATTTAGACTGTATGAACGAATATATGTATGAATTGAAACCTATTCTTGATAACATTCTAAATAAATTGAATAAGCTGCTGAAAAGTTTTTAAGGGTGCCCTAGTCGGCGACACGAACTATTTTGTGAGCAGGGTTAAAATGCATGCTAGCTCATCCGACAACACGTGCGAAAGGGATAGACGCTGTGATGAGCAGCAAGATGCTAGTGCGCGTACGAATATACACTCCTAACGCTGTGATGATGATTTAGAATGAAAACGACCGCGCGAAATTTTATAAACATGCCTTTGGAAATGTGGATATCGTGAAAAAACTAATAAAGGTCAAAATAAAATTATTTGCATTTTTAAACTACTAATCTATCCCTGTATGGTGACTGTTTTTTTATTTTCCTTCACCTTATGGTAGTTATTTCCGCCTAAAGATGTGTTGAAATATGAAACTTTCGACGCTCATAAATTTCAAGGATATGACTTTTACTTTTATTTTTTGTTTCCATACAGCGCTAGATAATGATGAGACAAATTGATATATTTTTTTAACGTACACCGTCATACAGTGGAGTAATCTCCATACTACGTTTGTATGGAAGAATGACCGACTAGGGCACCCTTAAGTAAACTATAAACTAAAAATTAATTGAGTATTTTTTCACTGTATACTGTTATTTTGGAAAATTATACTAATTCGATAAAAAGAAAAGGTTCGGCACTTTAAGTAGCACATCGAATAGGTTAATATATCATCAAAGGAAATAATATGAAGTTTAATTTTGTTTATTTTTTGTAAAGCCTTCATCTAAAAATGAATTCTAATTTTCAATGGAATTAATAACGATGTAGGTATTACAAAATTTACTATTCGTGAAATACATACAAACAGGTTGTAACGGAACTAAAATATTGTTCTCCCATACACAGACAATTTTGTTTGAAAAATTCTTTTTTTTTTGGAATTGCCTAATGAGTTCCTTGGAGTAACTTGATCATTTAAATGGTCAGTTTTTTAAATAATATAATCACATCTTTCCGATACAGCCTTTATAAGTTAACAGGGTATCAAAAATGTAAGCTTACATTGAATCACAACAGTCCAAATTGTTTTAATAGGTTTACCATGAAAATGTTCTAAACATCTTTGTAGTGTACTTAAACTGTCATAATTTTAAAAGCTCTTGCAGACAGTTGCCACACGACAATGCGACAACGAGCGACAATGTTTTTTTATAAAAAATATTAATAATTTGAATTACCCAGACTGTTTTTTTTTTAATTAGCTTCGCTTCTGTCTACCAGAGCTTTAACGTGGTTTGTTTTCAGCAATTTGATATGAAAGCAACCATTACCCAAAGATAATTAAAATATTTAAGAATTGAGAATGATGCAATTTTTTTTTTATTTTAGTTTTATATAAAATTTAATACATAGTATAGTTTAGTATGAGAGAGAATTTTGTGTTTACCTAGTGCATTTATAAGATTTGTAGATAAATAATTATGTTTTCTATTTTCAATTCTAGGAAACTGTTGCACTACTAGCAACATACTAGATTTCTAATGACATGTGACTCTAATAAAAATGATTTTTATAAGATTGATCTATATCAGTAGGTTTGGGTCAAATATCTTAGTTTTCAGTAAACAGCGTGGTATTCTCTCTCTCAGCAAGTCTTCAGTAGAATTCCATTGTATAGTTGATTCAGACGTATGCACGAGTATGTAATGGAAGAGGGTAGTTGTTCTAAATATAGTTGGTTATTGTTATCCAAGTTTTTCATTTTATTACCTAACTATCCCGTACACCTAAAGCGATACCACTTGGTAAAAGTCTGGTGGGCTTTCTGTTAATATAAATCCCGGCACATAAGTTGGCAAGGATCGTTAGATACGCAGAAGTTGTTTTTTAGGACTCCTTGGCAGTGAAGCGCCAAGGTGGAGCTTGCACCTGCAAATTGGGAATCCGCTGGATGCGTGACCGGTCTTATGCATATCGGTCAATGTGGCGACAGCGACACTTTGTGGGAGGCCTATATCACTGGGACCCAGCGGTAAAAAAGAAAATTTGGCTCAAATAAATGCCACTAGATGGCGCGATATGCTTCGATTAATTACGGAATTGTGTGTAAAATTAAATTTATCTAAAATTGATCATAAATATTGTATGTTTTTTTTAAACAACTCTCCGAAGCACAAAATTATGGAATATTGGGCTCTTAATTCACATTTCAAAGATTATTTGAACGGATCATTTATAATTGATTCCAATAGATGGCGCGAATGTAAATTTCTGAGGCATGCCACTTGATGTTTTTTTTTATTTGTATTATAACACATTTTGGTACAATGAAACTGCAAAAATGTGCAAAAAAAATACTATAAAAATAGTCGCCACGATTCAAGAAAACCCTTTTACATGAAAGTCGCTGCTAACACCATGTATAGCCGTCGAACGGAACCGAACACGATCGAACTGCTTACAAAAATAATCATCTTAATCAGACGAAAAACGCTAGTTACGTCGGCACGGTTTCTTTGTATGGGTTGTGATGTATATTATCTGTGCCGCTAATAAGATGATAATGACGTCTTAGGATAAAATAACAACAGGAATACCTTACACAATACTTTAATATTTCACATAAGCCAGACGACTGGGCGTTCAGACAACAATCCTTCACAATACATTACATTAAATTAACACAATATCACGCTATTACACCCCGAAGGGGTACACAGAGGTGCTCCATAGTAGGTACACCCAAATTTTGTTTACGTCCCATGTAGCAACCCGGCACAAAACCGGTTTCCATGCTGTTACTGAGATTTCCAGATGGAAAAACCCAATAACACCTCATATCCTGCATTAATGCATATTAACGAGGCATATACATTACATTTTGTAATATTATATCGACCGAATACACACAAGAACCCCTCGACATTGTTTTAGTGCAAGGGTACACTGCAAAATTCTAATTTTCTTGCAATTTGCTACTGTGTAAGATACGACAGGACAGTTTGTATTAGGGACAGTTTGTTTCAACGTTCTGAGCCGCCGTTAAGCTTCAATCGAACTGTACCTAATATTCATTTATCTGTTTATAATTTAATGTATATAACTATGGACTGGAATTATGTTTTAAATTAATTAATTAATATAGAAAACTAGATTTTCGGCTATCCTATCATTCCCAAATTTCGTTTGAATGTTCGGCGGTATGAAAAGAAACAATTTTTTTTTATGATTCACAGTTATGCATTTAACATAAAAATATACCAATAGGTATGGCAAACATTCATCTAAGTCACCGCCAGATAACAAAAATATAAGTCGTTAACACCTGTCTACCAATGTATTCCAATATTTCAAAACGATACGAAACAAATGTAAAGGCAATGTCTCTAACACGAACAAACAACGTTTCGCGGTAAGGGGCGTCCGTGACCCTTTCACATACCATTCAGTAATAAGTTAATATCTCATAAACACGTGGACAGCTTTACATGATTTAAACGGATAATATGGTTCTACGCCTATACCTTTATTTGAACAAAAAATCATGTTTTCAAGTTACGTAAGACAAGTCGGATCAATGGCGAATTTTTTGTTATCTGGCCGAGAATATAATTGAAAATACTTGTAACAAATATTAACTTCTTCATATTTCTCTATATATAAAATAAGATCACGCCTGTGTCCTCGAAGGGTTGGCAGAGACGATAGTGGACCCACAATTCGGCAGTTATGTTTTTATTTATCTTAATTTCACTAATAGATTGTACTACAAAATTGTAGTTTTCGATGCAGAATTTTGGAAACTAAGAATAACAGAATAAAATATGAGAATTGCTTTGTCCCGGTTTTTGAATTTAGAATTTGGACATAACATCACCCCACTATTGAAAAATTTCAGATGGAAAACCCAACAACATATTGCCCACCCGGGCATCGAACCTAGAACCTCGTGCTCAGCAGTAACTTGTAATGTGTGTTCGGGTCAAATCTTGCAATTGAATTTTAAAGCAATTATCCTCTACCGATTAAAATGAAATTTTGCATACACGTTTAGTTTGGATGACAATGCATGGTTAGCTAAGTGAAGTCATTCTAAATCCAATATGGCGGACGGCCCAAGATGGCGGACCAGTTATTTTTTGTGCACTGCCATGATATGGGTATCAAATGAAAGGGTTTGCTGAGAAGAATACAAAAAAAAAGAAGTTATAATGAATAATTTATTTAGAACTCTAGTCTGAAATACTCAAGATGCGTTCAACACGTTCTTAAATCCAAATACTGAATTCAGAAATCGGTCCATTAGGACCCATTCTGAAATAACAATAAAAAAAGCTCGTTCATAACTTTTACCACATTATATTCTTGTATGGAACACTTTAAAACATTTTATACTATTATTATAATAGTTCTTTTAAAATAACTCCTACCAAACATTCTTCATGTATGTATGTATGGTAGACATTCACAGACTCATACATAATTGTATTTCTTTTCCAAACAATTCTCAAGTCCATATACCTTAACTTAGGTAAGTGAGTTAGCAGTTTCTATAAGCATATTCAATTATACGAACACTACGAATACAGAAAACAATCCCTTTTTTTTGTATTTTGCTTTTAAAGTCGGTTTATTTCTTAGTGGAAAAGTTCTTTTTTTATATTGTGTTGTGAAACAATATTAATAAACAGTTTTAAGGTTAAACTAGTCAACGGCACGAACTATTTTGTGCGCGAGGTTAAAATGCATGCTATCTCATCCCACAACACGTGCGAAATATATAGATGCTGTGATGAGCAGTAAGAAGCTAGTTCGCGTACGAATTAGCACTTCTGCAATCTTTTATCGAAATGGATGATGATTTAGGACGAAAACGAGCGCGCGAAATTTTATAAACAGACCTTTGGGAGTCTAGATTTCATGAAAAAACTACTGAATGTATCTGATCAAAATATAATTATTTGGATTGTTGAATTACTAATCTATCCCTGTATGGAGGCCGTTTTTTAATTTTCCTTCTTCTTATGGTATTTATTTGGGCCCAAAGATACGTTAAAATTAGTGTTGAAATATGGAACTTTCGACGCTCATAACTTTCAAATAATTTCTTTTTTTATTTTTTCGGTTCCATACAGGGCTAGATAATGATGAGACAAATTGATATCTTTTTTTATTTTGAAAGTACATCGTCAAACAGTGGAGTAATTTCTAGACTACGTTTGTATGGAAGAATTTTTGACTTGTTTACCCTTAAGGATCTTCCACCGCTTTTGTGCCGCAAAACGGTTACTTTCTAAAGCATACTCCTTAGTAACGGCTACGTTATAAGATTTGAAAATAATACATTTTATTATTGGTCCATGTACATTATTTGTGTAACATTAACAACACGATATTATTTCGCTACTTTTGGATACTCTTCCAAAACGACTTGGATGTTTAAGAAATATTTTTACACAGAAAAATTAATGGCTAGAATTTATTCATAATTGAATATTATGGATATAAAACTGTGCAAAAGAAGGTCCAATATTGATATTCTGGCTCCGAGCGGCCACACGGCCAGTACTACGTTAACATTGGGGAATATATACGCCTTAACTAATTTTTCATAAGCATAATTCGAAACCACCACATAGTCTAATCCCGGGATTACGTATGAGAAATCCCATAATACCGGGATTGAATTCTCTAACCAAAACCCTGTTCTGGTTAACTCAATACCACTTGGTAAGGCTAGCTTGTCAACTTTCGTGGTTCTCGTAATGACAAATGCCAGCTGGGTAGTTACTTTCCCAGTCATGAAAGATTCTGAGTATGCAACGGTCACCTATCCACGGATAAACCTTGGCAAACGTAGCTTTACCTTCTGTCGACACATCCAGCTGTTATTTCTCAGCCATGATGCTCCCCAGACAATTTAAAATTATATATCTGGTCGATATCACTATCTGGACACTATAAAAACCACGCCAAATCGATTAAGCTTATAGAAACCGTTTAAATTTCGACAATAACATTCTACAGCACAAATGTAGTCCAAAATATATTAATATATTTTCTACATTAAGCCTAACTGTTTAGTCTAGCCTTTCTAACAATGTTGAGACCTACTGACGCTTGCGAATTTGCAACTAGTCATTTTTTTTTTGTTTGACAATTCAGAAATAAACTATTTGATTTTTGTTGTGGTCAGCTTTCAGTCAAACCCATATTCTTCCGGCCAACTTTGTTCCCTGCCTTCTGTAACTAATCCGAGAGAAATGAGTCCAGATTGCCACACCAGCGTTTTTTAGGCCTGCCTCGGTACAAAGCCGTCTTCAGGTACTCATTGTGAGGTGATCCTGGCCCATCTGTTCCCAGCTGAATATCTAATACCTGAATCTCGGAAACGGCTCCAACGATTTTCATGAAATTTAGTATGCAGTCAATCTAGCAAGGTTTAGTTTTTTGAAAACGTCGTTTTCTCTAGTTTCACCTGAGCAGATGACCACTATCTCACCTGATGGTAAGCGATGAAGTGGTCGACGGTGAAGCACGCTTGCCTAGAAGAAACCTATTCACTCTTGACTTAAAGACTCCCAGGTTGTAGCTATCAGGAAACACAGACACCGGCAGGGAATTCCACTTATTAGCTGTACGCATTATAAAAGTGTTTCCAAAGAGTTTGGTGCGTATGGGTGGGATGTCCACAATGTACCGATGACGCATCGCCATGTCTAGTAGTCCGAAAATTGCCTTTTTGGTTACAATAACTGGGCAGAACTTATACATAAGTTTTCTCGGTGAATTTATTTAATTTATTACAATGATACGGTATTTGTTGTTGACCATGTCTTCATCCCAGTCGAGTACATCCACTTAGAAGCCCTCCTGATAAGCTTTGGAGTCCAGCCGCGCCTGCAGCAGCTCGAGCTGCCGCCTCGCCTCGCACTGCGGGAAGTTGTTCAGTTCGTAGTATTGTGGTGCGATTTTCAGGAGCCATTCCGCTGTGGAAACAAAGATATTGTTGTTAGTCTATACTAATATTACAATGTCCGTCAGGATTGAGGAGCCATTTCTCGTATTTTAATGAAATTAATAAATTTATTTAGGTATTTTAATGAAATTAATAAAGGAGAATGCTCATGGATGTATGGAATCCCGTACCATGATGCATCAAAATTTAACTTTGTTTTTTTTAGACTACACTGATCATGTTAACTCTTACAAAAGTTCTTTTTGAAAACAAAACCCGGATTTCGGAGTTATTTAAAAAAATCGAAAATAACCTAAAATTTGGTCTATTTTGTACGACGCTACCAACAACGTAATTTATATAGACACGATATACAAGGATGTTATAGTTATTTATTACACAAAAGAAACGATTACTGGTTCGTCTTTTCATCAAAAATCGATTCTATTAGATACATTCTGTCTACATCTTTATGACCGGCTGTGAACGGCCAATTAACCATAGATAAAATAATGATAATCTTTTAAATAAATATTCTATGAGATTCTATTATATTCTAGTTTATTTTTAATTAATGTAGAATCGACTTAGTATATTTTTTTAAAGTGATCATGACTCTTTCAAAAATCAAGGGTAAGTTAATCATATCATGTGAAACGGAACGTCATTTAAAGGGAGTAGTAACAATATCCATACTTTTAAACTCAATATTAAATTCCCTATTCAAAAATCAAATCCCCGACGCGTAATGTCGTAAAAAAATATAAAACTAATTACTATATAATTTTGGTCTTGATGCGTGAGACTTTTTGGTACCACTTTCGGTCATTCTCCTTTATTTTTATATATAAGTTTAAAAATTTTGTAGGATCAATCCTCGATTTTGTAGTATAATACTTCAAAAGTTATATGAACATAAAGGTGGCTCCTCAATCTAAATGTTTGGATTGAGGAGCCACGTCAGAACTAGGAACATCATGGATAAATATTTATCATAATTAGGTATGATTTTGTAGTATTTGAGAATATTTAGTAGGCAAAATCTGAGCTCGGTTGCATTAAAATTAAAAAAGTTACCACACATTGTAAGTGGCTCCTCAGACCATACATACGACTCGTCATTATTCAAAGAAGCAGTACTTCAATTAATGCGAAATTTCTGCATCATTTAGTAGTAAGTATATTAGATTTGTAGGACAAGAATCAGTAATTAAAAATTAGTGCATTGGGAAATATGGCACATTTTAACTGGCTCCTCAATCCTGACGTTAGCGTATCTACCTGAGATCACAACGTTACTGTACCTACCTGAGATTACAACGGAATCAAAAACCAGAGACACTAACATTTAGTATGAATGTCTACTAAATACTTAAGTAGAGATCAACATTGTATATATTCGGTATCTGAAAAACAGATTACTTTTCAAAATTCCTTAAGAATTCGCTATTAAGGGTGACCATGTTATATGAATTAAACCAGGATAACAAGTTTTTTTTAATTTATTTTTTAACAAATCGACAATACAGAAATATAGGTAAGGTGTACAGATATTCTTCATATGTTTTAGGTATTTAAATCAATTTCTACATAAGTTAAAGAATTAATTAATATAGGTTGGTCGGTGCTTTTACGAATTTTACAGTGAGAATCATAATCGTCGTAACAAAACATCTCATCCTTCATTGGGTAGTGACATTTATAGTGGCCCATGCCAGTGTCGCTAATTCCAGGTATAAATTCTATAACGCCTATTAATGTATATGATCTACTTGTAATCATTATAGATTCTGGTAGCTCGTTTACTCGAAACTTCGTACAAATATTTAGTTCAAATGAAACTGTGTTTGATAGAGTATATTTGCACATTGTTTGGTGGTTACACGCCGTACAAACGTTTATTCTTCATTCATATAACATGGTCACCCTTAATAGCGAATTCTTAAGGAATATTGAAAAGTGATCTGTTTTTCAGATACCGAATATATACAATGTTGATCTCTACTTAAGTATTTAGTAGACATTCATACTAAATGTTAGTGTCTCTGGTTTTTGATTCCGTTGTAATCTCAGGTAGGTACAGTAACGTTGTGATCTCAGGTAGATACGCTAACGTCAGGATTGAGGAGCCAGTTAAAATGTGCCATATTTCCCAATGCACTAATTTTTAATTACTGATTCTTGTCCTACAAATCTAATATACTTACTACTAAATGACGCAGAAATTTCGCATTAATTGAACTACTGCTTCTTTGAATAATGACGAGTCGTATGTATGGTCTGAGGAGCCACTTACAATGTGTGGTAACTTTTTTAATTTTAATGCAACCGAGCTCAGATTTTGCCTACTAAATACTCTCAAATACTACAAAATCATACCTAATTATGATAAATATTTATCCATGATGTTCCTAGTTCTGACGTGGCTCCTCAATCCAAACATTTAGATTGAGGAGCCACCTTTATGTTCATATAACTTTTGAAGTATTATACTACAAAATCGAGGATTGAACCTACAAATTTTTTAAACTTACTACTAAATAAGTATATTAATTTCATAAAAATACGAGAAGTGGCTCCTCAATCCTGACGGACATATACACCGTGAAATTTAATTGGTTGTTTTCCCGCGGCAGAACGACTTGCCTTAAGGAGTACTTTCGAAGCATAGAGGTAAAGTAAAAAAATAACGATGTTTTTGTTTTAAAATAATTTAAAAAATATTCATCAACTCGAAAAAGTGAGTTACAATAGTAACTTGTAGGTACTAGGTACTACTCGCGTCGCCACCGGCAAAGAAAAGCGATGCACAAGATAATGTTCAAACCAAAATAAACTCTCGCACGTAGTGATACGTCATAAAATAGTTTGCAAGGAACAATACCACTGCTAAGCCGACAAAGCAAATACCGATTTATTAAATGTTTAAAGTAAAATAAGCTCTCGCGTGTAGTAATACGGCATAAACTAGCCCGCGCGCAACATTATCAAACGGAGCCGCCTTCGAACCTAATCCTTTTGACAGTGATCCTGACCTACTTAGCACCCGGGTCAACGCCCCGCTGTCGTTCGGCCGTAGATATCGGGAGGCATTACTATTGGTTCGTGATCGCTTTCGAGTTAAGTTTTTCACAATGTTAAATATGCCAGTTTTTGTTTCTAATATTTTACATAACTACGAAACGATTGTATTACATAGAAAAAACCATTTCGCTGCGGGAAAACAACCATTTAAATTTCACGGTGTATTACAAAGCTGAAGAGTTTGTTTGAACGCGCTAATCTCAAGAACTATTGGTTGGAATTGAAAAATTTTGTTTTGGATAGTCCATTTATCGAGGAAGGGTATACGCTTTATAACATCACGCTGCAACCAATAGGAGCGGAGCATAAATGCAAAATGTTGCAAAAAAGGGCAAAAATATTCCTGAAGAGCTTCCGTTGCGTGCGCTGCGTAAACGGTTTAAATTACTCAAATATCATGTATGATGGAATTGTTCCTCTTTAAAAGTTTAACAAAAACCTCCGCGACAGCATATTTCTATCTTTTAAGATTGACTCACTCTAACCTTTTTTTTTGGTAAAGTTATAACATCTATACTAATATTATAAACCTGAAGAGTTTGTTTGTTTGTTAGGTAGGTAGATAGATAGCCAGTTGATGGAAGCGAAGCCACGAGGGTCAGCTAGTTTAAGATATATTAATCCTCTATCTGTTTTCCCAGGTTGAATGTAAACTTTCCAATGCGCATAGCCTTTGGCAAAGCGCACTACTGTTTTAGTAGAAGATTAACTAAAGCACAGCCATTTGTAGCCAACTCCAGACCATCCAAGTTATTTGATGTAAACTGTACATTGTATCAAGAATTGTTTTTAATGGACTGCCCAAAACGGAGGAGTTTTCAATTCGGATATCTCTGTTTTTTTTATGTGTTCAGGTAAAACTTATTTATATATAGATTTACAAAGTTATTTTTTTATTTATAAGAGTATACTCTCGATGTCCCTTTGTCACCAAATCAGAATCTGATGATGGGATTCCACGGAAATCGAGGGAACTCTTTAAATATTATAGGCAGAGACATATAGCAATTTTGGCATTTTCTATAACATGGCAAGCATTTGATCTCAGAAAATATCATTTGGTGAAGTGGAGCTGATGAAGAAAACCACAGTTGGCCACTAGAACTCCTTAATAAGTAAATTGGCGAATAGGTACAAAAGACACCAACTTCGGATAACAAAGTTATTTTCGCTTGTTGTGTTTTGCTATAGAAGTCAAATAGGAGGGTCTCAATTCGACGGTATGTTTGTTATGCGACTGCTTCACCAAATTATGAACCAATTATGATCATTTAAATTTGGTCAAGATCTGACGAGGTTTTAAATCCTTAATAATGCGTATTTTCATGATAATATAAGGTACCAAAACTAAAAAGAATAAAATAAAAACTCTTTTTAACAAAAAAAAATTACAGACTTCCAAATAAAAAAATTACAAAGCGAAAAATAACTTTCTGATCGGAAGTCGGTGTTAAAACTAATAATAAGTAACATAGACACATACTGTTTTTAAATTAGTTGTTCAAGTTCCACCACCTGACAATGTGCCCGCGCACTTAGACTGACATTCTGGGTACCATAGCCAGCCTGGCTCCACCCAAGAGCATGGAGGCTTTCTGTCGAGCTTCACAGGCGTCACGGAGCGTCTTACTCCCTACAAGCCTGAGTCCCAGCAGTGGGCACATTGTGCTTTACTCACGTTTAATATCCGTGACAGTCCTGATGTAGTTCTTGGTGGTGAGTACAAACTCGTTGTAGATGACCCAGTCGGGCTTGTGGTCCAGACACGTGCTGGGATGCAGTTGGACGACTTGGTTGTCCTTCACGGTGAGGTAGTGGCCTGTTCGCTCTAAGTGGGCTACCTGGAATGTAGAATACATAGCTTTAATATAAAAATAAGTCAAAATGGACAGGTAGCATACCAAAAACTCTGGCAGAATTGCTAATAAAACATGACCAAGCTTCCTGTCTACTTCTTTTTAACCCCCAACGGAAAAAGAGGGGGGCTTTTTAAGTTTGAAGTGTGTATTTGTGTATCTGTCTGTGGTATCATAGCTCCTAAACGGATAAACCGATTTTTATTTAGTATTTTTTGCTTGATAGGTGACATTATCGAGAGTGTTCTTAGTCATGTTTGATGAAATTACGAAGATTAAAAAGCATGAAAAAACAAGTCGTGGGTTTTGGAAATATTTAATTTTTACTTGTGGCTAAAGAATTAGCTAGGTGTTTCCTGAGAACTAGAACCAGAGAACAAGCATACTCCATCGACGACCACACCCTCGCTTACTATCAGGTAAGATAATGGTCAAAGCCTATTTAAAAATCATCAGGTTCTAAGGCTGTCACTATACGTCTGTCATAAAAACATGATGTGTGTCCCAGTATTCAGTAAAACAGTAATGAATGTTATTTACCTGCATAAAGAATCCATTAACTAGTGCTTTCCTTATATTAATATAATAGTCCTTGCTTGTGAACTCTGTACTTGTTCGCTTTAAGTTAAACCTGCAACACACAATTTTACAAATATTAGATGACATCAAACAAACG
Organism: Orthosia cruda; assembly: GCA_964057195.1. Classification (NCBI taxonomy): domain Eukaryota; kingdom Metazoa; phylum Arthropoda; class Insecta; order Lepidoptera; family Noctuidae; genus Orthosia; species Orthosia cruda. The sequence goes on along the minus strand of OZ059856.1, from coordinate 710,759 downwards.
ATAAAGTCGAAGATTTTCCAACGGACAATGGAGTGCAGCATAAAATGTGTTCAGAGCCCCTACAAGTTTCACGAACTAAAAACGGAAAACAGCTACATTTTCAGCGAAAATTTCTCAATAACTACAAGATATATGATAAAAAAAATAATGACAAAAATACAAAAAACGACACAGGTCCGTCGTCTACAAGCCCTTGAGCGAGACAGAATGCCTCGCGCGAGCGCAGCGGTTTATAAGGCATTATTTAGACAATTTATTACAATAAAATAAGCACTCACAAATATAATATAAAAATTGGATTCGAATGATAAACACCTCAAATTTCAAATTATTTACCAGTTATTTTTATATTCAACATATTCTTATGCGTTTCATATATCTTTCGCATATGATAAAATTGCTTTTTTTCCGCGTGGGTAAGATTTTTTTTAAAGTACCAATACAATAAACTTTGAAAAACAAAATTTGTGGCTTACTAGTCTTACTATATGCCCAGTCCATACCATTTTATGCAGATTATTATTCGTCACCAGTAAAGATGAAAAAACAATTGAAAAACCTGGTGTTTCGCGATTACGTAAAAACGTGTGTTAGGATTTTATTTTTCTAATTTAATTTGAGCAGTTATCAAAATATTTATTGTACATTTACTAGATAACTATGTGACGCATAAAATTGCATTAAAAGATTTATCATATATCTTGGCGTTATTGAGAAATTTGCACTGAAAATGTAGCTGTTTTCTGTTTTTAGCTCGTGAAACTTGTAGAGGCTCTTAAGCGAGCAGGTCGCATTAGAAACGCTCCATAACTCAAGTAAGAAACAACAGCTAGGCAGTTAATAAAAATTGTGAATTAATTAAATGTTTTTGGTATGTCAAATTTGCTAAATGTGTCTAAAAATTTATTATTCAATCTAATATTCAATGTATCATTCAATCTCATAGGCATTTAATGTATTATTCAATTTCATCTTCAACGAATTATTAATGTAATGTAGTATAATGTACTTAATTTATTTATTTCAATAAGGCATGCCAACAACCTATTCGCAATTACATTTTATAGACTGAAATTTGATGGAATTTGATTTTTAATTGGTGTTGTTTATAAATAATCTTTTGTGTAGGTACTTGCAGGATTCTATTCAATGTTGTATGATAATAATATAGATAATCTGGAGGAACATTGCCTCCTAAAACACAGGCTTTTGGTCTAGTCTAGGAGGCAGCAGTTCACCTTTGTTTTTTGTTATTAGTGGGATTAGACTGGACACGTCGCACAAATACACCAGGAGAAATGGGCGAAGATCATCACTCCACTGTCCGGGTACAGATTAGCTCTTCGTAAACGACAAAATACTAGATATGTAGTTTTCAATGAGGCCCTTACAGTGCGTTTTATCTCAGAGAGAAAGCTAATGTCCCAGTAGTGGGCACATTATACCTTAAGGCACTTGTCCCACAACCGATGATCAACGAGAAGCGAGTAGAACTAGAAAGAGTTGGCGAGCAGCGAGAAGCGAGTATGTTGTTCCGATAGTTTTCCGGCTATAAGCGAGTGTACTTGTGCGACGGGCGATTACTACGGTAAAATCCGCTGGTCGGTCTCTCGGCGTGAGTTCTGACCGCCAACTGAGCATCGCTGAGCGAATATAGCTTTGATAGCCCTTGTCGCTGTGACAAACTTGTGAAGAGAGAGAACTTTTGTAAGTTACTTCAGCGAGAAAATAGTTGATAGCTAATCGCTTACTCGTCAGCAGTGAGACAAGTGCCTGAGCCTGAATGTATGCTGATAACATTAGGGAGTGACGTACCTATCCATTATCCTGCTGAGCTGCTGTCGCACATTGTCTCCGGACTTCAGTGATCGGTAGTTGATGAAGTTGTCATAGCACCAGTGGGGGTCTTCCATGTCTGGAAACATAACAATATAAGTGTTATTTATGTATTAATCAAAGAGAGGAGAAGCAAACCAGAGGGGTGCTTGTGGCTAAGTATTACAGTCATACGGGTACTGGGTGGGAGAGGAGTGCCGGTTGGCCGATTTCCCTAACTACTACTGCCACCGAAAAATAGTAGGTGGCGGGGTCACTGACCTAGTCCCGTCACAGGGTGACCAAGGGTGCCATACACGGGGTCGTCTGGCGCCCATGTGCTGGTTTGGTCCCTGGGGTGGTCACGGCTTACAATGTGTTCTGGAGCACCGGTGATGGAGGATACTCCCCAGAGACTCCTCCGGTGTCGGACAGTCGCGGCGGGTTGGCGGTGAGTGCCAATGCATGCCCGTGTTCCCATCATAAGCGGCACAGGAGGACACCGTGCAGTTTTAGTGGGTTGGAGTCCCACATAACTGCACTATCTCCCCGTGGTAGTGCAGTATGCATGAGCATTTCTCCAAGAGAAAAAAAAAGACAAATAGTTCGGTCCGTGTTTGGTTTAGTATTCATAATACCGAGACTCCTCCATGCCTCAGAAAGCATGCTAAGGTCCCTGCTGTCATTTTTAGGTTTTCTTTTAGTTTTTAAAAGCGGTTGCTCTTTACTCTAGTCTAGGTCAGAAGTGACCTGAACCTGACCTTTACTCTAAACATGAATACCACTACTTTGTAGTGTCCTACCGAAGCCGAAACTAATTAGATCGCCAGAATCTTCGGCCGAAGCCCAAGGCCCTTGGGAACACTTAGAAATTCAGTTCAAAATAGCCAACTTTCTTTATTTTGTTTTTGATGTGGGTATTTTCTGTTTAAGAGCAGATTCTATTATGGAAACTTTCTTAACTTGGCACTTACTCTGTTTAAAGGCGTGGTACACATTGAGCAGCGTGAGATGGTCTCCGTCGATGTGCGCGAACCTCATCTTGGCTTCGTCAGCCGCCTTGCGCGCTTCGTTGGGACGCACGAAGCATTGCTGGACTGGAACAGTAAGGAAAAGTAAGTTAATTTTATGGGTTTACTAATGATAAGCACAAAACATATTGCCATAATTTACATTGGCATAATTCAGCATAGTGATCATTACGCATAATATTTGTGCGGGACGGACGTGATCGATCAAGGCCCCAGGCTGACTGAAGGTTGTAAGGCTTCAGCTTGAACGCGTTGACGCCCCTTGCACCTATTGTTCAGTTGTCTTCGAGCAAGTATTGACCCTGCAGTGGTTGGAAGGCTGCCAAGGATGTTGAGGGGAAGGCGTGATGTCCAGCTCAGAAAAAAAGTCAGGTTTTCATGTCCAAAAGCGACGTCTCTTCATGGTCTCCGTTACGCAAAGTGACGTGGATTTAATATTTAGAAATAATGGCTACGATTAGGACGGTGTCTCAGCGCACTATCCTACTAACACACTTGACCGTAACGAGGACCTCGAAACAACGACCGCGCATAAACTTTAATTATAAAATTAATACCTTATGGCTAGTCGCTGAAAACCAACAGAAACCCCCCTTCTACTGAACCGATTTTGATGAGACTTGTGTCTCTGGATAGGTCTCGAGAAGACCTTCCCTCCGGACCTGGGTCCAGGTTCCTATCTGCTACCTTCACGGAGCCCTTGCGTTGAGAACGCCTAATAAGGGGAATTTCAGTCAGTTTGTAGCTTTATATGCTACTTTACAATACAATGGTGCACTTTAGTGCCAGGGTACCAGCGAGGGACTTGTAGCCCTACTCCTGGACCGTCGATCTGTGACAGTTCCACAGCTTCATCTGTCACCTTCACGGGCACAGCCACGTGAAAGTGCGAAAACATAGCTTCAGTGCCTGTTTTCGGCATATTTCGTGAGTTTGTACTCGAGCTGGTGGGCGGATCTGCATTCACCAACCGTCATCGGATAGCCCTCGCGATGGGCTACCCCATGGTGGAAGTCCGGTGGATACAGCTCCAACCCTCGATCCAGTATTCACTCTGATGTGGTCGACGATGCGAGAAAACCATGGAACCTCTTACTATATTAAGTCGGTTAGTTCCCTAACCATCAGAGCTAGGCTCCTTCCAAAAATGTGGTTGGGAAGCTGGAGAATTGGGCTATCGAATGGTAGTACCCTGATGGGTGTACCACCAGCCCTTCTGGGACTTCTGATGCCGGGAAGCGGCCGAAATAGAAAATATCGTGTTGTTCCACGGCTTTAACGCCTCTGTGTGTGTATGTGTAGCTATATATTAGCTATGTGTTGTGACTGAGTCCAGGCGTGTGCCCGAGGGTCCCCAAAGGTAATGCTTCAGATAGCATATCAATAATCCTTCAGGCACCAAGTGTGTCTGAAGGTAGTGGGCCCTCTGGCAGACGCGTAGAAACGTCCATGCTGGCACATACAGACACATTATTTCAAGTAAGTAATATCTATGTACTAGAATTACATAGATGCCATCTATATATAGGGCCTGGACACAGTTCCAGGTCACCCAGAAGCGCTAAAACGCTTATAACCAAAATTCTATTTACTTACTTGAGCAAAAATGCATGTATTTACCATCTCAGAGTGAAACTGTTTTAAACCTGGCTATGTACTGTTATTATGTACAGTTTTTCAGTCATAGCACCAAGGTATACTATCTAGAACACCTAGGTGGTGTTTCCTAACAAAATAAATGTGTAAGGTAAATAATACGATTGGTAGGTGGGCAGAGCGCACCTATCGATACTTGCGACCCGGCCATTTTCGGGGGGTCCAAAAAACGTAAACAAATATTTTTTATTTGCTTAAAATACTACTTACACATTTTATCTATAGTATATTAATTCTAATTATACTAGATAACCGTATTTTAGGTACTATAGGCTATTATAAAGCCCTCAAAACGCTATTCTAAAATACCAAATTTGTCTGCTTACGCGCCAGACTATATATATCGTGCACCGCCATCTGACTGCTCATTTCGAACTAAACGGCCATGGCGGTCGGTCATGTTTACGGAACTTGACTTGTTTTGATTTTGCTTTCTTTCCGTAACTACCGCATTTAGTATGTATGTAACGATTCTAATTTACTCTTTAGACCCCATATTTACTTAATACATACTCATATACACTAAAACATAATGTTTAGTGCCTCAAAAAGTGGTCGAAATTTTATGTTTGAAAAAACTATAAAAGAAAAATTCTCGTCTAAAACTGTTTAGTACGAGCTAGCGCGCTGGGGTAAGCAGACGTATGTTTGTTCATAACATTTTATATTTACAACAAACTATACTAATATTGTTTGTGATGCCCCGTCGCGAACATCTCTCCCGCCGTGCAGTGTCGCGTCGACCCGATGTGTTGACGCGGCGCTGCATCACGCATAGTGAGCGACGCACGTCGGCAGCGCGCGTGCCACGACGCTCAGCGACACGTCGCTCTGCTCTCGCCGCGGGAACTCTGCTACGCTCATTTCGGTAGTGACGAATGAGCTTCTTCACCGGACGCTTTAGAGTGCCGCCAGTGGTGCGCACCTCAGCGATCCGGACTTCTCTATCAGGCCCAGGGTATATGGCCTGGATGCGGCCTCGCGGCCACGGGTTGCGTGGCGGCTGGCCGTCGGCGACGGGGGCGGGGTGGCCTCCTGCAGGCCAGGCCCGCAGCTATGGGCTCCCGCCGGTTTTGGAGCACCGGCAGGCAGCCTCGGCGACTGGCCTCCTCTCGGAAGGCCTCTCGGAGCTCTGTCTGTGTCTCGTTCGTGGTGAAAACGCCGTGTGATGGCGATATTCACGACCTCTATTGGTCTATCTGTTGGTCGGTGAAAGCGCCGTATGATGGCGTCATTCACGCCCTCTATATGGTCGGTGAAAGCGCCGTGTGATGGCGTCATTCACGCCCTCTATATGGTCGGTAAAAGCGCCGTGTGATGGCGTCATTCACGTCCTCTATATGGTCGGTGAAAGCGCCGTGTGACGGCGTCATTCACGCCCTCTATATTTCTCTGAAAATCCGGTTTCCTACCCGGCTTCTTCTCGATGGAGACTAGCTTTGTAAGAGCTGTCTCGTTACTGTCGGGCACTTCTATGGCTTCTTCCCGCCATAGCATAGGGGTCTCTTTGTGCCCGCTCTCTAGCCGCCTTATGTCGCGGTTCAGGATGTCTTCTGCCCTCTTCTGAGGGTCAGAAGCTGGCTTATTTGGCTTGATAGCCAACGATTCTGTGGCAAAGATTTCACGGAGCCGCCGGTTCGGTTCCGTGTCTCGCCCTTCAACGGACTGCATCCCGTTGATATGATCCAACCGCCTTATGTCGCGGTTGGAATGTCTTCTGCCCTCTTCTGAGGGTCAGAAGCCGGCTGTACATAGATTTCGCTGGCGAAGAATTCACGGAGCTGCTCGTTCAGTTCCGCATCTTGCCCCGCGTCAACGTTCCGAGTTCCGTTGACACGATCCAACCGCCTTATGTCGCGGTTCAGGATGCCTACTGCCCTCTTCTGAGGGTCAGAAATCGGCTATACAGCTATGGCAGAGATTTCACGGGACCGCCGGTGTGGTTCCGTGTCTCGCCCTACAACGGACTGCGTGCCGTTGACATAATGCACCTGCTGGCCCAGTGTTCTGGTGTGTGCACCATGCAATGTCCAGCCCATCATGGTCCTTGACGCGATGGGTTGGTCTCTTGGTCCCCTACGGACCTCAGTGGCCAGCAGCAAATGCCAGTTGTCTTGTCCGACGAGTGTCTTCGGTACTCCCGCCGGATACATAAGCTCAGACGTCAAGTCTTGAAGGTGCCTGCATCGTGCCAGGTCCTTAAGATTGACTGCCTGTGGAGACAGGTTGAGCTTCGAAATGGTGCGCGCATTGAAGGGCACCCGATTATTCAACTGGCTTGTGCGAACGACTGTTATTCGTCTCGATAGTGGAGTATCGATCCTAGTGTGTCCTATGGCATCGATCTTCAGTGGCTCAATTGGGCCCACTGCTCCTACTCGCTGAGCGATTGCTTCGTCGATCAGCGAGACGGTAGACCCGTCGTCAAGGAGTGCGTATGTGTCTGCCTCTCCCGCCGGTCCTATGACCCGGACCGGTATCATCTTCAGGAGAGCTTGACTCGAATTAGTTCGCGAACTAGCCACCGTTTCCTGCGACTTCTCTGTCTGAGGCTTCCTGTTGTAAGGAAGTCGATTGTGCGTGGCGGTGCACCCCTTGAGGCCACACTGCTTCTTGCTGCAGCTGTGGTTCTTACGACGGTATCTAAGGCAGCGATAGCACAAGTTGTATGCTTGGCTAGCTCCCATTTTTTGTCACTTGCTGCGTCTCTGTACTTTATGCAATCAGACGAGTAGTGACCCTCTTTGTCGCAAATTCGACAGTGGCCTACCGGCTTCGCGGTAGCTACGTGCGTCCTCTGTGTGACGCGTTTTCCCGCCACCGAGTCCGTTTCTTTAATGTTCTCGGGCGGTGCGAATGCACTGCAGAAGTGAGCTTGCTCTGTTATAAAGTCGCTGAAGAGTGACAGGTCTGGCAGCGACTGATACTTTTCCGTGTACGTCCTGTACCATAGTACACGTAGAGAATTGGGCAGCTTCTCAGTTAGCTGGCGCATCAGCTCAGCGTTGAGTAAGTAGTGTCCCTTCTTGAGGGCCCTCAAGGTGACGACTCCGCTCCTGATCCGACTTGCAAAGGTGCATATATCTTTGGGCTGTTCGCTGCAGCGTGGCAGCCCTCTGAGTCGGTCGGTTTCAGCCTGAGCTATTGAGTCGGGACGTCCAAATTGTAGCTCCAATTCTCTCATGATCTCATCCGGTTTCGCGTTCCCGATGAGTTCTGAGCTCACTGTCTCCAGTGCGCGACCACGCAAGCTCCTTCTGAGTCTTGCCGTGTTTTCAATGTCGCTGAAGTAGGCAACAGTTGCCTCGTAAATGGCTCGAAAAGTCAGCCATTCTGTGTGAGCTCCACCGAAGTTCGGCAGAGTCAACATAACCTGCGACGCCGTTCGGTTAGGCGTCCATGGTTCGATTTTTCTGTCGGCTAGCGACGCTATAGCGGTTGTCAACTCCGTTAGAAACGGACGGAGTGACTCTTTCGCTTCTATTTGCCCTGGTGGCTCCGTCTTGGACGGTTCGATGTTAGCCCTCGTCTTTGGTTGGTCTATATGGGTCTGGGAGTCCGCTACAGCGTCGCCGCTCGCAGGTGGAGGCCTATCTTGCTTCCCATTGGCGACGTCGTCCTCCCTCAACGGTGTGGGCTCTGGCGCCTCTTCGAGCCAGGAACGCACGTACTCTTCATTCGAGTCTCTGTCATCCATATATTCCGCTTCAGAAGGTTCTTCTTCTGCTCTCTGAAGGGCTAACTGTGCAAGCTCCAACTTAATCTTTAGTAAGTCTTCGCGTGCCTTAGAGATTTTTCTCTGTGACCGGGTCGTCTTGCTTGTAGACGGCGGTCTCCTATGTTCATTACGGGCGTCACCCCGGGTAGCCATTATTTCCTTATGTACAAAGGTCTTGTCTTGGATCCTTTGTTTTTCATCAGAAGGCTTCAGTGTTCCTTCTGAAGATCCTTCTTCTCTCGATGCCTTCCTGCATGTGCTCGGTTCCTGTGGTTCCTCCTCTTGGTGTGTGGGCGTATTGTCACCTATCTGTGACACGGTTGGGCTCCTGTTCGGTACGGACTGTTCAGTCCCATCAGTCGTTGTCGGCGAGCGTGGGGGCAATTGATGGTGTATACCTGCACCCGGTCGCTCCATGGCGACTGTCCACGCCTCAGGTCTCTTGTCCTGCGATCTGGTTATCGGCATTCCGACTGGTCCAAAATGTCAGCTCGAAACGGTTAAGTCCAACTCTAGACTTCAGTTCAAAACGTCAACTCGTACGGGTTAAGTCCAACTCCAGACTTCAGTACGATTGGGTTAAGTCTATTTTCGAGCTTCCAAACGGCTATGTCCAAGTCCAGTCTTTGCTTCAAGACGTCGTCGACTCGAAACAGCTAAGTCCAAACTTCAAGTTTTTTCTCGAAAAACCTAAGTCGTAACTCCGGGTTAAGTCCAATTTAAATCGTTGACTCGAAGAGGGTTCGCTTCCTTTTTCAAAATTGAAAAAATATTTTTAAACTCCGGGTTAACTTTTAACTCCGGGTTAACTCTGGCCCTCTTGACTCCGGGTTATCCTTCAGACTATAAGTTTTTATTCAGTCTTCAAAACTATAAGTCCCAAATCAGCTTCAAAACTGCTATGTTGACACGACACAGGTTCACTATATTACTATCGACCCACAAGGGGTAAGCACTTGAGTAAGTTTTCACTGTACTTACTGTTTTATACGTGTCAACCTGTCCAGCAGCCTCCAAGGATGACCAGCTGGTCTGATACCACTCGCAGAAACTTCTGTCTAACACTTGACGTTAGTAGTCAGTCCAGACTCCAGCTATCGAAGGTCCAAGCTTCGATTGAGAACTTCTATCTCTTATATGACTATTTGTTTCCAAACAAATTCTAAGTCAATAATAAGTCTTCAGCTATAACGCTTCAGGAAATTTACAGGAACTATTTTTCGTTCTATTTTTTATAGAACAAGTCGCCCACACGACTATACAATATGCCTCTGTGTGTAAGCCTCCTATAGGATAGCGCTTCAGCGATAATCCTTCAGCCGTAATCCTTCAGGAATTCTATGAACGTTTGTATGTTCGTTCTATCTCCTAAACAAGCTTTCGACACGCTATATATGAAATTTCCGATTCTGAAATTTCAGCGATAACTCTTCAGGCAATCTACTTGTTCCTTCAGGATACAGTTTCTATGTATTCTCAGATACTACTGTTTCTCAGTATGCAGGTTACACAACAGAGACAACTCAAAATTCCGTCTTTTTGCGACGGTAATCTAATCGGAACGAAATGCTTCTCTGGAAGCAGCTAGGCACCACAGGAAACGGCTCAGGAAAGGCAGTTGCGTCCCAGCAAAATGGTTATGTTCTAGAGCTAGTCCACGCGTGGGTCCCAAACCACACGTGCACTTTTCACTCCGGTAGTCGCTCTAGAAGCTTCTACTAACCAAGGTCAAACGTACGCGCGCCTTTTGACGACGCTAATCTCCCAGTTACTGGGTTTCTACACTGTTTTTGACTGTTAAAGAAATATGATCTTAACCTCGACACTTGTAAGGTTTACGAGGGGGACGTCAGGTTTCTTTATTCACTGGAACTTTTCTCACGAACGTAACGTTACGTACCCCGGTCGGTACTTTGTGTAGGTGTGTACTCTTACCAGATTTATATTGAGGGTACATACGTTCTCAGCAATGGTCGTCAGGCTTCTTTGTTCTCAGGAATTTTCACTGGCTTGGGCCTCGGTTTTCTTTGTTCTCAGGCACAAGCTTCACAGGAACGATACGTTTGACTTTCGATAAAGAAATAGGAATGTAACCCCACTTAACAAGGTTACGGGACGTCTATCTTCTTTGTTCTCAGGAACGGGACAACGGTTTTCTTTGTTCTCAGGAACTAGGCTCTTCAATATTGGCCTGTATTTTCACTGGAACCCAGGACGCCAGGCTTCTCTGTTCACTGGAACTAGGCTCTTCCTATTGGCCTGTATCTTCACTGGAACGCCTGCATAGGTCATTTGCTCAAAAATCCGGCTCGACAGGACCAGCAAATGTGCGGGACGGACGTGATCGATCAAGGCCCCAGGCTGACTGAAGGTTGTAAGGCTTCAGCTTGAACGCGTTGACGCCCCTTGCACCTATTGTTCAGTTGTCTTCGAGCAAGTATTGACCCTGCAGTGGTTGGAAGGCTGCCAAGGATGTTGAGGGGAAGGCGTGATGTCCAGCTCAGAAAAAAAGTCAGGTTTTCATGTCCAAAAGCGACGTCTCTTCATGGTCTCCGTTACGCAAAGTGACGTGGATTTAATATTTAGAAATAATGGCTACGATTAGGACGGTGTCTCAGCGCACTATCCTACTAACACACTTGACCGTAACGAGGACCTCGAAACAACGACCGCGCATAAACTTTAATTATAAAATTAATACCTTATGGCTAGTCGCTGAAAACCAACAGAAACCCCCCTTCTACTGAACCGATTTTGATGAGACTTGTGTCTCTGGATAGGTCTCGAGAAGACCTTCCCTCCGGACCTGGGTCCAGGTTCCTATCTGCTACCTTCACGGAGCCCTTGCGTTGAGAACGCCTAATAAGGGGAATTTCAGTCAGTTTGTAGCTTTATATGCTACTTTACAATACAATGGTGCACTTTAGTGCCAGGGTACCAGCGAGGGACTTGTAGCCCTACTCCTGGACCGTCGATCTGTGACAGTTCCACAGCTTCATCTGTCACCTTCACGGGCACAGCCACGTGAAAGTGCGAAAACATAGCTTCAGTGCCTGTTTTCGGCATATTTCGTGAGTTTGTACTCGAGCTGGTGGGCGGATCTGCATTCACCAACCGTCATCGGATAGCCCTCGCGATGGGCTACCCCATGGTGGAAGTCCGGTGGATACAGCTCCAACCCTCGATCCAGTATTCACTCTGATGTGGTCGACGATGCGAGAAAACCATGGAACCTCTTACTATATTAAGTCGGTTAGTTCCCTAACCATCAGAGCTAGGCTCCTTCCAAAAATGTGGTTGGGAAGCTGGAGAATTGGGCTATCGAATGGTAGTACCCTGATGGGTGTACCACCAGCCCTTCTGGGACTTCTGATGCCGGGAAGCGGCCGAAATAGAAAATATCGTGTTGTTCCACGGCTTTAACGCCTCTGTGTGTGTATGTGTAGCTATATATTAGCTATGTGTTGTGACTGAGTCCAGGCGTGTGCCCGAGGGTCCCCAAAGGTAATGCTTCAGATAGCATATCAATAATCCTTCAGGCACCAAGTGTGTCTGAAGGTAGTGGGCCCTCTGGCAGACGCGTAGAAACGTCCATGCTGGCACATACAGACACATTATTTCAAGTAAGTAATATCTATGTACTAGAATTACATAGATGCCATCTATATATAGGGCCTGGACACAGTTCCAGGTCACCCAGAAGCGCTAAAACGCTTATAACCAAAATTCTATTTACTTACTTGAGCAAAAATGCATGTATTTACCATCTCAGAGTGAAACTGTTTTAAACCTGGCTATGTACTGTTATTATGTACAGTTTTTCAGTCATAGCACCAAGGTATACTATCTAGAACACCTAGGTGGTGTTTCCTAACAAAATAAATGTGTAAGGTAAATAATACGATTGGTAGGTGGGCAGAGCGCACCTATCGATACTTGCGACCCGGCCATTTTCGGGGGGTCCAAAAAAACGTAAACAAATATTTTTTATTTGCTTAAAATACTACTTACACATTTTATCTATAGTATATTAATTCTAATTATACTAGATAACCGTATTTTAGGTACTATAGGCTATTATAAAGCCCTCAAAACGCTATTCTAAAATACCAAATTTGTCTGCTTACGCGCCAGACTATATATATCGTGCACCGCCATCTGACTGCTCATTTCGAACTAAACGGCCATGGCGGTCGGTCATGTTTACGGAACTTGACTTGTTTTGATTTTGCTTTCTTTCCGTAACTACCGCATTTAGTATGTATGTAACGATTCTAATTTACTCTTTAGACCCCATATTTACTTAATACATACTCATATACACTAAAACATAATGTTTAGTGCCTCAAAAAGTGGTCGAAATTTTATGTTTGAAAAAACTATAAAAGAAAAATTCTCGTCTAAAACTGTTTAGTACGAGCTAGCGCGCTGGGGTAAGCAGACGTATGTTTGTTCATAACATTTTATATTTACAACAAACTATACTAATATTGTTTGTGATGCCCCGTCGCGAACAATATTATTAGACATAAATGTTTTTTTTTCATAATTTATATTGCCATAAATACTGTTGGCATAATAATAAAGAAGCATAATGTTATAAACGCCTAATGATATTTACACATAATGTTCTCTGGAATAAAACCAACATTTTCGCGATTCAAGGGTGACCCCCGCCGCACCTTACCTAATCCAATTGAGTCATGATTAATAGACGTACAAATATTACGTCTTAAAAAATTATGCTAAAACAAATTAGAGCAAATGACATGCTAACCTTTGCATTATGCCAAGGTTTATTATGCTAATAAAAGTTTTGGGAAAACGTTATGACAAAAAAAAATATGACTAAAAGGGGATTCCCAATTTTATGTGCTGGTCAATTGCTTAATAATAATGACAGCAGCACGGTACGAGTTAAGCAACGCTTCCCGAGGTCGGTCCGTGAGATGGGTAACCTAACCATCAAGTAGCTACATACTGAGATTCCTCCGTGCCTCAGAAAGCATATTAAGCCATTGGTCCTGGCTGTCATTTGGTAGATTTTTTGATAGTCATCATAAAGACAGGGCCGGAAATAGAGGGGGGGCGAGGCGAGCAAATGCCCAGAGCGGCATAAATAAGGAGCCAAACTGAACTAACAGCTCTTTTCATATCATCAAAAAACCTAACTTATTCGTGGTGTGATGTTTAAAATTTCAAGCTCACTTTCAAATGTTATTGCTTCTTGTTGGAAACTTAATCACTGTTAACTTAACATTTATAATATTGGGAAAATATTTAGATGAAATTTTGAAGCTCACTACGTTTACACTTCGCTCGAACTTGTCAAACACCGGCCACGTGCGAGTCAGACTCGCGCACGAAGGGTTCCGTACCATTATCGCAAAAAAAGGCAAAAAAACAACACGTTTGTTGTATGGGAGCCCCACTTAAATATTTATTTTATTCTGTTTTTAGTTTGTTGTTATAGCGCCAACAGAAATACATCATCTGTGAAAATTTCAACTGTCTAGCTATCACGGCTCCAGACACACAGACATACAGACGGACCGTGGAGTCTTAGTAATAGTAAAATATTAGTCCCGTTTTTACGCTTTCAACATCATCATCCTTCCTTTCCATCATCATATCCTGAAAAATTTACCTCGTTATAAGGCATCATTTTAGAGGGCGCCAAGGGCGGCTTATATTGTCTATGCCCGGAGCGACTATATTGCTAGATCGGGCCCTGATTACAGATAGAAACTAGGAATCTGAAACCAGTCTTGCCAAGGAAGGGGTAATACTCAGTTACTGGGTTGTGGAGGTCAGATAGGCAGTCGCTCCACGTAACATACTGGTATCTGGCTGAATCCAGCTAGACTGGGAGCCGACCCCAACATAGTTGAGAAAAGTTTAAAATTTCGGAATTGGTTTCCTAAATAACCCTGGCCCTGGCTCAAGCAACTGAAGGAGCACGGGTGGGTTTTAGTCAGTAAAAGTCTGACACGCCCTCCCGCTTCACCCAGAGCGGGAGAAGTCATAGGATGATTACCCAACCAAAAAAAAAAAAAGGGGTACAAATAACCCGCTTGGGTGGAGCAACGCCTTGTCCTCGTGGAGGCGATCGGCGGTGGCGACCTCTCGCTTCCGGCCCTGGTTCAGTCCATGGCGAGAGGGCATGGGAAGCTGTCTTCTCCTTCTGCGAAGCAGTAATACGCGCGAAGGAGGAGGTGGAACGCGTGAGGAACGCACAACGGAGAGCCTGCCCTGGGCGTCGGGAGTCACCGTAGGCGCGTGCCGCAAGCCCGCGCGGCGAGGCGAGTAATGGGTAGCTCGTCGTCCGATAAGGACCAGGCCCGGACACAAGCAACTGAAGGAACACGGGTGGGTTTGAGTCAGTAGAAGTCTGTCACGCCCTTCCACTTCACCCAGAGCGCCAGAAGTCATTGGATGACTTCCATCCCAAAAAAAAACAACTTCAGAGACACAAAGATCTGCTGTGAATATTATAGGAATTATCATTGTAGTATTATAAAAAAAATTCAAGTTGATAAGCATGACAAGTTCGTATAAGATGAAAAACTTAGCAAGTACATAAGCGGGTTTTTAAAGTATTTGGCTATGGGGGGTCTGAGGTAACAGTTCATTGTCGAAAAGGGGTCTCTTGTCCAAAATAGTTTGGGAATCTCTGGTTTAGACAAATTATCTATAAAGTCATTATTTTTGATATCATCACGACGGACAAATCGGTCTAAATCTTCAAATTGCCTTACGTTCAGTCCGTCCGATCTCATGTTGCAGTTGTGGTTGAAGCTGGCGATCAGCATCTTGGCCAGCTGAGGGTCGAGGGGAACTCTCTTACCTGATAGCATAGCAGTGATGGACAGGATTTCGTTGGAGCAGTTGTGGTTGCAGCTGGCGATCAGCATCTTGGCCAGCTGAGGGTCGAGGGGAAACTCCGCCATTACAGCGCCTAAGTCTGTTAGGTTACCGTCATCGTCTGAAATTGGCATATACAATGCATTAGGTATCAATCAAACACTGAATTCACGCAAAAACCAAATAAAAAAAATAAAAAAAATGGACTTGTACCAAAATAGTACATTTCGTGTCGAGCATAAAAAGTCGACATTTTAACACAAGCGATGTAGCCAATGATAAAAAGCTACATGCGATTATTGAAATATAGCCTTTTTATGCGAGACACGAACGATTCTTTTTTCACTGCCTGATGAGCTTACTTAATTAAATGCAAATAAGTTCCAGCAACAATTTATTTGAAACGTTCAGACTAAAACCACAGACTATATAGACACAATCAACGCGCGCTTTTTTCGAGAGGTAACAGGTTTAGTATCATTCTGTCAGTGTATGTAACTGTTATTATGTAATTTTGTTATTTTTGTTTTATAATCTTGTGTCTAAATGTTCATATTTCGAAACGAATTTCTTAGACATTGTGTTACCCAATAGACAAGGTATTGGCAAAAGTATAATTACGTAACTAGAAAACATGATTTTTAATTTTGGTCTCAAATGAAAGATATATATAGGTCTAGAACCATTTTATCCGATTAAATCATGTAAATCGGTCCACGCGTTTATGAGATATTAACTCATTACTGAATGCCATGTGAAAGGGTCACGGACGCCCCTTACCACGATACATTTGTTTTGATCGTGTTAGCGACACTGTCTTTACATTTGATTCGTATCGTTTCGAAATATTGGAATACATTGGTAGACAGGTGTTAAAGGCTTTTTTTTTCGTTATCTGGCGGTCACTTTAGACAGAAAAATAATGTAACAATTATCCAAATGCATTCAAATCAACAATCAGTATTCAATTGTGTTTTACGTTGTTGGGCAGACGAATTTTAAAACATATTATGTAACAAGGGATAAGGAATTTCATTTGGTTGGGACTGAAATTTTTATCTAGTGTTGCACCATAATTGCGTAATTGTTAAAATGCCTATGCCTGTAACTTGCATAAAATTGTGCAAGTAGGTTTACATGGCATTGTGACACAATTAAACTTGCACAATTTTATGCAAGATACAGGCATGTTTATTTTCGCTCTTACGCAATTCGGTATGTAAAGTAAAAGTGAATCCATGCCAATTCCAAAACCATTTCGATATTTTAGGTTTGTAAGCCTTATTTTTCTATTTTTAGGCATTAAAATTACTTGACCTCTAAATGACGTCATAAAGTATCCTATAAAGGAAACTTTCAGTGCCTCTTGTAATGAAATAATTAAGGCCCACTTCCACGGAAAACCCAACCCAGAGCTAGTCGGTTAAATTGACAGTTCGTCATACAATATTGTCAATTTAACCTCGCGCTAACAACTAACTCCGGGTTAAGTCTTTCGTGCAAATGGGCAGTTGTTTCGTACGTGTCAACGTCAAGTCCTTTGCTATTCAGACTACTTTAGCACAAACAAAACTTAAAAAAACATAACTACAAAATATTGAAATTAATTGCGACAAGCAATTCCAGCAGCAGCCGATCGCTCAACCACTACGCCAACCGTGTCGTCAATTAATCAGTTAAATCTATAAAGTGAGTATAACAATATTCTTACCCAGCGCAGCCAAATAATTCAAAAGCTCCAGAGCCCTCATCAGCGTCTCCGGAGCGGGAGGGTCCATGAAGTCAAAGTGCACCAGATCATCGATGCCAAGCTTCTTCAGCTGCAAAACTACAGAGCCTAAGTTCGATCTGCAAGGGCAATAGTGTTCGTCCAGTTAGCTCAAGTCACCAGGCTCCAACGGTCTATAAAGAACGTAGCGTTAAGGGATCCTGATTGTTACAATCAAATATAGTACACATAATGTAATGTTCCCACTGCTGGGACTCAGGCCTTGTCATTGTGAGAGGTAACGCTGGTATGTAGACTGTTACTCACCATGCAGGTATGGTGCGGAAACACCTATCGGTACCACTGCGCTAATGTTTCAAAATTATTATTACTTAGTGATAGTGGGCATAGTGTAGATTCCTCTCTGTATCGTGATTGGTCTCAAGTTCAGAGAAGCTAACCACAATACCAATTTTTCTGCCCTGAGGATCGAACCCACAACTCTTTAGCAGTCCAACCAGCCCGAGTCAATGATAAAGATAAAGATAAAGATAAAGATAATTTTATTTTGCAAACATGGGTAACATTAAATGGTGACAAAAAAAAAAACATATTGAAAGTTCAGCCATATTTTACCACGTAGGCATGCAAAAGATGTAGAACATCAACTTATAACTAGATAGTAGGTAGAATTAAAAAAAACATTACACGAAAAAGTAGGTACACAAAATAAACATTATTCTAACTTAAAAAATCTTTCTCAGTAAGGTATTCACTTAAATTATAATAAGCTTTCACCACTAAAAAGCTACGAAGTCTTTTTTTAAATAAATGGACTGGAAGCCCTTTCCAACTCTTAGGCAAGTGATTATAAATAACTGGAGCCATGCAGTAGACACTTTTGCGCATGAGTGCTGTCTTAGCTGGCTCCTGACAAAGCAAGCTATTGTCGCGTCTATTGCGGGGAAACACGTCAGCTATGCGTCTGAAACGACTCGGGTTTGCCTTCACAAACACAGCTACCTCTAGTATGTATAGACAAGGTAATGTTAAAATCTTATAACTTTTAAAGTATGGTTCACAACTATCCGTGGGTTTAATCTTAAACATCGATCGAATGCATCTTTTTTGCGCCTTGAAGGCGGTTTCTTTTTCAGTAGAGTTTCCCCAAAATATGATCCCATACCGTAAATGTGATTCTACTATGCCATAATAAGCAGTAAGAAGAGCATCTGTGTTAATTATAGGTGATAATGTATATAGAGCGTATGCAGACTTACTCAGCTTCTTACATAAGGTATCAATGTGTGATTTCCAATTTAATTTGCCATCTATTTTGAGACCCAAGAACTTTGTACTTTCAACTTCCTCTATGATATCATTATTGTAGTGTATATTTAAATTAATAGTAGAGGTCTGTTGTCTAAAATGGATAACTTTAGTTTTACTCAAATTTATTTTTAAATTATTCGCGTCTAGCCAGGTTACCATCTGTTGTAAACTATTATTAATGTCATTCTCATAATGATCTATCCTTCTACAAGGTATTGTAATCGTACTGTCATCCGCAAATAGTGTTACTGGTCGATCAATAGATTTCGGTAGGTCATTTATGTATAGTATAAATTTAAAGGGTCCCATAACGCTGCCTTGCGGTACCCCAAATAATAATTCACGCTCTGAAGATCGAAATATTTCTTCACGTTTATTAACTGTATTAACTTTATTAATTTCAGTAATTTGTTTTCTATTTTGTAGGTAAGAATTAAGCAAATTAAGGACATTGCCTCTCATCCCGTAGGCTTCGAGTTTCTTTAAAAGAGTAGTATAGTGTACATAGTCGAACGCCTGGGTCATGTCGCAAAATACACTACATACAGGATTCCGGATATCAACATTTTTTATGACATTGTATAAAAAATCATATATAGCCATATTGATAGTCCTATGTACACGAAATCCTTTCTGTTCCTCGCACAGAATGTTATTTTTTTCTACGAATTTATAAAGTTCCCTATAAATATATTTTTCAAAAATTTTTGAAATAACGGGAATTAATGATATTGGGCGGTAATTTTCCATCCGTTCTCTATTTTCTTTTTTAAATAATGGCTTTATAATCGATATTTTTAATGCATCAGGGAAAACGCCTGCGCTAATACTTAAGTTAATTATGTGACTTAAATGGCCACTTATTTCCTTAGACACATGTTTTAATATTTTTGTAGCAATATCGTCATACCCTACACTATTTGTATTGTTTAATGATTTGATGATTCTCTCAATATCTTGTGGTATACTAGGAGCCATAAACATTGTTTTATTACAAGTGTCAATTCTGTTACATTTAGGTTTGCTAGTCACATCCAGTTTCCCTTGTACTTTATCGATAAAATAATTGTTAAATGCTTCGGCAATATCGTTGGGATTTGATAGAACGCTGTTATTATTTATAATTTTAGTAATATTAGACTTAGGTAGGTTAAATTTTGCACGATTTATAATTTGCCACGTGGTTTTAGACTTATTTTTAGATGTTGTTATATTATGATTGTTCTGGGCTTTTTGTGTTAGGTGTATAATTTTTTTGTGTAAGCGAGAGTAGTTCTTGAAAGTATATTTATTATATTTGTTTGGGTTTAATCTGAATTGCCACAAAAGCTTTCTTTTTTTTTGACTGCCTAGTTTAATACCTTTTGACAACCATTTAGGTCTTTTTGTGACATCTACTTTGATCAGTTTAGTTGGAAAACACAAGTCGTAAATTAATTTAAATAGATCGAGAAATTTATTATGAGATGGGATTGTTGATTCTCCATCTCTAAGACATTACAGTACAGTACACAACATGTTAATTTGCTGCTCTGAAGTAGGCTGCAAATGACTGCGCAGTTGTGTATTAAATAGTAAAATAGTAGAGACCCATGCATTGTACTTCGGCAAGCCTGGTTTCAAAGTGGCAGACTTACATATTGCAAACTAGAAAATCTAAAAAAAATATTATAAAAAATGTCGGATACCACCAAATACCTTAAAATCTCCGGATAAGTGTTATCCTGCATTTCATTTTTGTAAGCCTTCTCTGTGTAGAGTCTAAAGCACTTGCCAGGCCGAGTCCTGCCAGCTCTGCCTGCCCTTTGCTGGGCTGACGCCTTACTGATAGGGGACACTAGCAAGGACTCCACACGAATCCTGGGATTATATACCTTCTGCTTAGCAAAACCAGGGTCTATGACGAACACAACACCATCTATTGTCAAGGAAGTTTCCGCTATATTGGTAGACACAACCACTTTTCGACCGATAGCCCCGTTTGCTCTATTTGGTGGTGCCGGTTCGAAAATCCTTTGCTGTAAATTTGGAGGTAGCGTTGAATATAACGGTATGCACTTCAATTCTCCAGCATCAGGGCCTAAGTTATCAATTTCACGTTTAATTCTCTTACAAGCGTCTTCTATTTCTTCTTGTCCTGTTAAAAATAGGAGGATATCTCCTGTGATTTCCTCACAAATATGGATTTGAACGACTGTACGTATAGCTGCTTCTAAATAATCTCGTTCGGGCTGTGGTGTGTAGAAAATTTCAACGGGATGCGTCCTACCAGGGACATTCATAAGCGGTGCATTGTCGAAATACTGTTGAAACTTTCCAGCGTCTAGGGTTGCAGACATGATAACTAGTTTAAGATCATTTCTTTGTTTTATGACCTCTTTTAAAACACCCATAAGTATATCTGTGGCTAAGGTCCTTTCGTGAGCCTCATCAAGAAGTATAACTCTGTACTGTTCAAGCATTGGGTCTGACATGGCTTCTCGAAGCAACATACCATCTGTCATATATTTTAGTATTGTTTGGGGTCCAGAGCAGTCTTCAAAACGGATGCTATAACCAACTTGCTGTCCTAATGCTACATCCATTTCTTCAGCCACTCTCTGGGCGACTGACATGGCAGCTACCCTCCTGGGTTGTGTACAAGCTACGCCTTTGGATTTGCCTGAAGTTATTGCAGCGAATTCTACGGACCATTGTGGGATTTGTGTGGTCTTTCCTGAGCCGGTCTCACCGACGAGGACCACGCATTGGTGTGTGTTTAGGAGTCTCATAAAATCATTTTTGTATTCCCATACCGGAAGGCCGAGACGGCGGCGCAAGAGTTCATGGTAGCGTTGCGAGTGTGGAAGACCTGGAAACAGTGAGAAAGGAGTCAATCTATACTAATATTATAAAGAGGTAAAGTTTGTGGGTTTGTGAGTTTGTGAGTTTGTGACGTTGTAAGGGGTAATCTCTGAATCTACTGAACCGATTTTGAAAATTCTTTCACCAGTAGAAATCTACATTATTCCTGATTGTCATAGGCTATAATAAATTTTCAAAAATATTAGAGATCCTTATGAAAATTGCAATAATGTAACCCAAGGTAGGAAAATGTTGCCTATAAAATTCATTCTTTGGCGTGCGCTGAGAAAAACATTGATGATAGATAAAAATAGTAGGTAAGTAGGCTAGGCTGGCTAGGCAGGGTAAGCAGGGTAAGCAGGGTAGGCAGGGTAGGCAGGATAGGCAGGATAGGCAGGGTAGGCAGGGCAGGCGCGCCAGTCAGGGTAGGCTGGGAAGGCAGGGTAGGCAGAGTAGGCAGGTTTGGCAGGGCAGGCTGGGTAGGCAGGGTAGGCAGGATAGGCAGAGAAGGCAGGGTAGGCAGGTTAGACAGGGTTGGCAGCAGGGTAGGCAGGTTAGACAGGGTTGGCAGCAGGGTAGGCAGGTTAGACAGGGTTGGCAGGGTAGGCAGGCTAGGCAAGGTAGGCATAGTAGGCAGGGTAGGCAGGATAGGCAGGGAAGGCAGGGTAGGCAGGATTAGCAGGGTAGGCAGGGCAGGCAGGGTAGGCAGGGTTGGCAGGGTTGGCTGGGTAGGCAGAGTAGGCAGGGTAGGCAGGGTTGGCAGGGAAGGCTGGGTAGGCAGAGTAGGCTGGGTAGGCAGGGTAGGCAGAGTAGGCAGGGTTGGCAGGGCAGGCTGGGTAGGCAGGGTAGGCAGAGAAGGCAGGTTAGACAGGGTTGGCAGCAGGGTAGGCAGGATAGACAGGGTTGGCAGCAGGGTAGGCAGGTTAGACATGGTTGGCAGGGTAGGCAGGTTTGGCAGGGCAGGCTGGGTAGGCAGGGTAGGCAGGATAGGCAGAGAAGGCAGGGTAGGCAGCAGGGTAGGCAGGTTAGACAGGGTTGGCAGGGTAGGCAGGCTAGGCAAGGTAGGCAGGGTAGGCAGGATAGGCAGGGAAGGCAGGATAGGCAGGATTAGCAGGATAGGCAGGGTAGGCAGGGCAGGCAGGGTAGGCAGGGTTGGCTGGGTAGGCAGGGTTGGCAGGGCAGGCAGGGTAGGCATGGTAGGCAGGGTAGGCAGGGTTGGCTGGGTAGGCAGGGTAGGCAGGGCAGTCAGGATTAGCAGGGTAGGCAGGGTTGGCAGAGAAGGCAGGGAAGGCAGGGTTGGCAGGGTAGGCATGGTGGGCAGGGTAGGTAGGTAGATAGCCAGTTGACGGGAGCGAAGCCCCGGGGGTCAGCTAGTTAGATATATTTTGTGATACGTGCTGATTAATACTGTGGGCGTCGCCTGCCCCAGCTAGGGGACATAGGATGTCAAGTTAAGTAAGTCAAGGTACGACGCGGGGTGAATTTCCTTAATTCTTTAGATCGAATTTTGGTTCTCGAACATGACGGTTTCCTCGCAATGGTTGCCTTAACCGATTCGGTAATGAAAGAAATTACTTGCCTTTATGGTCTCGAAGTTTCGACCTACAACTCATAAGTTCAATAAAATCTCATTGAAGAGTGGTTACGAAGTTTTTCTTCAATGAACAATTTGAATTTGTTTCGGGAAACCCCCGCATTCTAAATCAGTTCCACTCGTCATTCAAAGATAACTTGTGAGTCATGATTTGAGTGTTATAAACATCAATAACAAGTTATTTTATTAAAGAAAAATAAATATACTGCTTATATTTACAAAACACTTAAAATACCTTTATCTATATTATACTAATATTATAAAGAGAAAAGATTTGTATTTTTGTATGTAACAAATAAATTTAACTACTGGACCGATTTCAAGCTATACTATCCCCGGGTGACGTAGGGTACTTTTATCCCTGTATTCGCACAGGAACGGAAACTACGTGGGTGAAACCGCGAGGCGTCCGCTAGTAATATATATTTTTACAGGCTAATTTATGTCTTACTGCTGTGCAAAAACCTACCATTTTCCTTCCTATTTCAAAATTAAAGGTCTGGAATATTCAAAATAAATAGAACGGCCGTCAAACGGGCGCAAGTTCAACACTTTGCCCGACCTCGACCTCTAATAACCCAGGACCTCGAGATCAGCAGTAGATCTTGCGAACACTAGACCAACAAGGCAGTTAGAGACTTTCGGGGAATCCAAGCGTGTGTTGAAAGACTTACCAGTGAAAGGGTTGATGCCAGGAGTACTGGTGGCAGTGGGGGGCAAGCTGGACGCCAGGGTCGCCACCGCAGCCTCAGACGACTCGCCGCCCCCGCCGGCTTTCGCAGCTGCTGCCGCCTTCTCCTCCCTGGAAATAATGGAACAAATTTTATGGTATACATAAGTACAAGCTTTTATATAGGGGTGAGTGTCGGAAATTATCCCACGGGAACTCACTACCGAGATAATAATTGCTATTCCATACTATAATGTATATCTGGGCCAAGTTTCATCCAGATCCTTTCAGGCGTTCTGGCGTGATTGACTAACAAACATCCGTCCATGCATCCAAACCCAAAAATCATCATATCAGCAGAAAGACGTCCACTGCTGGACATAGGCCCGTGCGTCTCACATCCAGCGCATCCCCGCAAACTTCACCAGGTCATCGGTCCACCTGGTGGGAGGCCTTCCAACGCAATGTTTTTCGGTTCACGGTCGCCACTCCAGAACCTTTCTGCCCCATCGGCCATCCATTCTGCGAGCAATGTGCCCTGCCCACAGCCACTTAAATTTGGCAATTCTTCGGGCTATGTCGGTAACCCTGGTTCTCTTGCGGATCTCTACATTTCTGATTCGCAAACGTGAAACGCCGAGCATAGCCCTCTCCATTGCGCTTTGGGCGACTGTAAGCTTTCTGATGCTGACCTTAACATAGTTCTGTAAGGCTGGGAAGATTGATTGTCACGTGATTTCATGATGTATTGGTAATTTTGAGATAATATCATGCCTTAATTCGGAACTTGTTGACTCCGTATCCCCAGAAGAATCATTTGTAAGTTCACGCGATCTTTCAGACCCCGTTCGCTCCAAATTGTCCCATTTCTCCATTACCAGGGACTTCATAGCTTCTAATACGTCCGATACACCATTATCAAAAGATGTTTCATCCACTTCATATACAGGAACTTCACCCGGATCCACTTTTTCGAAGAATTCGAATATTTCTTTCAAATCTGCTTCCACTCCTCTAAGAGGATTGAGTAGTGTGTTCTTAGCTTCAGATATTTCTTCCTCTGTAAAACTCTCCTTGCAGATTTCTTCAAGACATTGCTTGTCCATAACGCCAATATGATTTTGTATAAACGACAGGAGTTTAAAAACAGCGAAACTAACGCGCGCCATCGCTGAGAACGGTATTGTCGATACTGAATTATTATATTATCATTGCCTTTGAGATAAGTCGTTACGGCTGTGTTATCATCAGTTATCTATACTAATATTATAAAGCTGAAGAGTTTGTTTGTTTGTTTGTTTGTTTGAACGCGCTAATCTCAGGAACTACTGGTTGGAATTGAAAAATTCTTTTTGTGTTGGGTAGTCCATTTATCGAGGAAGGTTATAGGCTATATAACATCACGCTACAACCAATAGGAGCGGAGCATCAATGAGAAATGTTCCAAAAACGGGGAAAATTTATTCTTTTTGAGACGCAACGTATTTAGAGTAGGTGGGCTAGCTTGGTAGGTAGCCAGTTGACGGGAGCGAAGCCGCGTGGGACAGCTAGTCAATTGATATGTTAGCTAGACGTGGTGGCCCAGTGGTTAACACCTAGCCTCTCGTACTAGTAGCTTGTGGGTTCAAATCCAATGTGATGTTTTCAATTCATATGTACTTTCAAAGTTTATTTTGGACATCGCTGACATTGGTGAAGGAAAACATCGTGAGCAAACCTGAACATATCTATATCTATACTAATATTATAAAGCTGAAGAGTTTGTTTGTTTGTTTGTTTGTTTGTTTGTTTGAACGCGCTAATCTCAGAAACTACTGGTTGGAATTGAAAAATTCTTTTTGTGTTGGATAGTCCATTTATTGAGGAAGGTTATAGGCTATATAACATCACGCTACGACCAACAGGAGCAGAGCATAAATGAAAAATGTTGCAAAAACGGGCAAAATTATTCCTTTTTGAGAGCTTCCGTTGCGTGCGCTGCGTAAACGGTTTAATTACACAACAATCATGTATGTAGAGTAGTAAGGGTAGATGGGTAGGTAGGTAGCCAGTTGACGGGAGCGAAGCCGCGTGGGACAGCTAGTAGTTAATATATGTCTGAAATTGCAAACCAGCATTGAGCAAGTCTGGTGATTAAATCTCGTACCTTCTCTGTATGAGAAGAGCCTTTAGCCCTGCAGTGGGACAGTTACAGTCTGGTGATATGTTTGCTGCTGCGAGTCAATGAGGTGTTTTAGGGTTTCCACTCACTTTTCTATGGCACATGGATGTCTGGCAAGTAGAGCAGGATAGGTACCACGAAATATGAGACTTGACCGCGCCTCCCGCGCTATGTCCGCCGGCCCGATGAAGCCAGGTCCCTTCCCACACACAGACCTCATACCGCTAGAGCAGTGGTGGCCCAGTGGTAACGGCCCTGACTTACGTGTCTTAGGGAGTGAGTTCGTCCCCAGGCAGGCAATTTATTTTGTGTACATTGTTTCATCACCACTGCTCTTAAAACGGTGAAGGAAAACATCGTGAGTATACTTAGCCATCTTAGCCTTAGAATCATAATTTCGAAGACATGACATTCACCAACCCGCACTGGGCACCCGTGGTGGATTAAGGTTGCACTAGTCGAAGGCACGAACTATTTTATGCGCGGGATTAAAATGCATGCTATCTCATCCGACAACACGTGCGAAAGAGATAGATGCTGTGATCATCAGTAGGAACCTAGTTCGCGTACGAATTAGCACTTTTGCAAATTTGTAGACGTATATTTAGGACGAAAACGAGCGCGCGAAATTTTATAAACAGACCTTTGGGAGTATGGATATCATGAAACAACGACTAAATGTATCTGTTAAAAATTTAATTATTTACATTGTTTAACTACTTATCTATCCCTTTATGGTGACTGTTTTGCAATTTTCCGTCCTCTTACAGTATTTATTTGTGCCCAAAGATGTGTTAAAATTAGTGTTGAAATATTGAACTTTCGACACTCATTATTTTCAAATATGATTAGACAAATTGATATAATTTTTTATTTTGAACATACATCGTCAAACAGTGGAGTAATCGCCAGACTACGTTTTTATGGAAGAATGATCGACTAGGACAACCTTAAGGCCCATTCCCTCTCACAGAGAGGAGGCATGCACGCACAACGGACCAAATGGGAGTCTAAATGCGGAAAAGGGGGTAAGTCTATCCTATCCTCATATCACTAAAGACTCTTTGAAATTATCTTATGCGCAAGTCAATCCACATGGTGTGTCAAGTCTCATCTTTAGTGGCACCCACTGTACCTTGTCTCAGCTTGTGCTATAGAGTTTTTTATGAAAATATCTGATCCATTCAACAACAATGCCTCTAGGAATTTAACCTGTATTGTGAGTGTGTTTACAAACATTTCAATTCACATACACAAAGAGCCAGATCCGGCACTAGTACCCATAGAAAAATTAGAATAGAATATACTTTATTGTGTACCAAAAAACTACACATCTCTTTAAAAGAACTTAATATTATGGGAAATATTTTGTTATGTGCGGGCATCTGAATCTGTAACACACAGCTAATCACTCAAAATTTAATATAAGCCACAACGTCCATTTCTCTTGGTCTGCTTCAAATTTAGGTCTTTGAAAAGAGCATTGTATTTTTCCAGTATTTGGATCCACAACTGGGGGTCTACTCCGTCAAAGAAATTACGAAGCTTCAGAGTGAAAAAAACAAGTGTTCATTACAATTTTTCGGACAGGTAAAACCACTTCGGAAGTAGGTACAACTGTCAAATTGTGTTGTAATTCATTCTTAGCAATCATCCATCCGTAGGTGATACAGGGTTGGAAACGCTAATGGAGGTCGAAACTACAGACTTTGTGCTTGGGAGTAGCCCTCTGATTAACAAAATTCTCTACAAAAGAGAATTGGAATCTGGAGTACAGTTCAGAGGTAGACAGTCTTATATATAAAATAAAAGAAACACAAATACATTAGTATAAACACTGATTCTAAATTCAAATTCTACATGGAGAATAAAGGATGAATTATGTTGTCTAGCATAATTCATCTTTTAGACATAACATTAAGGCTGAAATACACTGACATTTTGCCTCTCAACTTGAATTAAATCTGGTAATTAGTTCTAAACTGATATAGTAAAGCGAAATCTGAACTCAGAGATATGGGGAAACTTGTCGTAGGGGTAACTTTCATGATCAATCTTTTGGTAACACCAACATCCTTTTAAGTTTCCCACTGCTGGGACACAGGACTCCTCTCTGTGAGAAGGAATGGGCCTCAATCCACCACGCCAGGCCTAGTACAGGTTGGTGGATATCACATGTCTTTGAATGTTTGGTTCTAAGACATTTTCTAACGTTTTCCTTCACCGTTTGTGGTGAACTAAATTACACAAGTGCCTGCCTAGGATCGAACCTACAACCTACAATTTGTAAGTCGGACGTTACCACTGGGCCACCACTGATCTTCTACTCTTTTGGTGAAGTTCCAGTTAATTTGTAAAATTATCACATTCATTTTTATGCAGTTTGTCTATTTCTCCTGTACACAAGTATAGGACCTTAGTACACAAGTATATTATGAAACACAATAAACTTTTCAAGTTTAGCTCAGAGCAGCATTTTGTGTTTGAGTTTCATGGCCAAATGAAAAATCAAACGCTTATGATTTGGTACTGTCTGTATATCTTTACTTGGGTACTGCTGGCACTAAATCAATAAAGTTTGGAATTAGTATTCTATGTCATGCTAAACATGAAGACAAGAGTTTTATGCCAAGTTTTAGTTCTTTGACTACCTAATAAATAATGTTTTTTTTTTTTTGCTGACAATAAAAAGAGTGGATTTCATAGACCACAGAAATAAGTTATTACAAGCATAAATATTCATCTCAACTACGAAACCCTTCATTGTGCGAGGCCCAACACGCAATTTTCTGGTTATTTTCATTTTTAACCAACAAATAAATTATGTTTCTCTTTTGTTTTTATTTTATGTTTTGTTAAAAAACAGAGAATTTGTTGTTTACGTTACTAATTTGATAATTCAAATACAAAACACGACTTTTAAGACCGATGAGACATTTGGGAATTGTGACATGCGCTCTGAAAGCCTTTCAAGTTCCGGCGATTCCCTTACTTTACAAACTTATGAATTTTTAATATGCACTACTTCTACGACTTCTTTTTTTCTTGTAAAAGATAACTAACCTAACAATTTATAGTAGAGAATATTAATAACATGCCAAAGAGATGCATGCGAAAATGCAAACCGGTGACCACAGAAAATATCCAAGTGGTATTTAAGAAGTACCTAACTATGGCCCTGAAAAAAACATCTAACCTTAAGTCTGTCTTCTAGAAGATTAAAATAGGAAGGTAAAGCTCTTAATTCAAAGTGTGTCATCATTATAACTGATAATTTAATTAAAATACGACAGACAAAGGCATGTAAACGACGAATTAAAGCATGGCCACAACAATCGTTTGAAAACGTGTTACTAACCTTTTCCTTTTGATAAAGGGGTCCAACACTTCGATGCGGCGCTTGGACATTTTGGATACAACACATATAACACTAAAACAAATTAAAATACGAGAAAATTCTTCGAATTTTCAATAATTTTAACATCCAACAAGATGGCGACTTCGCTGCTTTGATACAAAAAAAGTTAAATTGTTGTTTATGGTTTGTTAAAGGTTGCAAGGAGAAAAAAAACCAACCTATGGGGATGTGAACGCAAAGCTGAGCGCAGATGTCGCTGGCGGCGCAATGGCTACTGTCAAATCATTTTTGCTTTATTTACATCACGTTTTTTTTGTTATTTTTGGGTTTAAACTTGTCTACCATCGTTATTGATAGTATGTATTGTCCCTGGAAGCTTAAGGAATTGAAAGACGAACAAAAAAATGAGGAGCAAAGATAACTGGAATGAACAGATCTTATTGAGAGGCACTTTTATTTAATAATATATTTTTTATCGGTGATATATTCTAGATTTAGATATCTTTTTAAATTGCAACGAGTTAATTCTTACGATTCTTAAATGAGAGGACATTACTTAAATGTGTTGGTATTCTTTATGTTTTATGTTAGAAGTTTTATTTTATTTTCGCCAATCAAAGCGAAAGCCCTCAAGGTTCTGAAGGTCAAGCAAATGACGTTCCTGCGTAGAACTTTATCAGTGCGTTAATAGTATAGTTCTCGCCAAACTTCTTGGTCGCCCTGAAGTTGACTACAATGGCTGCGCAGTAGAAAATCACATACAAAAACAGCACATGTTCGTGCCTCGCGCATCCGGAAAACCAACTTCAGGGCGACCAAGAAGTTTGGCGAGGACTATAACACTATATCGCCGAAGATTACCAAGCACTTTGACAGATACATAACATAACCTATAAAATGTGTATAGCCTTTTCCCAGTTCTTTTTAGCGTTGTACCTTTGGGCAATAAATGAACACCGGGGTTGGAATATCCTAGTACAGAACACAAAGGCATATTTCTAGAAAATTAAAATTTATTGAATGATAGGATATAAATGTATGGATTTGACAGCTTTACAGCCATAGGCCAACGATGCGCCACCTATCGTGAAAAATGGCAGTTCACAATCCCATTGTTGATATTCTTTTCAAAAATGTTATGTGGGCATATTCATATTCATAATCGATGTGCCTGTATGTGTATGGTATGACTATAAAAAAAGGAGTGCGTATGCCTTTTAAAATAATCTTCTAAAATTCTACTCTATGGTATTAAAAGGAATAGGCATAATCTGTAATTTCCTTCGCCTGCCTACCTTTCAGTGATAAAAACATTTGCAGTTCAACGCTCATTCCTTTCTACGCAGAAATGAGAATATGTTTGGAAACGCTAGTTTACGTTCAAGCGCTTATTCCATAAATTGGAGATGGCAAAAACTTTAGTAGACTACCAAGCTACTATTTTGATAGAGTTCGAAACTTTTCTTGAGGAAATAAGACTTTGGTTTCAAGAGTAACTCGAAAAAAGTGCGGGCCATAACAACTGCGTGTTGGATAAGCAAAACGGAATGAACTCAAACAAAAATGTCAGACAATGTCATACAACCGAGAACTGCGTATTTTGTTGTGCTAATTTCAGTCAGAAATTATAAATTATATTTGTAAATGTGTAACTAATTTACGCGACCCTTTTTCTTATGTATTCAAGTGTTTCTGTGATTTGCATCGGACCGTAGAGTTGACGTGAAATGTGATAATAATGTACGAACGAGCTTCGAGTCTTTGTGATTTTTTATAGAAATATACCACAAAAGATTACAAACATCGAATTAATTCCCTCAAGTAAACATAGACGTGAGTATTTAACCAAATCTAGCATTTCTAAGCACACGTTATTTTCTTTTGATATGAATTCCAAGATGGCGGAACTATTACCTTTTATTTTGATTATTTTGTTTATTTTCACTAGTATAACAGTCTACAATTGGATTTACACGTTTTGTTGTTACTTTAAATAGCTGCAAGAAGTCGTGGAGATTAATTTTAACCGTCTTTGAAAAGAGGTCGAATAAGGTTAATGAACTTGTTGAAACCTGTCCAAGTTTACATGAAGTAAAAAAAAAAGTCAGAAAAAAGTTTGCCGTTCGAGGTAATGTTAAAAAAATCACTATTTTCGAAACTTATTTGGATGCCTAATAAAGTCAAGGTTTTATTGATAAGTTACTTCTATGACTATTGATATCTCCTGTTCTTTTCATTTTTCCTGTCGACGCTTGGTAGAGGCCTATGTCCAGCAATGGTCGTCTTTCGGCTGAAATAATGATGATTATGACTATTGAAACTTCATTTTTACTCAAGCAAACACCATTTGGCAATACCACAAAACTAAAAAGTTAATATTCTTACTAATTACAATTTCCTGTTTAAAATGTTGCTAGCCAGTCAGTCAATATAATACCAGCTTGTTACTGTTCCACTGCAGGGCAAAGGCCTCTTCTCATACAGGCAAGGCATGAGCATAAATCACCACGCTTCCTCAATGCGGGTTGGCGATTTCAATCTTATATTAACTACAAGTCCAGGTTTTATCTCAATTTTCTCTTTCACCATTGTCAGTGATGTCTAAGATAAATTTAGAAAGTACATGTGAATTAAAAAACTCACATTGGTAGTTGATTGGATTTGAACCCATGACCTCAAGCACGAGAGGCAAGTCTTAATCTCTGAGCCACCACGGCTACAGTCACCAAGCCAGAAAACAAAAAATAATCCTAGGTTAATTACAGTTTTTAATGTCCCCACAGCTGGAACACTGGCCTTCTCTGTGAGAGAGGAATGGTCCTTAATTCACCACGAGGGCCCAGTGCCAGTTGATGAAGGTCACATGTGATTGAATTTTTGGTTTGCTCTCAATGGTTTCGTTCACCGTTTTTAGAGCAGTGGTGATGAAATCATTTTCACAAAGTGCCTGTCTGGGTCCAAACCAACGACTTACAACACTTTTGCTGAGACCATTACCACTGGACCACCACTGCTGCTAAAAGGCTGATGATGAATTTCAATTTTCTTTTTAAAACATTTCTTCGTTGTTGTAGCGATGATTCCAAAATTAAATGTATTTTGACTAGAATTCAGCAACACCAATAGCGTTGTGATTTGCCTCACAAAGGTATTTTAAGCTGCAGTGTTGTTGCACAAAGAGCACGACAAAAGGTGAGGCATGGTTTGGGAATTTTAAAACATCGCCAGCCAGTCAGCCAAAATTGTTTTACCACACATGTCTTCCTCGCGCATTATTTAATTGGCTCTCAAATGTTACTACATTTGAGACCCAATTAAATAATTTATGACAATGAATTCCTATGAATATGAATCACACCATCTGCCATTAAAGATCCACTGCTGAAATTTGTCCTCATCCTCTGCCTAACCTGTTCCCAAGTTGGGTTTGGCTCCCAGTATTTTACTTGGAGCAACTATCCATCTGACCTCCACAACCCAGTAACTGAGTTACACAACTCATAATTAGTCACTTCAATCTAAAAGATTCATAATATGCATGAAAATCAACTGTTTATTGTTTTTGTCATTAAATAGCAATTTAGTAGGAAGATAATTATCTTTTTAACTACTTTTAATCTGAGGTTATATGGTGGTAGCTTACTGGCTAAGACCAGCCTCTCGTGTTTGAGGTTGTGGATTCAAATCCGGGCAAGTATCAATGTGACTTTTTCAAATTCATATGTACTTTCTAAGTTTATCTTGGACATCGCTTGTAACCTACTCCCTCTTGACTTGAGTTTTGTAACCTTTCCCCTTACGGAAGAACTTCTAAAGCATCTTGACTCGACTGTACTCATTATCTACCCACCAGACAAAGTACAAGTGTATGACACATATTTACGCCATTAATTGCAATGCGTCGACAGCTAATTGTTACAATTAAAATTAATTAAAGTGTCTCCCCAATTAACTTTAATGGCTGACTCAGTGAAACCATAAAATTGATAGGTACTTACAGAAGGTTGGTTCCGTAATATTAGTCCTAAAGAGCGAATTTCGGCCTTAGCAGTCAATATCAGTGGAGTGTAGCCATCGGCGAGGGAGATATTATAGTCTGTGCACAAGTTTGTGCGAAAACACAGGTGCCTCACTATCAGGCACTTGTCCAACGCCGGCAACGAAGCGATTAGCTAACAACTATCTTCTCGCTGAAGAAACGAACAAAAGAGACAGATCCCGTGTCAATAAAAGAGGCACATATATTAATAGTTGATCGTTGGCTGTGCATACTGCCGGCGAGTACTCTCTCACCACAAGTTTGTAGCAGCAACAAGAGCTATCAAAGATAATATTCGCTCGGCGATGCTCGCTTGGCGGTCAGAACTCACGCCAAAAGGCCAAAGAGCCAATGCGTGCAGGACTGCCCCAGCGAGTGGTGCGAGTAATCGCCCGTCGCACAAAAACACTCGCTCATAGCCGAGAGGTAAAACTATCGGAACTATACACTCGCTTCTCGCTGCTCGCTGATCGTCCTCGGTGGAACAAGTGCCTCATAGTCCCAAGATGGGACGGTATCATGTTAAGGTTCTGTCTTGAGCGCGATTGCCTACTACCCGACTGACTAAAATCACCAGACCATTACCTACATTGCGTTCCTAGTCGCTGCCATTCCCTGCTCCATACAGCAAGCAATACACTTCATAATCTGTCTTCAAATGTAGATTGCGAGTGCGCTTGCACTTGCATTTGTTTGTGATCGCAGTACGTACGCGTTGCCTGTCCTCGCTCGTTGTTTGAGGCCGACCTTCTGTACGTAATTTATTTCGTGGTGCAGCTAAGTATAGACGCTTGGTACCTATAATCAAATGCTCGTTGATTTAAATGAGTTTATGGTGTGTATAGGGATGTTTATTTTGTGTGAAGACTCTGTGATGTGTACAGCATACGCAATTGCAGTCATGTATAGTCCTCGCCAAACTTCTTGGCCGCCCCTGAAGTTGCTTTACCGGATTCGCGAGGTACGAAACTGTGCTGTTTTTGTATGAGATTTACTACTGCGCAGCCATTGTAGCCAACTTCAGGGCGGCCAAGAAGTTTAGCGAGACCTATATTATGTAGTATCAATGTACTATTGCGCATAGTAGGTACCTAAATGTGAATTCTTGAAGAATAGATATCTTAGTGTTTGTTTACTACAGCTATTGGTGTTCTAAGGAAATCTTAGTCTGTTAGAAACACATTAAACACATTGCATCATGAACACAAAAAAATTAAGATAACAGAGACGGAAAAATAATATAAATAAATAACAGAAATAATCCCCACCAAAGAATCACCAACAAAATAAATCTTTACAAAAAAAACAACAATCAATGAACATCCGTTCCGGAATCACAGACATGATTATTTAACAATTTATGTACACACAATACAGAATATAAAGAAAAGAATACAAGATAATTGAGTACAAAGATATATTAGGTAGTGTACTCTGAAGTTGGCTGAAAGACCCTACGCAGTAGCTATTTTTGTGTCAATGTTGTAGTAGAAGACAACATTGTATAACTGCCTCTTTCACTCGCTAACATTTGTCGCATCGTCATATCTCGCTTACTGTATGCAGTATCACTTACATCATCTGCCTATTAATGTTCCCACTGCTGGGATACAGGCCTCCTATCTGTGATAGGGGATGGGCCGTAATCCACCACGCGGGCCCAATGCGGGTTGGTGGGTGTCACATGTCTTCGAACTTTTTGGTTCTAGAACATGCCGGTTTCCATGCAGTATAGTCGATGTCAAACTGTTTCTTGCGCAATGGTTCACTTCAGAGGAGCAGATTGAGCAGAGCCAACTTCAGAGACACAAAGATCCGCTGGGGCTACTGTACTGCTTATTACTTTAGAATTTTTTATGATTTTATGTGCAATGAAATGACAGTATATTAGGTATATTGAACGTTTTCAGACACTGTGGCCGAGTCTCTACCCTCTAAATTATCGCAGAATTAATGTGACAAATTGTCAAGCACGCATTATCTGCTGTAATTGGTTGAACAACAGCCAATCAATCACGTAGTTCTGCGATAATTTAGAGGTGAGAAACTCGGCCTGCGTGTAACAGAGTCCTTAGCAGGGCAGTTTTAGTCCTCCTGCAGATATAATATAAGGTCACTTCACACGAGGGTAGCCAGAACTCTCAGAACGCCACCGTAACCCAATTTATTATGTCCCAATAAAATGTATGTTTTATTTATTTCCAGATGGTAGTTCGCAGGACGAACTTTGCATGTGCAAGCTAAGACACCAACACAATACTGAAGATGGGTCAGCAGACGTCTAGGAAGAGTGAGTTGCTTTTCTTGTATTAGTAGATTTAGAGTCTGTGGATGAGTAGTCATTCACGAGGAGCTTGTGGCTAAATAATAACAGCCGCACGGGTCGTTCTTCAAGGTTAAGCAACGCTTGACGAGGTCGGTCCCTGGATGGGTGTGACCATTTCAACATACCGAGTTTCCGTGCCTCGGAAAGCACGTAAAGCCGTTGGTCCCGGCTGTTATTTGAAGATCTTTGACAGTCGTTACGAGTAGTCAGAAGCTGGAGATCTGACACCAGTCTAGCCAAGGGGTACCGTGTTACCTAGTTCCACAATCTCCGTTTGGCCCGTTATTGTCCCTATAATTATTTTTAGGTTATTTCTACTTAGGCAGAAAAGTAATAAAATATTGGCATAGTTCTCGCTAAAGTTCTTGGTCGCCCTGAAGTTGGCTACAACAAAAACAGGACCGATCAGTGCTTTGCTCATCGAAAAGCCAAATTCGGGCCGGCCCAGATGTTTGGCGAGAACTATAGACAGCTGAATCTGATTTGCAGCAGAAGCCGAGTCGTTTTTTTTTTAAATATTATTGATAGTCTCGCGCTTGACCACTATCTCACCTGATGATAAGCGATGATGTGGTCGACGATGTAACACGCGTGCCTAGAAGAAACCTAGTTGGGATAAGATTGATATCAATATTGGAACTGGAATTTTGTGTCTGAATGGTTTTTTTTTTTTTTTTACCGTGTCTGTTTATACTAATAATGTTTTATTTGTTATTAGGCGGTGAGTGCACATGCGGGTGTGGCGCTTGGGAGCGGCGCCGGTACGCAGAGTCTCCTAGCAGTGTGCACCGGTACGTCAGTGCTGTCACTGACAGGTAATAATATTTTTTTTCTCAAACATGCTTGGAAATTTGAGCATTATTTTGACAACCTTCTTCGAGATAAATTGAAATTGCAGTACAGGCCGAATAAATGTGAGCAGCGGCCGACAAAAGTTGTATGAAAATCCATATCTGTCGTGTGTAGCGGCCAAATAAATTACATAGTAAACTCATATCTGTCGTATAATTTAAAAATGGAACGATCTTTTACTCCGAAGCATGGCCACCAAGGAGGTAACTTAACAAAGGTTTTATTTAAATTTCGAACTGGCTTGCAAATAGAAAGCTGTGTATTGTAAAAAAAAACAAATGAACACTTTAAGGCTTAGCACGCACTGCGATTTTTATTTGCGCGGATTTTTGTAGTATTATTACCGCGTGATTTTTTTACCGCAACGCGTGCGGCTTCATACAATTCCATAGGTCACAGAATGGGCCGAAACGCGCGAATGCAAATCATAGTGCGTGCTAAGCCTAACGCGAGAATAGGTAATTATTGTTGTTCGTTATAGATTTTGAAAAGTAATTGAATTTGACAAAATGAGTTCTAGGTACTACTTAGTTTTAATTTCCGCGGATTTTTTGAGAAAAGCACTATACAAGCCTTGGCCACAACTAGGCATTGATGGACTTACGTATGTGTGCCTCTGCTTCGCCTCGGCCCACATTTACACGTTCGTCCATCAATGCCTCTTTTGCTGGCCGCTGCAGTAATGTACTATTTATGTTGTTGAAGCCCGCTTGCCAGCATAAGGCAAGGTTTTAAAAAAATTATAAAAAATAAACTGTTTTGGCGCAAGTGGTTCTTACCAAGCGTTGGTTGTGTTTTTTAACACCCGACGCAAAAAGAGGGGTGTTATAAATTTGACTTGTGTGTTTGTGTATCTGTCTGTGGCATCATAGATCCTAAGCGGATCAACTGATTCTGACATAGATTTTTTTGGTTTGAAGAATGTAGTTTGTTGGAAGGTGACTTTATCGAGAATGTTCTTAGCTATGTTTGAATAAAATCGGTTCAGCCGTTCAAAAGTTATGGGCGTTTTACTGTTTGAATCGGGGTGTTTTCGCATGATATCGTGTCGTGTAATAGATTGCCGATCGAAGCGTATCTACTATGTACCAGATAAATTATGATGTAGCATGAAATAAAAAAGTGTCGGGGGTTTTAAAAATTTTGAAATTTTACTTGTACTTATTGTAATTCTTTTTTAATGTTTTTATTTTCGAACATAATTGTCGCATAACCTCCCCCCGCCCCCAGATGGAACGGGCGCGAGTGCGCGTGCCGGCGCCGGCGCTGGCGCAGGCCCGCGTGCGTGTGCACCGCCTACAGGCGAGTCAGCGATGACAGGTCGTATGTGTCTTATTTATTTCATCATTTTCGCAGCATCATTACAGGATTTTTTTACAAGCTTTTCTTTAATTTGCAATGTATTTATGTATGTTTATGTGTGTTCGGGTCAAATCCTGCAACTGAATTTTAAAGCAGTTATCTTGCACCAATTAAGATGAAATTTTGTATACATGTTTAGTTTAGATGTATGGTTAGCTAAGTGACGTCATTCTAAATCCAATATGGCGGACGGCCCAAGATGGCGAGCTAGGTATTTTTTGTGGATTGCCATGATGATATGGGTATCAAATGAAAGAGTTTGTTGAGAAGAATATGAAAAAAGTTTGTTTTAAAACAAAAAAGGAATAATTTTATTTAAATAATTTTTTCATTCTTCAGTCATATTTTTTTTTTTTTAATTTTAATTAAAAGCCCTCCTCCTTCCTTTTCCAACCTTTTAAACATTATTGGAAAAGGAATGAGAAGCCACCAAAGACAGCTTTTCTTTTTTACAAAATTTTGTACTGTAGAATTTTTTTTCTTTCCGTTGACAGAAGACCTTGATTTTTTAACTTCCCATTGACCTATGAATTTGAAATTTGGTGATAATGTTTATTATTACGTATATTTTACTAACAAATACCAATATATTGATACATTTTCTTTGAAATTCCCTAATTTTTCTATTTCAACCAACTTAATTTTGCGGTTTGGAACGGAACCCTAAATGTGTGAAGTCCGACATGCACTTGGACGGGTTTTTATTTAAATCGTTATACTGACGATTTCGTTGGTAGAATAGCACTATTCTAGATGCTTAGAATAATATAAATAGACTTATTTTCTTTCTTCCATAATATTAACAAAACAATAATTGTTTCCAGGCTGGCCGCAGTACTAACGCTTGGTGCTAGAGAGCTGAGGAGAGAGCTAGATGCGATCGTCATAAATGCAGGTAGGTTTACAAAAAATCGTGTTCTGAAAAATATGAAACAAGAAAATATTATAGTGCCAATAATTGGAGGGGTGCTGGGTGGCTTTCCCCTTCTACTAAATATTTTCATGATATAAATAAGAATATTTGGATGTTCCAGAGGGTGAGACCCGAGTGACCCAGAGCGACCCGAACGCTGAAGTGTACGTGCTGTCTGTCACGCCTAGAGTGTAAGTTATAACTTTATTTATTTACTAGTTGACCCCCGCGGCTTCGCTCCTGTCAACTACCTACCCTACTTACCCTACCCTACCTACCATAAAATATGCTCAATACCTACCTGGTATAATGAGATGAAAAACGCTATTTACGTCGGCACAGTTTCTTTGTATGGGAAGAGGTATTTGTATGCTAGTATTATATTATCTGTGCCTATGGAAAGCTACATTATTCCCGAGAAGCGAGAAACAGGATATAATTATAAAAAAAAAAAAAATAGGCATCCTTATGAAAATTGCAATAATGTAACCCAAAGTAGCAATAGTTTAACAAATTACTAGGTAGGTACGGTCTACCTACCTACCAATTTGTTAAACTATTTATTTGAATAAGAATTAATACTACAATACGAATGTAACCAACTTTTGTTTCTGCCGGCGATCTAATTAAATTATAGAACACAAAAGCTGCTATTGTGACCTATGATAGTTAGATATATTCTGTCGCAGACTTTTTTGCAGGTAATAATGAGTGCTTTAATCATGTAGTACATAATTTTTATGTATCATCAATAGTTTTCTCAGCGCATGCCGAATTATGAATTTTATAGGCAAAATTTTGCTACTTTGGGTTACATTATTGCAATTTTCATAAGGATCTCCAATTTTTTTGAAAATAATTTTAGCCTATGTTACTCGGGAATAATGTAGCTTTCCATTGATAAGAGAATTTTAAAATCAATCCAGTAGTTTCGGAGCCTATTCGGTACAAACAAACACAGTCCCGGATCTACGACTTTTTCGAACCGGGGCAAAACCTTGATAGTGGCGCCCAGTCCCTTCAGTGTTTGAGAAAAACTGTTAAAGCTGCCAATGAGTAGCATTTTTGTGACCATTTGTTAAAATAATAATCCTTTAATAAATTTAAACTGTTTATTATCTAATAACTTTCTTTTGTGACATAAAACAGAAACACAGAAAAAATATATAATCAAAAAAGACTACAACTTTACACGGCGTGCTTTTTTTCTGCGAAAGAATCTATTAGCTCCCCATAGTCCGTCGCATAGGCAGTTTTGTTTTCAATGGCTCAAAAAGTTAGTTTTATGCTAGAAAAGTTTGTTTTTCAAACATAATATATTAAGATTCGATTACTTGATAAAAACCTATGAGATTGTAGGAAAAGAGGCTTCATTTGTTCGATATTTCGAATTCTTGTCTCAAGGATTTGGCGCCCACATGAAACTGCCGCCCGGGGCAAGTGCCCCGGTTTGCCCCCCCTTAGATCCGGGTCTGAACAAACAAACAAAAAATCTTACCTATATTGGTATAAATAAAGGAGCTTTGTTGTGTTTTCAGTTCGGCGCACGGCGACATCACACAGGAAGCTGGACGCACAGAGCTCACACAGACCAACGATGCCATACGGCTGCACCCACACTTCCAGGTAATATTACTTGTACAGTAATACTACTCTGTTACCTTTTCACGCCTAAACCACTGAACGGAACTCAATGATATTTGGCAAGGAGATAGATGGCATCCTGGCAAGACATATCATCCTACATTCCATTTTTAAATCTTATTTATGTAGCCAAGACATAGGCTACATAAATAAGATTTAAAAAATGGAATGTAGGAAGGGTAGGGTAGGATAGGTAGGTTGGTAGGTAGGGTAGTTGAGTAGGGTAGGTAGGGTAGTTAGGCAGGGTAGGATAGAAAGGTAGCTAGTTGACGGAAGCGAAGCCGCTGGCGGAAGCTAGTAGTATTATAAATGCGAAAGTAACTCTGTTTGTCTGTTAACTTTTCACGCCTAAACAGCTGAACCGATTCAGATGAAATTTGGTATTGAGATAGTTTGAGATCCTGGGAAGCACATAGGTTTTATCTCGGCAATCATCATAGAGAGGGTGGAATTGAAGTCTAGGGGCGGGTAGTATTGAATAGGATAACACAATTTGTAATTTTTGCAAGCGAGAGTAACTATTGTACTCTTCGTAGCATTCACGCGGACAGGAGCAGGGGACAGGGACAGCAGCCAGCCCCGGGGAGGGCGGAGTCCTATGGCGAGCTGCCCCTAAGCTGCGCGTTACGTACACTACATATAACGGAGACGTAAGATGTAGGCGACACAGGTGCAGTGGCTGAGTGATCGGCCGCTGCGCTGCGTGTCGCGGGTTTGATCCCCGCCCGGAACAAATATTTGTATGGCCTACAGTAGTGCTATTCTGTAGACTTCTCACCGTAATGATTTAGGTCTGTCTGTGTTGCCTGATAGCTACAACTTAAAGTCAAGAGTGAACAGGTTACTTGTAGACAAGCGTGCTTCATCGTCGAGCACATCTTTGCTTGCCATCAAGTGAGATAGTGGTCAAGCGCGAACCTGTCAAGGTGAAGTGAGTTGTCATCTCACTTTGAGCTCACTTCACATAAGCCCCACTTGCACGAAAAACTTAACTCAGAGTTAGTTGGTAACACGAGGTTAAATTGACAATATTATATTGGATCTGGGTGTCTTGTGTATGTGAGTTCAAATGTTTGTAAACTCGCCCACGATACAGGAAGAAATTCCAGGGAAACATAAAAAAAGGCTATATTTACTACATATACAAACTGTCAATTTAACCTTGTGTTAGCAACTAACTCTTGAGTTAAGTTCATCATGCAAGTGATCTTAAGTTTGTCCTAGTCAAGTCGATCAATCTTCCTTACAAAAAAATATATATATTTGAAAGTTATGAGCGTCGAAAGTTTCATATTCCAACACTAATTTTAACGCATCTTTGGGCGCAAATAAATACCATAAGAAGAAGGAAAATTGCAAAACAGTCACCATACAGGGATAGATTAGTAGTTCAACAATGCAAATAATTTCATTTTGAACAGATACATTTAGTTGTTTTTTCATGGTATCCATACTCCCAAAAGGTCTGTTTATAAAATTTCGCGCGGCCGTCCAAATCATCATCCATTTCGCTACAAATTTGCAAAAATGCTAATTCGTACGCGAACTAGCTTCTTACTGCTCATCACAGCATCTGTCTCATTCTCACGTGTTGTCGGATGAGACAGCAAGCATTTGAACCCCGCGCACAAAATAGTTCGTGCCGTCGACTAGGGGAACCTTTAGTCATCACGGTGAGATGTGTTCAGAATCGACCGGCTGATAGTTGTTCCGGATCTGGATGTTTGTGTATATGTTTGTAAACGCACTCACAATACAGGAGATATTCCTGGTGTGGGTGTAAAATGTTTTTGTTAGTAAATAAAACTGTTTTGTTGTGTTACAGGTGGTGTGTGGCGGAGAGCTGAGAGCCTTACTGTTGCGTGCACCTCCATTACCGCAACCAAACGCTCCGGCTACTAAAGTTCATACACAGGTAACTGTACTATTTTTAACCCCCGACGGAAAAAGAGGGGTGTTATAAGTTTGAGGTGTGTTGCTGTGTATCTGTTTATCTGTGTATCTGTGTGTCTGTGTATCTGTGTGTCTGTCTGTGGCATCATAGCGCCTCAACGGATGAACCGATTTTGATATAGTTTTTTTTGTTGGAAGGGTGATTGTGTCGAGAGTGTTCTTAGCTATGTTTAAAAAAAAACGGTTCAGCCGTTCAAAAGTTATGGGCGTTTTACTGTTTGAATCGGGATGTTTTCGCAAGATAAATGTGTCGGGGGTTTTATAAATTTTTAAATTTTACTTGTTACAAGCTTTTGTTTAACTTGCCTTGTTAGACAAACTTGCGCCGAAGACAATAGGGAAGTTTCCTGGGTAGAGAAAAATGTTAATTCTATTTAGTCCGTCAGTGAGATTATCAAATAATATAGGCAATACATGTTATCACAGTGGCTTCAACCAAATTTCGTAAAAGTGTGGTGCAGTTTTGGTAAACGACACCATACCAATAACTTTGCTGAAGGGTGGCATTTAAATTAAATAGTGCTACAGGCAAAAAAAAAAAACATTTTAAAATTGCTTACGGTGTTACATCAAGACTCCAATTTATACAGCGTGAAAGCAAAACAAAGTTTAAAACGGCGTAAGCTACATTCAATCTTGACAGACCAATATGTTATGAATTGCCAAATGCTACTTCTTAATTCAGAAATAACCATAGGGCATTTTCTAGAAAAAGTTACGTAAATATTAATCAAAGTATAAAAAATAAGCAACGTGCTCGATGGTTGTACGTTGATTTAATCTCTTAGGGCTTTGTGTTCAATTATTATAATGGCCTTATTTTATGGTTTAAACTACTTTCTTAAATCCATGTAAATTTTTTATTATTTACCGTTACTCTTTATGATGTTTTATGTTCTTCTTGATTTTGTGATATTTTTATTATGATTTTGTTATAGTTTATTAATTATAGACGCTATTTATGTGTAAAATTAACGAGTTCACTGTCCTGATCACATAAATAATGTTTAACGCAAAAATGTGCCACTGTATACTTACATAAGCAAGCAAGTGTGACTTTGTAATAATTAGGACGTTTTTTATGATTGAAGAAGCTGACTGATTTTTAATCATAATTTATAGTTTTATGGAGAATTTTATTTTGTTCTAAAATTTCAGTGTAGGTATGTGTATTTTGTACCTAGGTACGTAAAGTTGAAAAATAGAGGGAGACGAAGTCGGTGGGACGAACGGGAATACACGATTAAATTTATTCCCGTTCGTCCCACCAACAAAATTAGTGGGACGATCGGGAAAAAAAATACGAATTCCCGTTCGTCCCACCAGGGGGACGAAGTCGGTGGGACGAACGGGAAGACACGGTATTTTTATCTTTATTAAATAAATTAAAATTGACAAAGATAAAGCGCATCAAAGTTCAGGAGTAGGACGCTTGTGACGTCACTATGACAGTATAAAGTGCACTAACGGCGTGACGTCACACGATATTTGAACGCATAATATCGTAGTCACTTTATGTTTTTACGTGTCAAAAGAAAAATACGTGTCCAATATCTACCTGTTGGACAAAATGACTTCTTCCTACTATTATTATTATTATATTTACTTCAATATATTAATCGCAAACCATTCCCTATGTTACCAGGTGGACTACATTCACTGCCTGGTGCCCGACCTGAAGGAGATCACAGCCTGCTCCTTCTACTGGGGCAAGATGGACCGCTACGAGGCTGAGAGGCTACTCGACAACAAACCGGAAGGTACGTACTCACTTATACATGGTCAGATCTAATTTTGGAATGTATGAACTGACCAAATGCGTGCACTTAGTGACAGGTCCACTCGAATCTGTGTGGTTTTTTTTCTCAAAAGACCGTTTGAAATACTATTGTGGCTTCTGATTTTCAAAGTTTCTTCTTAGAATTATTCAGAAAACCTCTAAAACGGTCTTAATTGGCCACAATACGCGTCTGACATCAAGCCTGCAACGCTATTGATGTGTTCAAGGAAGACGCACCGAGAGAGGTCACAATAGAGGGACATACCTTATTGGTGAAAGGCCAGGTGCGCGCAGTACTAACCGGTGCGTGTATGACTAGATGTATGAATGTGAGTGAATCTCTACGGTGACCTCTCCCTTGTAAAGCTGCAACCTGCAGCATTGCACACTTGGTGCCAAACGCGTAGGACCATTTCAGAATGTTGGTTCTGCGTTGCTACTGCTGCATATTACTATACCGATGTACAACGCCCTCTCCTCCAGGCACGTTCCTGCTGCGCGACTCTGCGCAGGAGGAACACCTGTTCTCCGTATCGTTCCGCAAGTACGGACGCTCCCTACACGCGCGCATCGAGCACTACCAGCACAGGTACGTACATATATTACATATTTGTTAGCTTACTTCGTGTTCCGCAAGTACGGACGCTCCCTGCACGCGCGCATCGAGCACTACCAGCACAGGTACGTACATATATTACATATTTGTTAGCTTACTTCGTGTTCCGCAAGTACGGACGCTCCCTGCACGCGCGCATCGAGCACTACCAGCACAGGTACGTACATATATTACATATTTGTTAGCTTACTTCGCGTTACCAACTAACTCTGACATCAGTTTTTGGCCCTAGTGAACCTCAGATGCAAGTCCCTAATTCATTGCTTCATATGTTGAATATAGCCTTGGCTGTAATACAGAAAATACCTAAGTAAGGCACTATTATTTTAGACACTAGCTGACCTTCGGGGCTTCGCTCCCGTCAACTGGCTACCCACCTACCCTGCCTACCCTGGCTACCATGGCTACCCTGCCTACCCTGCCCCAAACCTGGCTACCCTGGCTACCTTGCCCCCTACCCTACCTACCCTGGCTACAATGGCTACCCTGTCCAAAACCTGCCTACCATAGCTACCCTGCCCAAAACCTGCCTACCCTGGCCAACC
The DNA here is from genome assembly GCA_964057195.1 of Orthosia cruda. NCBI lineage: Eukaryota > Metazoa > Arthropoda > Insecta > Lepidoptera > Noctuidae > Orthosia > Orthosia cruda. The sequence goes on along the minus strand of OZ059856.1, from coordinate 665,978 downwards.
TGGCTACCTGCCTACCCTGGCTACCTACCTACAAATTTTATCTATCATCAATAGTTTCCTCAGTGCACACCAAATAATGTATTTTACAGCCAACATTTTGCTACCTCATCATCATCAAAATCGGTTCAGTAGATCCAGAGATTACACCTTACAACGTCACAAACTTTACCTCTTTATAATATTAGTATAGACTAGTAACTTAATATTCATTATTTATTTTAAAGGTTCAGTTTCGACAGCCACGACCCCGCCGTGTTCGCGGCCCCTACCGTCACCAAGCTCATCGAGCATTACAAGGTAAAGGTGATTATAAAGAAAATTAAATACTAAGAAATGTCGAAAATATGCACCTAAAACCGCCAGGTTACGCATAACTTTAGTCAAACAGTCCTCTTATTAAGCGCTTTAAAATTATGTTCTAAGAAAAGTTGCCAAATATCCATATTTGCAAGCGCTACTGCTAAGCATGACGTCCTGGGTTTGGTTCCCTAGTCGGGCAGTGTTGTTGGTTTTTTCAGTTTGTCTGAAGTCTGGATATGTGCGGGCGTTGATGGAACGTAACTGGTGAATAGCTAATATTTAGGAATATTCAGGCCTGATTTTAGTTTAGATGTACAATGTTTTGTTTACGAATTTCCTTAATTAGACACTTATTGCAGGACCCCGCATGTGTGATGTTCTTCGAGCCCATGCTGACGGCTCCCCTGCCCCGCAGCGAACCCTTCAGCTTGCAGCAACTTGCGCGAGCCGTCATCGTGTCGCACACCAGCTACGATGGTAACAAACCCGCTTAGTTGTTGAGACGATGAATGTAAGGCACCTAATAGAAGGTATTTACCAAGGCAGACCCTAAACTCACCGCTAGATAACAAAAAAGGCGCCCCCTAGGACCGCTGCGCCTGCTAGCTAGCTTGTATGGCTGGATGTATGAACGTGAGGGAAGTACGCAAGTCCCTCAAGTATCTCACTCTGCCCTGTGCCCGCAGGCGTGGAGAAGCTGCCGCTGCCGCCGCGCCTGCGCCTGTTCCTCAAGGAGTACCACTACCGCCAGCGAGTGCGCGTGCGGCGCCTGGAGCCCGACCTGTACGAGCAGCACCACTGTTAGTTATACTGTACTACTGTACCATCCCATCATACTGTGCCAGTTACTACTTCAACGCTATTCGGTATGTAAGGTCTAAATTAATTTCGACAATTTACATTTGTAAGCCTTATTTATTTACACAAAAATACTTAAAATCACTTGACCTCTAAATGACGTCTTAACGTATCCTATAAAGAAAACTTTCAGTGCCTCTTGTAGTGAAATAATCAAGGCCCACTTCCACGGAAAACCCAACCCAGAGCTAGTCGGTTAAATTGACAGTTCGTCATACAATATTGTCAATTTAACCTCGCGCTAGCAAACTCCGAGTTAAGGCTTTCGTGCAAGTGGGCAGTTGTTTTGTAAAAAAAAAAATACTAAAGCTTGGAAAACCTAAATATTGAAATTAGTTGCATAAATATTAAAAAAAACCTGAAAATGACTTTACATACCGAATTGGCGTAAAGCATGTCTCGTCGTAATTTTTTGTTAACGTGAGAAAATAAACAATATTTATCTGACAGACTAAATAGATTTCTTAGTCATCATCCCTATGGACCCCAAAACTCTGGGTCACACATTGATCTTAAAAACAACCCCAAAGGGGTGGATTATTAGTGGAATCACTAATTAAATATTATTATATGCCTTGTTATAAATGTAATTTAGGATAATTTTTAAAATTACAATTAGAAAAATGTATATTTTTTGGTATATCGCAAGGTTTTACATGCAATTTTGATGTGGTACCAATATAATTACAAATTGAAAGTTCAGCGCCATCAATATCACCACATACGAACTATACAAAGAGGTGACATCATACTAATTCTACAGCGCTTACATTTCATACAACAATGGAGTGGACAACCATGTTCTGCATACCTCTCAAGGGTATGCACCGGTCAGTATGGTGACTTGGTAAAGGCTGACTGTCCAGGCCCCAAGTACATAGTATGGCTACTTATGGAAAATAATCATCAGCTGACAGCAGTCCACTGCTGGACATAGGCCTCCCACAGTCGCCATATATTTTGATTCTCGACAAGTCTCATCCAGCTGCTAGCAGCCACCCTATTTGAATCATCTCTCCACTTACCCTGAGAGCGTCCTGCGTCACGTTTACCCATTCGTGGTCTCCACTCAAGAACCCGTCTACCCCAACGGTCATCGGTTCTAAAGCTAATATGGTCGGTCTGCTGCCACTTCAGCTTGCTTATTAAATGTTTATTTATTCAAATTTACGTAAATAACTCAGTAACAGCTGTAACGCCAATGCAATGTTACTACTACAAAGATACACATACATCTAACTTACATTGACTACCTGCTCGGGTCAATCACCGAACAATAAGAAGCATGTCAGCGTAAATGCGACACCGCGCTCTATGCCTTGAATATTTGATGTATTACCTAAGTAAAATTGTCAGTACGCTTTCGGATAGCATATCGGGCGCGACTCTACCCTATTAGTTTTAATCCTAATCCCATTTGAGTTACTGAAATATATCTATCTTTATAATCTTATTCTTAGTTTATCTTTATCTCACCCCCATCCCCGAACATTGGTCCTTCGAGCCGGATCTCCTCCGGATCAGGGTGTGTGTATTGACCCGAACACTACCAGAAATACAATTAATAATACCAATCACACTAATATTATAAAGGCGAAAGTTTGTGAGTGTGTTTGTTACTTCTTCACGGTGAAACGGCTGGACGGATCTGGATGAAATGTGGCACAAAGATAGATTATAGTCAGGAATAGCACATTTGATACTTTTTATGCCGGGAATATGTTCCCATGGGATAAAAATACAATTAAAATCACTTCTCAACATTTTTAATGCATTTTGATGTTCTGTGTGTCAGCTATGTCCACACCAAGGTTTTCCAACAATGAAGTTATATTGGTATCACATTAAATTCATAGTTGCTCCCTACGTCCTTAGGAATGTAGATCAAATGCCATCAGTTTCAAGTATTAAAGATTTCTAAATACAATGTTGTATAATATCCACAGCGGATCTTTGTGTCTCTGAAGTTAGTTCTGTCAACTATTGCGCAAGAAACAGTTTAACTGCATAGAGTAAGCGAGATAGGATAATGCGACAAACGTAACAGTGTGAAAGAGACAGTTATACAGTGCTATCTTCACTTTCAATATTGACACAAAAATAGCTACTGCGCAGGCTCTTGCAGCCAATTCAGAAACACAAAGATCCGTTGTGAGTATTATAAAGGCTTGTAACATACGTTAATGTTCTAATAATATATCATAACTCATGTTTGTATTCGCCGAAGATTTAAGCAGAGTGCTTCTTTAGCACACCCAAATTTTGGCAGTTATGTTTAGTCCCATGGTGGTACCATCACAACGACTTACAAGTGGTAGCTCGTGGGTTCGAACCCAGGCAGGCGCTTTACTTTATGTAAATCATTTCATCACCGCTGCTCTCAAAACGTTGAAGGAAAACATCTTGAGGAAACCGGAATGCCTTACCTAAAAATTCGAAGACATGTGACATCCACCAACCCGCACTGGGCCCGCGTGGTGGATTACGGCCCATTCCCTCTCACAGAGAGGCCTGTGTCCCAGGAGTGGGAACACCTTACATTGGATTTAACATAACTGGCAGAATCTTGTTGTATCATATGTCTCTGGGTATCCTGCCGCGGATTGAAGTTACTAGAACACAAAAGCATGTTAACATTTACAAATCTTTGGAACTCTCTGCTGTATTTAGTAAAAAAAAAGTTCATTTGAAATTTAAAAAATGTCTGAAGTAAATTAGGAAAATATCGATTTTACTTGCATATTATAACTTTTTTATTCGACGGAGAAGTAGGGTTATGCTTTTACAAGCTTTCATAGGTATTCGGCAACTAGTAATCCCATTTTCCAAGCACTTCCTGGCATCCGATTTATCAGCAGCTAAGCATACTTATGTCACTTTTGAAACATTGAAATAATATGGTACTGAGGAACCGAAGGTGGCCATAGCAACTCTCCAACCAGACAAGATAGCAGCTCCATCATGTTTTAAGGCTGTGCTGGTCAATAGCAATTTCTTCCTATATCTTGGGTGCGTTTACAAACATTTAAAATCACATACACAAGACACACAGATCCACAAATTTATTTGTATCATATATATGCCTGGGAATATTGTTCAAGGTACGCCATCCATCTCAAGTCAAAGAATAATTGTATCTTTCTCATAGAAAAATTCTCAGTTAGAACTTGAGATTGGATTAGGTAGGTACAGAAACTAATTATCCTGCCCGTGTCCCGTGTTACTTGTGCTCGGCGCAACACGTATTTTTCCTGACAACTGAATTGACTTCAACACATAAGGTAACCGCCAATCTTTTTGGCCGGTCTAAAATTGGCGACAATGGTTGCGCCGTAGTCAATATCATACCAAAACAGGCCTGTGTTCTTGTTTAAAAATACCCCCGTTTTAAAGGAATAAAAAAAAATCGTTTCAAAATAATCCATACTTAATATTATGATTGCGAAAGTAACTCTGTTTGTCTGTTAACTTTTAACTACTAAACGGCTGCACCGATTTAGATGAAATTTGGTATGGAGATAGTTTGAGACCCTGGGAAGGACAGATTTTTATCTCGGTAGTGTGTTCCCTTGGGATAATAAAACATTTTGTACGCGGGCGAAGCCGCGGGAATAAGATAGTATGTTATAATATGCACGTAGAATTGATCCCAAACGTAAGGATATCAGTTTCGTCTTATTATTAAGTAATTATTATTTATCCTTGTTACAATATTTTGATATTTATATTCTTGCAAGCAAAACGGTTCAAATGTTCCCACTGCTGGGACACAAACCTCCTCTCTGTGAGAGGGAGTGGCCAGTAATCCACCACGCGGGTAGTGTTGGTATTAAAAAGTCATATTTTTCAGCGAGTATTATAAATATCCGAATGTTGTCGCAAACTATAATTTTAATTATTAATGTACATTGTAAATTACTGTAAAATAGAATATAAATAAATATAATTATAATTATTTAAGTTGTATTTTTGGTGTTGGCAATCAAGACGAATGGCTATCCAACTGATTAGTCATGTATATGAGTAGTATGTACAAATCATGAAGAATAAACACAAAAATAAAAATACTAAATTTGTGTTTAACATTGTTGGTGAAATGTGTGTGCTCCCTGCCTATCCCTTCGGGGCAAACTGGCGTGATGTTATGTTGCTATGTAAATTCGATACCAGCCTATAGTTTCGTGTATATAGTGACTCGAACAGTGTAAACTGAATTAAGTTTAGTAATTAGTTTGTTAGTCCAGTGAATGTTTACACGGTGCGAGTTACTAAATATCTCGTAATACACAATCTACTTATGGGGACTCGTAAGTAGGGACTTAACGCTTGTAACCATGTGTAGAGGTTGGCCACACTGAGTTAAATCCCGCGCGGGATGCGGTACACAGATGTATGCGTCCATTGTGTTAATGATTATGGGTTGAAGCTAAGCGACGCGTCGTTTTAAAAAAGTACAAAGCATATTGACCGCTCTCTCCACACTTACTATCACATACACAAAACAACTAAACCACTAAAAACTATAAACCACTTACTATTATGCTAGTTTCAAAATTGATAATTTGTATATATTTCTGTAACTTTAAAATATTTTTGTGTTATTTTTGAAACTGAGTACCACCTCAAACTTAACAACAAGCTTCGGAAGAGCGAAGTGTCCTAACACAGACAATCTTTTTAACTAAAGGGACACTTCGAACACTAGATTATGTATTTCTCTCTTCTAATGGAATTAAATTACTATTATGTCTACCATGTAATGCACAAGACGAATTCAGATATACAGAATCTGACGCGTTGCTTCGACTTGACTTTATATAGTGGAGATAGGGGTCAATATGCTATGTACATTTTTAGTACGACGCGTCGATTTGATCAGACTCTTGTCTAAAAGTGCTTTGACGCGATCAGATATCTATGTCAATGGTTACATTTCTTTTTCGATTAAGTCGGTAACTGTTGCTTGACAGTTGCAGATAGTTGCTCGTCTGGATTGCCGCATCAGTTTACAGTTATGACAAAAATGTATTATTAGCACTCCGTGCGTACAAAGATAATGAATAAAAATATATTTTAAAATACACCTTTGTTGTTTTACTTGGATTCTTTGAATTTTAGTAGCGTCAGTAGCCCCATGGTGCGTCTGGTGATTTGAAAATGTTTCTGTAATATTTATATGGCGGCATCGCAAAGGCCATCGTGAAAATTGAGGAGGTAGTGAAAGTGTTAACCAGGGACAGTCACTCAATGTAAAAACAAAGTTAATTGATAAAAACAGATGTATCCTCCGACTGCACAGCATGATTTTCTCCTTGTTAACGTCTTTTTAGTTCGCTTTTTAAGCAGTCGGGTTTTTTGATTTTTTTAATTAACTTTTTTTATTTACAACTTTCTAGTTTTTTTTTTAATTAGGTACATTTAAACATATAAGTGTTATATATTTTTGAAATCACCTTAAAACCCTTTATTTTGATACCTCACACGATGTGTTTAAAAGAAAAAAAAATCCCCCCCTTACAAAATGGCGCCCAAAATACGCCATTTTTTCTTTTCCAATTTTTATGTAGCCTATGACCACAGTATAAAAATCATACAGTAAGACGACGCCTTTGATCTTGTGCAAAATGCCGACATCATATAGTCAGTAACGCATCGGCCAGGGTTGTCACAAATAAACAATATTTATAAAATTATTTATTTATTGCAGATCAATATCGATAGCAGCAGATATTATAATAAAACAATATTACATATTGATATAATAATGAAAACAATTTTTAACCCGCTCTTTACTGCATGTATTATTTATATCAAATCAAACATTACCCATATCAAATTATAAAAAAATGACGTCCGCCATCTTGGATTTAAAAAAGGATGGCTTTTTCGTAACAAGCACCCCAATTAAACTCAAAATTGACACCCATATCAAATTATAAAAAATTACGTCCACCATCTCGAAATTCACCCTTAGTAAATAATAAAAAAGTCCACCATCTTGACACGGAACATACAAACTTGCAAACACTTTCACAATTATAATATAAGTAGGATTTCCAAACAGATGGATGCCCTGTGCGATAACCTTTACATTTTTTTTACCGTGCGCCGGTCGACCATTTTATTAGCGTTATCAACGTGGCACGACATTACAAATAAAAAAAGTCGTGTGGCACTCGGGGACTGCCGCGGTAAAGCTATTGCATAGCATTTATTCTAGATCCAGTCCTGGAAAATGCGTCAAAAAAATTAAAAACGTTAAAAACTCGAAAACGTAGCGAGCCAAACCCGCATTTATTTACGATTAATAAAACTCTAAAAAACAAAACAAAAATACCCTTATTCACATTGAAATAAGGTCGCTTTTCTTTGACAAGCAAAAGTGACCCTTATTCTCATTAGCATAAGGTCCACATTGATCACCATTGTCACAGAAACAGTTCAGAGAGACCGATAAAAGGCAAAAAAATTACGACCAACAAAAATTTTAAACCCTCATATCTCAGAAACGGTTGGAGTTAGCGCATTTCTGACAAAAAATTTTTCCCCCTGCCCACCGCTACTTCATCCAGGAGAACAAGATAGGATTTACCCCCCCCCCCCCCTTAACCGTTTACCTCCTCCCGCAAAAAAATTTTTCATTCTAAAAATACCAACACGGAAATCGAAAACACGTGCAACAAACCTCCCGCCCCCCTGCCCCTCATCACTCAGATTCCACAGAATTCAAAAACCTTATTAAAAGTCAAAGTATCACCGCCGTGCCCGTCGGAGTGGGGAGCGTGAGGTTTTTTCGTTACGGAATTTCTGGATTCGGTCCCCGCGCTCAAGGCCCGCGATAGAAGCTATGCAATAGCTTAATAATTTATGCACTCTACAATAACAAAACAGATTCATTTACCTTTCTTCTGTGCGTGGAAGCTGATGAAACCGCACATCTTTATTTATGTGAGATGAAGACTTGCAATCACTCACAGCACACGTCGTATGCACCATTTTAAATAAACAAATAAAAAATAAACACGCGTTAGCCCAGAATAACATATCCCGAACTACTAACATCGTTTTGTTCGCAGTTCGGGATCGGCTTACCCGCGTGGCGGTCGCGCGCTACCGCCTCATTTGTAACAGTTACAGAAGTGCGTGACAGCCACTGGGGTTGGGAAGCCGCCCCGTTTCTATTGCTGTATAGATCAGAATGTGAATCCCAAATAGCGGGACGTAATTGGATTTCCAATATGAAAGTGTGATATCCATTGTGGCGTCGTCGTGCTCCATGGTGACACGTGCGATGCGTAGGATGCGCGGCAGTTGCAGGTGTCAGCGTCTTGTTTGGCTCGCAGCGACCATAAGTGGCGAGTCGTAATCGTGGACACTGCAGGCTGTAGCGAGTGGCCGCCACCGTCTACACGTGTGCAGTGCGTCTGTACAAAATTATATGGAAAAGTGTGTTAAGTCGCTGTCGTTGGCCACAGGTGGCAGGGGTCGGTGGCCCGTTTGCGCCGAGTCTAAGCCACTAGGTCGATGTACACGAGGAAAGAAAATGTAAATAAAAGTCAGTAATATTGTAATAAATAAACCTTTATATACAAAAAGTATTGCATTGTTTTCTTCACATACAACATTCTGAACTGTGTCATGAAAATGGTTCAATACTCGTGTCTTCTTTATGTGGGATATAGAAAAGAGATGGGCGACTACAAAGGCAATAGTATGGAGACTGTTTTGCTATTTGATACCGAATAACTAATAGTTTATTTATTTTGTAGATAACATCATTAATTCTGTTCTTTTTGATATTTATCTGGTGGATACCGAACTTGTATCATTGGTGATCAAACTGAAGGGATTGTCACATTCCATTGGCACAGTTAACATCAATTCGCATTCCAGCGCACAAAAATAACTTCAGAGATTTTTTAATAATATTAATACACGGTGATACACAAAGTAACAGTAGGTGTTAAAATTTAAATCATTAATATTTTAAGGGATGAACTCATTTATAGTATTCAGTTGCGTCCTGTTACACTGTTAGCCGACCCAGTTGGGAACAGAATAGGCTGATTGATCCAATACTCATGATGCACATAATATAGAACTCTTACTATGTGACCAACTCTGATGGTGAAGAAAGGAAGAAATCAACTGTGGGCTTACCTATTCCGAGTTTTCGACTCCCTCGTGATAACGTAAAGGATCTGTTATGTCAGAATGTATACAAACTAAAAAAAAACGTTTTTACAAAAAAAAAGTAACCAACTTCGATGTTATTTTCACTTTGTAGTGTTTTTATTTGGAAGTCGGTATTTATTTCTTGTGAATTCATTTTTTGTTTTTCACTTTTTAGTTGTGGTACCTAATAGCCAAGTTCTTAAGTAAGGTACCTATAATGCCAGAATAGATTACCCGAATATCATGAAACTTGAACATAACCGGTGGAATGAGAGTGTACCAGTGTGAACTGTACACATCTGCGTACCCCTTTAGAGCGTATTGGCGTGATGTTATGTTATGAAAAGGTATTAACAACAAACAGACAACGGTTAAAAACATACATGGACCCTGAAAGTCTTGGGCAGTCGTGTAAAAAGAGGTGTCTCCTTACCGTCACCAGACGGCGCTTATCCAGTTGCAATACAAAATGACGTTTACGTTAACGCTATTGAGTGTGAGTAAAAACTCGCACTAAGCCCATTGCTCCATTCATTTAGGGATGAAACGCATGTTACTAAGAGTTATGAACATATATGTGGATGGATGAAGAGGGAGGGGACGGCCAAAGAAAAGATGGATGGACTGTGTGAGGAGTGATATGAAAGAAAAGGGAGTCAGTGATAGCGTGACGGGGGACAGGACGGTGTGGAAGACGAAAACGTGTTGCGCCGACCACAAGTAACATGGGACAAGGGCAGGAAGAGAGGTCCGTAAGTGCTAGGTGTTTACAAATTCCCTGAACCTGATACTAGGATTACATGTGTTGTGGGGAGTATGAAAGAAGAAAACATGTACCCTCAACTATATGTGATTGCAGATTTAGTCCAACAATAAAACTTTTTCATAATTATGAATTCTATCATCCCTTAGAATATTTTTATTATTTTATTACACATGTAAGTTATTTATCCTCCCATCTCAAAAAACATAATAAATTACTTCTAAATCTAAACACTAGTGTACGTTACCCCAACAAGAAAGTGGCCCCTAGAGTAATATGAGTGCGTAATCTTGGACGAATTAATTCACAGCAGATTACGCACTAATTTTACGTTGCACTCATATCACTCTAGGAGCCACTTTCTTGTTGGGGTAACGTACACAAAGGCTATGTAAATAAATAGATAATTTAAACTAAATTCGTAAATAACAGTTGTATTATGATATGGTTTTATAAAGATTGCTTTGGATACATTTCTAAATATTGTCCTAAGATTTTATTATCTTCAAAATAGCTAAGATATAGGTACAAAGCAGTAATCGTGTAGCTGGGTTTTAGAGGTCAGATAACAATTCTCTCTATGTAAGATACACAATATATAGTTGGAAAAGGCTATGTGTAGCCAAGATATAATATAGGATGGATACAGTTCCGTTATTAAAGTTAATTTACGCCGTAGTAAAAATATAAACCTATCAGCAAAGCTTTTTAAATTATAATTATGTATAGTAGACGCCGATCAATAATTCACTAGATGCCCGGTAAGCACTTTAAAAACGGGCCAAAAAATAAGAGCACAAATACGGTTGTGTTCTTATTTCAAATTAGTATGGTCCAATCATAACCAATTTTGAGACGTCAAATTGCCGCAGTGTGCGTTCTAAAATTATGCAAATTAATGAGATTTTGGAAGGAATATCTTTTTTTTCGGTAAGTTAATGTAATTAAGTGTTTTTCAGAAAGTAAAAACCGAATTAAATAGTAAATATGAATCAATTACCAAATAATATGGTTGGTTGACCAACGGTTGCGTTGACAACGTGCCAACTATTGTAACAAACATCGACTGTTCTGAAACTTTGTAATTTGGACTTTAAAAGATGCGTGTGAGATTAAATTTGTTAGAATGTATGTTGAGAATCGAAGAAAGGTCGTAAAAATGTATTGCTTAGTGAATGCAACTTTACGTATTGCATTTATTTCAACTAGAATTCTTAGAAAGGCAAAAGCGCCAGATTTTTGTATGGGATTGTGTATCTAGTGTATTATTGATCGAAGCTAGTAGGTGACCAAACATTCAAACGTTTTAGTAAATGCATTTATATATGTCAATCTCAACGTCTAACGGCCTTATACTCACACACAATTAAATTTTGAATATATGCTGTTTCACATTGTCTGTCACTTCAAGGAGTAAAATTCGAGAAACAGAAATATTTTTGAATAATTCTCTGTTATTCCTGAGAGCAATAATATAAACTACTTATATTTTTATTTCAAGTTTATTTTCTGATCAGAAATCACATAACGACTGCCGAAACGAAAGTAATTTTTGCAGTTTCTTTTTTGGTGAAAAGTTTTTATATTTTTCTTTTTAGATTGGTAAACCATCACTAATAAATGAGCAAGTACTATAGTAAGATACCTAAAGGATTGCCAAATTACCCATAATAACTCAATTTGCACAATGCTGAACAGAACAATAATTCTAAGTATTCGAATACTTCATCTATCTACGTTATCGTAAATATCTTAACTTGACTTGGCGATACCTAAGTATCTAAACGGTACTTAAAACATACCGTAACAGACCACCAGTACCTAAACTGTACAGAAGTGGTCCAAATATATTGCCCTGGGGTAACCCTCAATGATTTTGTTCAAATATATGACTTTAAAAATTCTCCTATCTGCTAATAACAATAAAATGTTAATCACCAAGAGTAGCGATCATTTCTATTCCACCTTTATTTGGTTGGCTCAACTTCAGCACTGGACGTTCATTGGTTGAAAGTATCAAACGCCTTACCCAGATTGCAATTGGTATCGTGTCACCCAGTAAATAGTCTGGCGGTCATATAGGCAAACGCTCCATGTAAACTACTGGTATTCAGCTGCATCCGGTTACTGAAAGCCAATCCCAATAAAGTTGGAAAAAGGCTTGACAGGTTGATTTTCTTACCCATATCTATAAAAAAAACTGTTAATAAAACAGTTCCTAAATCAGGGTTAAAAATCTTTAAGTAAATCAAAGAAAAGAGAATCGCAGAATCATGATAGATCTACGTCCGTGAAATTTCTTAATGGATCCGAAATTTCGTCGCTCTTTGAATCCAGAGACTTTGGTTTTAGATCACTGCTTGATGCTTCTGTCTCATCTAGGATCTCGTTTAAAATATCTTCTTGTGTTTTGACAGCATTACTATCAATTACAATCCCAACAATTTCTTTATCATTCAACTCCACTTTAGTTTCAAAATCATCTAATTTCGAATCTAAAACAATATCTGTCGTGTTAACTATTCTATCGTCATCAAATCCATGGTTAGTTTCATATTCCTCATGGCTGTTAGCGTCAAACTCTTCACTATAATCATCGAGATCTCTCTCTGTTTCCGTAGGAGTCATTTCTGACCTACACCTCGAAGGAGAAAGATTCTGTACAGCAGTTTTTGACACTGTCTTAAATATTTCATCTATATTAGCTTCTGTAGCCAGTTTAAGAGCATTTTCCCAGCCATGGAGCGTTTGTGTGTGCAAGTTGACTTGTCTGTCAGCCAGGTCGAGTAGTAAGGTTTTGATTTCTGAGCGGGTTTTTGGTACCCAGTCTGATAGTTCGGAGCGGAGTGCCTCGGATGCTTGTTCGAGCCTGCGGACAAAAAAACTTTGATGTTAGAAAATAGTTATCTAAGCATTTTAATGTATGCAATAACATCTCTATCAAAAATACTACCACGATGAAAAGTATCCCATGTCCTAAATCTAGGTCAAGGACTACTCCTGTGACAAGTTTCATTCAAATTCGATAAGCGGTTGAGGCGTCATTGATACACAAACATTCGAACATGACATACGTTTATTAATAATTAAACTAGGTGACACCCGCGACCCTCCCAGCGTTGTATTAGTACTTCTATCTTTATAAATTATAGCCTCTGTGTTATTCTAATGTATAAGCAAAATTACTGTAAAGTTTTATCAATATCCCTTCAGTAGTTTTTGCATGAAAGAGTCACAAACATGCATTCATACTCACAAATTTTTACAATTGAAATATCAGTAGGAATCTCAACCGAAACTAAAACATTACGACTGTAAAACATCCTTGAAAATCCGCTTTTAGCCACAACCTATATTCGTCACCTAGAACATTAACTGATATTTTCCTTGTGCACAAAATTGCTCACTAAGTAATTGGTTTTATATGAAGAATAAATATTTCGTAATATTACTTATTGAACTATAATTAATCTAACAAAGATACAGTGGTTCGCCCCCTCTAACATGGCACTCAACCATACGCACAAAATGTTTCTGGCATACATAATATATGTACATTCAATGTGCGTACAGCTATGAAGTGGGATTTCTGTCAAATTTTGTTTCCTGATAGCTATATCCTGGAAGCTTTAAATCAAGAGTGAATAGGTTACTTCTATGCAAGCATGCTTCACCGTCGAACACATCCTCGCTTTCATTAGGTGAATTGCGTTAACCTCATGAAAATCAAAAAAAAAATGTAATATAAAAGTGCAACGTGTATGTATTTCACTAAACCTACACAACTGCCTAACTCTTCAGGAAAACAGCCGTGAAGTTACATACTGAAACTCGCAGTACACAATGACCTTGCTGAATATGACGCAAACACCATACCGATATAACTATATTCAAGGCAAGGTCAAGAAGATGGCTGACTACATGTTTCTATACTAAAAACCAGTCAGTATTTTTTTTAAAAATTCGTTTTATTTATGCTACTTACTATGTATAAATGTGGATGGATGGAGAGGGAGGAGAAGGCCAAAGAAAATATGAATGAACTGTGTCATACTTACAAGAGTATATACACAAGTAACTTCAACTAACATTTGATTAATTTCGAGAATTTTTCATTTATCTATTACCAACAAACGTAAATGCTTAATATGACGTTACGGAACCCTGAATACACGAATACTACGCGCACTTGACTGTTTTTAGGGTTCCGTACCCAAAGGGTAAAAACGGGACCCTATTACTAAGAGTCCACGATCCTTCTGTCCGTCTGTCACCAGGCTGTATCTCATGAACCGTGATAGCTAGACAGTTGAAATTTTGACAGTTGATATTTCTGTCGCTGCTATAACAACAAATACTAAAAACAGAATAAAATAAATAAGTGGGGCTCCCACACAACAAACGTGATTTATTTGCCGTATTTTGCGATAATGGTACGGAACCTTCGTGCGCGAGTCCGACTCGCACCTGGCCGGTTTTTTTGGTTTGTATTACGCGTAAACTAACTTTTTTCTAGCTTATCTACAACCTGGGCGTCGTCAAGAGTGAATAGGTTACTTCTAGGCAAGCGTGCTTCACCGTCGACTTCATCGCTTACTATCAGGTCAGTTATTAAAAATAAAATCTCTGGAGTAACTGATTCGATTCTGATTACAAAAAATCTTTCAGAATCTTATTCATGAGCTGAAACTCCAGATGACCTTGCCAAATACGACGCACAGCTATTCCGATGTTCAAGGCAAGGTGAAGAGGATACGCGACCTTACGTTACTATGCTGAACCGAAGGTCGACCTCCAAAAGATTGGGCGTGGATTTACAAGCGAATCTTTTATTTTTATCTTTTGTTTGTGACAAAATTTTGGGCGGAAGTCAGTGGGTATATAGTAAGTAGGTGGTAATTGCCGTCTACGGATATCTTAACTAATATTATAAAATATTAGACTTCGCACATTTGGTTCAGAAATAAATATTTTGTATCTTTGTATCTAGGGTTCCGTACCAAACAGCAAAATTAAGTTGGTTGTAATAGGAAAAATGAAGGAATTTCACAAAAAAAAAAATTGATATATTGTTAGTAAAATATATGTAATAATAAACATTATCACTAAATTTCAAGTTCAATCAATGGGAAGTTAAAAAATTCTTCGGAACTAAATTTTGTAAAAAAAGCTGACTTTGGTGGCTTCTCATTTCTTTGTTTTCCAATATTTTTTTAAACAAAAATCAACGTTCTCTAAACAACGATACTCCCACTCGATGAGTTAGGACAATTATTTTTTTTTAAACTTAAAAAATATTGTTGTGTGACAATTTGCCTGGCTTTTGGTCAACAAGATGCTTATACTAAAATTTGAAGACTCCAACCGTTTGGCTGTAAAACCTGTGTGTCAGACGACAGACAGAGGGACACGTGAGTGACAGCAATACTTCGGGTACGGAACCCTAAAAAGATAAAATATTTTTAGGAAGTACCGAATACGATAATTGTATTGGTCAATATTATATTCTGTATTTTTTGTACGAGGTTTATTACGTCAATGTTCCTATGGGTGGAGCTGCATGCCGTAACGTACTTAGTTTTAAGTCACTATGACTACCTAAGAAAAAAACCCTTTTTTAGTTCATAGGCTAGTTTATTTAAAAAATCCCTACATGCTACGTAATAAAATTTATCTAGTAGTAGACACGCTTCGATCGAATCTATTGAACACATAATTATGACACGACATCTTGCGAAAACACCCCGATTCAAGCAGTAAAACGCCCATAACTTTTGAACGGCTGAACCGATTTTATTCAAACATAGCTAAGAACACTCTCGATTAAGTAACCAAATCGAAATCAAAATCGGTTCATCCGTTTCGAAGCTAAGATGCCACAGACATATACACAAACACAAGTACGGTACACACGTCAAATTTATAACACCGAGGGGTGTTATAAATTTGATGTGTGGGTTAAAAGTGAACGGATTTTTTTTTAATAGGCTCGCGCTTGACCGCTATCTCATCTGATGGTAAGCGATGATGTGGTCGACGGTGAAGCACGTTTGCCTAGGAATACCCCTAGATTGTAGCTATGGGGCAACACAGACACACATATTTTGTATTTTTGTGAGATCCATAACCTGCAAACAGGAAAACAGCAACGCTGCTTGGCAGCCGAACTAATTACAGTGGTAGCTTAGTACTTTCCTAGACGCCTTCATAAATAATATTCGATATATAAGGTATATGAATCTTACCTATTGTGTAGGTCATCTGTAGTGTTGGTCCCAGCGACATAGGTAGCTGAAACAAAGACATATTCATATTAAGATAATTTATAAACAAATTGATCTTCATCATCAGCTTTTTAAATGTTCCCACTTCTGGGATACAGGCCGCCTCACTTAGAGAGAAAATGGGCCGTAATTCACCAAGCGGGCCCAGTGCGGGTTGGTGGATATCACATGTCTTCGAATTTTTGGTTCTAGGACATGCCGGTTTCCTCACGATGTTTTTTCCCTTCACCGTTTTGAGGGCAGTGGTAATGAATAATTTACACAAAGTAAAGCGCCAGCCTGGGTTCGAACCCACGATCTAGGATACGTAAGTCGGGGCCGTTACCACTGGGCCATTACTGCTTTAATATCTTACATGGCTACAATACAAATTTGCAGATTTGTCTCCATGCGGTTATTTTCATGGCTTCCGCGGTCGTTAACTACGAAAATGGGTTTAACATTATTACAATATTATATTTAGATTGAAAATAGACTTGTTTTTACGGAAGTTAACCTTAAAAGGCGCCTGGAATTTTAGGTGTTGTGGGATTTTAGCTCACTAAAACCTCACAGAGATTTTTTTCTTTTTAATTTTTTTAAACAAATTGATTACATAGATTACTATGAAATGGCAATTCTGAAATAGCCAAGTCAGAGGCCTGTGGAGTTCCCAGAGGCGGCTTAGTTAACTCTGACACCAGAGGTGGCCATACCTCACACGAAAAAGAAGAAGAAGACTATGGAATACGCTGGATGCGAGACGCAAAAGACCGGGCGATGCTGTGGCGACATTTGGAGGAAGCCTATGTCCAGCAGTGGACTTCTTTTGGCTAAAATGATGATGCTGATCTAGCATAGCAGCTTAGAGTCTGCATTTGTGTCCGGCTGATGGCAATAGGCTTGCCCGTAAAACATGGATCTTAGACATAACTAGCGCAATGCGGGTGGGTGGGTATAAGTGTACACCACCAGTGTACCAAGATAGATTCAAGACAATCTATCTTACTTACAGTATTATAAATGCGAAAGTTTCGATGGATGTATGTTTGTTACTCAGTCACGCCAGGAAGGCTAGACGGATCTGGATGAATTTTGTCACAGAGATAGATTATAGACTGGAATAGCACATAGGCTACATTTTTCCCGGTATAATGTTCCCTTGGGATAATAAACCAATTTTAAAGCCGCTGGCAGAAACTAGTTATTTATATTTTAAAGCCGCTGGCAGAAACTAGTTATTTATATTTTAAAGCCGCTGGCAGAAACTAGTTATTTAAATTTTAAAGCCGCTGGCAGAAACTAGTTATTTATATTTTAAAGCCGCTGGCAGAAACTAGTTATTTATATTTTAAAGCCGCTGGCAGAAACTAGTTATTTATATTTTAAAGCCGCTGGCAGAAACTAGTTATTTATATTTTAAAGCCGCTGGCAAAAACTAGTTATTTTCTATTTTAAAGCCGCTGGCAGAAACTAGCTTTTTTTTCCCGCCAGCTAAATGGATGCTTTTGGATATTTGAAAAAAATCACGGCATTAGTATTTAAAACAAAATTAAAAAGAAAACTATCACAGCTAGGTAGGCTTTACAAGTTTACGAGTAATAGTCGACCAGCTTATATGTACCTGGAAAAGTAAAAAAAAATGTATTTTGATGTATGGGGACAACAGTTTTCGTACGGAAAAGTTAATTTTGTCCCTTCGTTAGAGCAATGTTCGGTGCTTTCATTGTTTATGAACGTAGGTAATGTTACCTATTTATTTTGGTGAATGTAGTTGTTTATACGGGACCCTCTGTGCGCGAGTGAATGCAGACTAGCACTTGGCCGGTTTTTTTAAGGCGCTAAAAACCCTCAGTAGCTGTTTTTAAAATTATAATCACGTCTAAAAGGCTAGACGTATATTTTTTGGAAAAATATATGTTACATTAGACGATTTTTTAAATAATTTGGTCTAAAAACAGATTGAGATTTATTCGTATAACATAGTGTAATTAATTTGTAAAGTTATGTCTTACACGGAGAAAACACGACAATCGCACCAAAACCGCCGGCCGTATTTTAATGAAATTAACACCATCTCAAAGACAATTTAATTATCTACATTTCGATTTAAGGCTTTTAAAAAGTCATAGAATAATAAGGAAAGTACAAAAAACTACTAAATTTTGGGTCACCCGCGCGACCGTAAAACGAGTGCGCTTTTTGTTCCCTCAAGGTCGTTGGCGACTGTCGTCGTCTTGATATGAATTAATGCCCTTTTTTTCATATAATTTTGTCGTTTTATAATTCCATGGCAAATATAAAGCTGTAATGAACCCCTTGTCATTGTCATACATTAGGTACTATTGTTTTATAAAACTCTAGACCTCGCATAGTATGAAGCGCGCAATGAATGACGGCTAAGCACATTGACCTCGCCATCGATCGAGTTCGACGCTCGCGGTCACTCTGTAGGTATGTGCACTTGATATCGATGTTTAGTGACAGTTTTATTACTGCTTGAAAGATCATAATAGCGTCATCGTTATTGGTTACGATCGTACGACGAGATTAAACACACACATTTCGTTAGTGTCAATTAATAATAATTCAAGCTTGCTAGTCATCGCGCGAACACAGGAACACAATTTCATCGCGGGGCGAAATCGCATCGTTTGCTCGTACGACCGTTAGCCAATTAGGACGACGTAAATGACTTGAACGGAGGCGACTGCTGAGATGAGGACAAATAGAGAAATATGGAAGAAGAACATAAGTTGCGCCAACACCAAATAAATTGGGATAACAGCAAGATAATGATGAAATACATGGATAGGTAATCCATAACAGTTAATTATTATTATTTATTTATAACTTCATGAAACAAGCATTTTCTACCAGTAAGCCAAGGCTGGTGGAGACGTGGAGAGATAACAAGGCAGGTGCATAAAAAAATATAAATAATTCATCATTATCATCATATCAGCCGAAAGACGTCTACTGCTGGACACAGGCCGTCGCCACATCGATCGGCCCCGCACGTCTCGCATCCAGCGGATCCCCGCAACCTTCACCAGGTCATCGGTCCACCTGGTCGGAGGCCTTCCAATGCAACGTCTTCCGGTTCGCGGTCACCACTCCAGAACCTTTCTGCCCCATTGACCATCCGTTCCGCGAGCAATGTGCCCTGCCCACTGCCACTTAAGTTTGGCAATTCTTCGGGATATGTCGGTAACCCAGGTTCTCTTGCGGATCTCTACATTTCTGAATCGATCAAGCGAGGAAAGTCCGATCATAGCCCTCTCCATTGCCCTTTGGGTGACTGTAAGCTTTATGATGAGGCTTATTATTGATGATACTTGTGGTCGCTTACATGAAGCGACCACGTCTCAGAACCATATGTCATCAATAGCAACACACACTGGTAGACTTTCGTCTTTAAACACTGTGGTAAGTTGGACAAGAAGATACCACGCAACTTCACGAACGCTGCATTGCCGAGTCGGATTCGACGGTTGACCTCTTTCTCGAAGTTGACCCTACCCAACTAGATCGTTTGTCCCAGGTAGACATAGTCGCCCACAACTTTGAATGTAGAGTCTCCAACCTTGATAGGAGTGGATGAAGCATGGGCATTCAAGATTTAATCACCTTGGTTTAATCCATGTTCATCCTACGACCCACTCTTTCGGAAGCTCTACTGAGGTCATCGATCATTGTACTGAGGTCCTGCATGGTCTCAGCCATGCCTACTATATCGTCGGCAAACCGAAGGTGAGTTATGTATTCGCCATTGAAGTTGATGCCTAGTCCTCTCCAGTCCAGAACCATGAAGACCTATCTCACACCTCGCTGCAGAAGGATGGGTTCCGAGGTCTGATCCTGAAGTCGAACTGATATGTGGCGTTTTTGTACAAACACTTCAACACTTCGATATACCGGTAGTCAATTTGGCACCGTTGGAGAGACTGCAGTACAGCCCAAGTCTCGATCGAATCGAAGGCTTTCTCGTAGTCCACAATGCAGAGACGCAGATTCGGTTCTTCGGTCTTCTATATAACCTGCCCCAGCTTATATGTGTGGTCTACAGTGCTGAAGTCTTTACGGAATTAAGAAATAATTATTGAAGTAAAATTGATCGAAAATATATTCATACCTAGTGTAGTCAAAATAAACATACATAGATAATTATTGTTAAACCGAACGATTTTACTGTGAAAACAAAACATTAATGATTAACGCTGCAAATGATGATCATTGCGTAATCGATAAATTCAGATAGCCAAGAACAATTGATTGCTAAAGTCACGAAATAAACAGAAAATTACAATCAGAAAATTGTTTAACTATCGATAACCACACTACACAACACTATATCAAAACAAAACACATGCGAGTGATAGAGCAAGCCTATCCTCCATCTCTCTTACACTCACGGCCATGTTACAACTTCGGTACTCTTCGGCATTTATCGCTAGACATCGTAAAAAACGACCGCCATAGTTCAATGTAACGTCAACCTTGCTTTTGTAAACATTGCTATTTTTTTACTTCAAGCGATGAGTAAATAGTTTAAATTACCTGAAAACTAATTTTCTTATTAACGATGAAGTTGTATTAGGTAGTAATTGTGTGTTTTCTATGTGAAAAGTGACCAAAAGTGTTAAGTTTCGACAAGGAACACAAACGCGAGGTTAAATTGTTGACATTGAGACAATCACAGTCGATAATTTTGACTATACTTCCGTGTTTTCTCATTGATACTGTGAATTTCGTACGAAAAGTGTCGAACTAAGTGTTTTGTGAGTAACTGAAAAATATAAAGCTCTATTTGAGGTTATTTTAACATAAAATATTAATGTTTGAAAAACCACACTTGAAAATGTTAACGTGTTTCTTGTGCGAAAAATCCGGAATATCGGTGAAGAAATTCAATGAAGAACGATTGGAAAAATGTCGCAAAATACAGGCATTCAGGAAGAAAAAGAAATTGATACACTTAGACGTTGTTTTACCAAAGAGTTTGCAGCAAAAAGGATTTCATTTGCAGTGCTATGAAAAGTTTATAATGTTGAAAAGTAATAATAAAAAGGAGTTCGACTCTATGATCAGTACTGGCAAGGTAAATATAATTTTTTTTTTTCTATTAAATTATGCACGTCCTAGTATCAAAAATTTGGAGACATGTGGATGTGACATCCACCAATCATCAATGGCCTTGCATGGTTGATATTATTAAGGCCCATTCCCTCTCAAAGACCCCGAGGCCTGTGCCCCAGCAGTGGAGTGGCATAAAAATAGCTTAGAGAATATTGTTTGCTTGTTTGGAGGAGAAAATCTGTAAGTATTCATCAAATTATGACAATTATTTTACTGATAGAAGCCTTTAAACCAGAGAAGAGAGTGATTATAAAGATATCATGAATACAGCAGTGCTCATTTTTAAATCATTGCTCAGTCAGATAAAACTTTTAAATATTCAACCAAATTCTTAACTCAGAACATACATACTGATATAGGGAAGTATTTTATAATTAATTATTACTGGACTATGAACATGTATAATATTTGTGGTCAATAAATACATAATTAATTTGTACCTAAATAAATGTGGACAAAAGAAGACCTTGAAACAATTAATAAATTCATGGTCACATCTGAAAAGGCAAAGGTCATTTCATGCTTAGTAAGATTTGAAATAATATATTTAGCATAGGAATAAATTTCAGATCAGATCAGCTAGGCAAAGGCTACGCAGATTGATAGAAGAGCAACCTTTGGGCTGTAAAAAAGATGGATGAAAAGAGATTGCATGTAGCAGAGATGAGAATGTTGAGATGGATGTGCGGAGTGACAATAATGGATAAAGTGAGAAATGAGTATATTAGAGGAAGTTTGAAAGTGGCGCCAGTGACAGAAAAGTTGAAAGGAAACCGTTTGTCATGTAATGAGGAGGGATTTCTCCATTTAGATTCCATGTAACAGTGAGCTACCCAATTGACATCAAATAGGCACAAGTTCAAAATAATGTATACTAACTGTATTCTTTTAATTACAGATACTAATGAAGAACATCCCACCACTAAAAATCGACTCACCCAATGCATTTAAGAAAAACAACGCGTCTACCAGCAAATGCAGAGCCATACCTCAACTTATCGCCATCCCTGATATGGGAACTAAGACCTATGATATAGACCTCAAAGTCACACCTAGGACATACCAAATGGATGAGCCAAGCTACGTGAACCCTGATATAGCAAGAGGAGTGATTCTCAAATCAATCTTAACGAGGAAATCACCAATTAAAAAAGACATGATGAACAATCCGCTAGCTTTTAATTCTGGCATGGATTTACTGAGATATGGAAGTGTTTTTAATCAACCGAACTGGAATTATACTGAAGAGAAATTACAACCAAAGGCAGAGACAATCACATTAAATGATTGTCTGTTCTGTGGCAAGGAGGAAAGAAAAATAGGCATGCAGGTTGAGCTGCCACAGCTAACATCTGATGATGAATACAAACAGGTTTTAGAAGCTGCTAAGGCAATGGATGACAAACCATTGTTATTAATACTTTTAATGGGCAACAACATGTGTCCGGTACACTCTCTATGCAGAGTTGAATACAAAAACAGACACCAGAAAATAACAATCAAGAATTGTGACGAAGAAGACAGACTGGTTATACAAAACTTGCAGTCAAAAGTTTTAGAAGCACTCTATGTTTTCATAGAGGAAAACATCATAGACCAGAATAAAACCTACTTTTTGACAGACCTTTTCGAACGCTACAAAGCGATAGTAAGCTTCATTCAAAACACAACATCTTTGGACATCGACAATTTTAACATCCAACATTTACAAGAAGAAATACTCAAAAACTATGAGGGTAGTATTAAAATTACTACAAAAGCTAAAAAGAAGATAGTTTACAAAAATGGTACTACAGATTTGGACAGTGCATTAGAAGAAAATGAGAATTTGAAATATGATAAAATTGCATTCGAGTTACATAGCGACATCAAATCTTTGAAGAGAATGTCTGATGAAAAACATGGCGAGATTCCTGAGAAATTGCTACGTTTTATTAGTTCTTTAATAAAAGGACCTTACGCTAGTAATTCTTTTGAAGATATTGTTAACGTAAAGGCTTTTTGTCAACAAATTGTGACACAGGTTAACAAGGATTAATTTTGCGTACTTCTTTTAAGGGTTCTCGACTGTTTTTTTTTAATTAGATTTCTCGAACCGAGAAAGAATAACACGAAAGAAAAAGTTATAAGCACTTTTAAATCTATGTTAAACAGAGACAGAACTACATGCTTCTGACGTCACACGCCATAAACACCATAGTGACTTCACGCCATTCAGAACAAGTGGAACTAAACTTAATGGCGGCTCGGAAAACTCCGCGCTGTGCTGTAGCAAATTCATGTGATAGCGGGGGTGAGGAGTATTGTACTGCGCAGCGAAAAGCGAATTACACAGACGTCATTAACTTTGATTTAAACTATATAAAAGGCGTTTTGCGTGATAAGGATGGAATAATAACTTTAATATTGAGTAACTTGCATTTTTCCACAGATTATATTTATATTCACACAGATTTAATATTTTGACAGATTTTATTACATCTTATGAGGAGATGCGGTTGCAGATATCCCTTCTGAATTTTCTTAAGTAAAAAGTCACAATTCGAGGTTTGGCTCTCGTCTATTTTCTCCTCCAATATTGGAGCAATTTAAAAGATATTCCATAAACTGAAAAATAAAGATATATACTATGTCCCTATGTTGCCCTTTTTGATGATAAATTATCTTTAGAACGCTCAAAAGATGCTCAAAATTGTGCAATCAACAGAGATCTAGTGTACAAATTTGACAACTATAAATGAAAAAAGGAAAACATAGGGGCACAGTATTTTTTTTAAATTCAATTTATGGTATGTCTTTTAAATTGGTCCAATATTGGAGAAGGAAAAAGGCGAAAGCCAAACATCGAATTATGACTTTTTACTTAGGAAATTCAGTCGGATGTCTGCGACCATATTTCCTCTTAAAAATAAGTCCTCATTCTTATGCATTTGTTATATAGTGAAATACCGTATTTAAGGCAGTATCTTTATGTTTAATACTGGTACTCAGCTGTCTCCAGTTGGACTGGGAGCCGCTCCCAACATAGTTGAGAGAGGCAGGCAGATTGTTAACCTGTATATAGCTTTATTTATTTGTTGTAATGTAAATATAAATGTTATTTAGGAGTATGTGTTTTTTTTTATTTTTCTATATTCGATAGGCTCGCCTGATGGTAAGCAACGATGTGGTCGACGGTGAAGCACGCTTGCCTAGAAGTAACCTATTCACTCTTGACTTAAAGATCCCTAGGTTGTAGCTATCAGGAAACAAAGACTCCGGCAGAGAATACCACTCCTTAGCTGTGCGCACAATGAAAGTATTACTAAAACGCTTTGTGCGTGGTGGGATGGCCACCATGTACCGATGGCGCATAGCCGTACGTCTTGTAGTCCGATGATGGAAAGGGCTAGGCGGAATCAGAATGTGCAGTTCCGTCGCACACTCCCCGAAATGTAACCGGCGTCGATGTTCGAGGCTCTGGAGCTTTGACGCGACCAGTGCATCGTTGCCAACAAGCCTCTTAGCCCGTCTGTCAATCGACTCAAGTGCATCAATCTGGTATTTGGCAGATCCATCCCAGTGGTGAGAGCAGTACTCCATGCATGACCGACCATTTTTATAAAACGTTTACATAATCTTCTTTGTTTTGACCTGGTTGTGTAGATATTTGATTTTGACTGAAAGTCTGACAAGGTATTAAAGTAACCTTGAAGCCTCAAGGTTACTTTACCACGTAGATAAAACGCAATATTATTCATCTATACTAATATTATAAAGAGGTAAAGTTTGTGAGGTTGTTGGAGATAATCTCTGGATCTACTGAACCGATTTTGTCATGGAGATAGTTTGAGACCATGGGAAGAACATAATTATAATAGTTTGTATTCCCTTGGGATGAAAAAACACTTTTTACGCGGGCAGAAGCTAGCTTATTATATATTCCATTATCCATCAAAACACGCGTCTAACGCGTCCAGGCGCCTTGACATAAGATGACAATCAGAACATTCTAGATACGAATGACACTTTAAATTGGATCCATCCAGGAATGATTTGTAAAGGTGACTTCTTGGCAAGACCAGTCAGATAATTTCCTCTTATAACAAGCTTTTATTTAACTTGCAATGTATGTATGTAAGTGTGTTCGCGTCAAATCTTGCAACTGAATTTTAAAACAGTTATCGTCCACCGATTAAGATGAAATTTTGCAAACATGTTTAGTTTGGATGACAATGCATCGGTTAGCTAAGTGAAGTCATTCTAAATCCAATATGGCGGACTAGTTGTTTTATGTGCACTGCCATGATATGGTTATCAAATGAAAGGGTTTGCTGAGAAGAATACGAGTTTTTTTTTATGAATTTTATCTCTTTATTTCTATGACTCACCATGAAATATTCAGCCATTCAATACATGTTTGCTCGCACTCAGAAAAATATACTGAACGGCAGATTTTTTTTTCGTGTTTACAGTTGCATTTTGTATAAACCGTTATTTGATTGATACCCAATTCCTGGAAAAATTTGGCTGGCCATTGAAAATTATCCTGGTATGATCTCTCTGCGATATCTTCTGCATACGCTGCTAAAAGTGGCAGTACAGCCCTGCGGCGGCGGCCAGGGTGCCGGCTGCACAGTTATTATTTTCTGCGAAGGAATTGCATAACCGCACCGTCGGGGGAGACAACGTGGTTATGTGAGGCTTGCACCCACTAAAAACGCTGCTTGTGCACCTACTTTCGCCTTGATTGGTGGGCCACGAGAACTGTTACGCAGGACATTCGCTGCCAATCCAGCGTGGCCCCCTTATGGGCTCCTTCTTCTTTCCCCGCGGCCGGGCTCCCTTCACCTTCGGCGATGTCCGGGTGCACTGGGACATCACCACAACTCCAGAGGCCGTACAGCATGAACGATAGAATCCCCAATCTATCGTCCGCTGACCCCTGTTATGGCGGCATCAAGTCGGCATTTCGCCTGATCTGCGCAGTTTGATGTAACCAGCAGTAAGCTGATTAACTCCACAACCCAGTAACGGAATAATACGATCCCGTTTGGCAAGACCCCCTTTTGCTGGCTGGTTTCTGATTTTATGGCGTGTGACTATCCAGAACGACTACCAAGACCTTCAAAAGACAGCCCAACGGCTTAATGTGCTTTCCGTACAGCCTCAGTGAGTTATCAGGCCTCGTCAAGCGTTCCTTAACCTTGAAAATCGACCCGTGCAATGTTATTACTTATCCACTTGCGAGGTTATTACCACCAGCTATATGACTGATGGGCGACCGCGTATTGGAAGACGCTTCCTTGGAAGGCCTCCCACTAAAGTCTCCGACAGGTAACAAAAAAATAAAAGTCGTTAACACCTGTCTACCAATGTATTCCAATATTTCAAAACGATACGAAAAAAAAATGTAAAGGTGATGTCGCTAATACGATCAAACAAACGTATCGCGGTAAGGGGCGTCCGTGGTGTCCGAGACCTGGCATTCAGTAATCAGTTAATATCTCATAAACCGATCGATTTACATGATTTATATAAAATGGTTCTACGCATATAGCTTTCATTTGAGACCAAAGTTATCAAAATATCTGCATAAACAAAAAAACATATTTTCAGGTTTCGTAATTATATTGTTTGGTAAAAGCTGGATCAATGACTTTAGAATGTCTCCAGAAAGTCCTAATATTTTACTAAACTTATTTGAATCAAATATAAAAAAATGTAATTTATTTTAACCAAATTTTCTGTCTTCGCGTTGGGTGCCTGTGCCTATGTCCAGCAGTGGACGTCTTTCGGCTGAAATTGTGATGATGATATGACTCACCGTGTATATGATCCGTCTGCGATATCTTCTGCACATAAGCAGTCGCTTACTCTGCTAACAACGGCAGTGCAGCCCTAAGCGTTAGGGACGGACGTCGCTATCACTTACTTTTGGAAGAGATATCCAAAATATTAATACTGTCGGAAAAGTATTTTGGACAGTATTAATATCTGGACCGTGTTTGGAAGTATCCGGATAGAGCTTGGAGGTATCCGGATAGTGCTCGATGGTAAATTATCGTCAGTCTCACCTTATTTATTCTTATGTAGTGTACACGTATTTTTTTATTATTTGTAATATACACATTCTACACATCTATTTTTATCTTTTATATAAGTAAGTACTTGTTTCACATACACATTTAGTTAATAAAACTGCTTTACGTTCGTCACGTCATCGGTCACAGGTCCAGTTGAAAACCAGCGTCGGGCACTAGTTGCCCCACATTTTGCTGTACTGGTCCTATTTGGCGCAGCCGTGGTACACTCAATGTTACTAATATATCGTTTTCTTTTTTTTAAATTATTTTTGTTTAGTCTAAGTTTTCTTTTTTATATTGTGTTGTGTGCTCTGGCTTGTGTCAAATGTTTTCTTTCTTTTTTTCTAATCGGTTAGGGTTATGAATGCAAACGAAATATACGGATAGTGTCTGGAAATATCCGGATAGTGCTTATAAAATATCCGGAAAATAGACCAGATAATTGCATGCCCTAATCGTAGACCTTATCCATCGCTTACCATCTAAATGCATAAAAAAACTTACCGTGTATATGATCCCTCTGCGATATCTTCTGCACATGAGCGTTGGCATACGCTGCTAACAGCGGCAGCACAGCCCTGTGCGTCAGCGGCGGACGCCGGGCGGCGGCGGCGGCGGCGGCGAGCGAGCCGGCCGCGCAGCCCGACGTGGCCAGCGCGGTGCGGCCGGACGACTGGGAGGTCCACGCGTCGCACGCGCGTTTCATGCTGGGCGGAAGGCAGAGTGGATTAGTTTTCTATACTAATGGGTAAGGGTAATGGTAAAAGGTAAGGGGTAATCTCTGGATCTACTGAACCGATTTTTTTTCACCAGTAGAAAGCTACATTATTCCTGAGTGTCATAGGCTATAATATATTTTCAAAACAATTAGAGATCCTTATAAAAATTGCAATAATGTAACCCAAGGTAGCAAAATGTTGCCTGTAAAATACATTATTTGCCGTGCGCTAGTAAAACTATTGATAATAGATAAAAATTAGTAGGTAGGTAGGCAGGCAGGGTAGCCAGGGTAGGGGCAGGATAGCCAGGGTAGCCAGGGTGGGCAGGATAGCCAGGGTAGGCAGGGTAGCCAGGGCAGCCAGGGTAGGGGCAAGGTAGCCAGGGTAAGCAAGGTAGGTAGGTAGATAGGTAGCCAGTTGACGGGAGCGAAGCCCCGAGGGTCAGCTAGTTGGGGTATAAAAAGAAGATACCCGGTAAAAGGTTTGAAATTTTATCTATGAGGGCTAGCCTAGCTATTTTTACAAGCTTTTAATTAACTTGCAATGTATGTATGTAAGTGTGTTCGGGTCAAATCTTGCAACTGAATTTTGAAGCAGTTATCCTGCACCGATTAAGATGAAATTTTGCATACACGTTTAGTTTGGATGACAATGCATAGTTAGATAGGTAAGTGACGTCATACTAAATCCAATATGGCGGACGGCCCAAGATGGTGGACTAGTTAGTTTTTGTGCACCGCCATGATACGGGTATCAAATGAAAGGGTTTACTGAGAAGAATACGAAAAAAGCTTGTTTAAAAAAAACAGTTGTCTAAATTGCGGTGCACAATGAAAATGTTCTACTTCTGGTCTAAATGGTGGAACTGATAAGTCAAGGGTACTTAAACAAACAAAAAATTGAGACAGAGTATTCCAAAGTACCACTTTGCTGAGATATACGAATGTAAAGTTCTCATCCAGCGGTATTTGTTTTTTGGGTCTGTCACACCCAGTGCTGCCAACTTAGCGCTTTTTTTGTTCAATAGCGCGTTCCAGCGCCTAGCGCTCTAAATCTAGCGCTTTTTGAAAATTCGGACTTTCTTTAAAAAAAAAGTAATTTCGCAAACTATCAACATCTAAACGACGTGTTGAGGTAAATTTCATCCACAGTTAAATATAAATTCAAGTTCACAACATATCAAGACCAACCTGACCAACCATATAATTCGGCGGCAGAAGCAATTGTAGTAGAATCAGACGATGGTGAATTAATTTATTTTCTTTTTATTATG
The DNA here is from genome assembly GCA_964057195.1 of Orthosia cruda. Taxonomy (NCBI): domain Eukaryota; kingdom Metazoa; phylum Arthropoda; class Insecta; order Lepidoptera; family Noctuidae; genus Orthosia; species Orthosia cruda. Next base: position 636,423 of record OZ059856.1, on the reverse strand, counting down.
AAATAATTATATTAACATGTGTTATATTTTATTTTATCATCACTAAACAAGTACTAATGTATAAACTCTTATAAATGACATATTTCGATTCAATAAAAACATACGTTTATACGTCCCTGTCTCAAATTATTGGGCGTTTTGCTTGTATTTGGCGCCGAATAAAGCGTTTTTTTTTTTACAGCGACCATTTAGCGCTTTCTAGGGCGTTTTTAAAGAGCTAACAACGCGTTTTTGCTTAAACGAGTTGGCAGCATTGGTCACACCGCACTATTCCCAAACCTCTGCAACTCCTAAAAGCCAGAATCAACAGTAGCGATCACCAGAAAAGCGCCGAGGCAAAGGAAGCTCGACGAAGTCCCGGAGAATGAATTTAAGGTTGCCCTAGTCGACGGTACGAATACGAACTATTTTGTGCGCGGGGTTGAAATGCATCTATCTCATCCGACAACACGTGCGAAAGAGATAGAAGCTAGTTCAAGTGGCTGCCAATCCGCCTTCGCCGGAATACCCATATTTTATCTTTACTCTACAGTATTCTGTTTGTACCTACAACCCCCTCTTATCTCAAAGAACGCTTTAAGTTCCTTCATGACACACATTCTAGACACTTGAGATCATCGGAGAATTTGAAACTTTTGATGCCTGCTCATTCCACTAAGTTTTACGACAAATCGTTTACGGTCCAGGCTGTGCGACTGTGGAATGAGTTGCCGTTGCCTATTAGACAAGCCCAGTCACTGGCTTCTTTTAAGAACCTAGTTAAAAACCATTTCCTTTCTCCCTAACGCTTTTATATTTTTTGTCCCTCCTTTCTCTGAATTTGTTAACATGTAATATTGTGTATGTATGTATTTAAGTATATATGTATGTAAGTATTTGTGTATTTAAGTTTATGGATAGTATTTATTGTAACAATATAGTTTTGTATATATTTATGTTTTAATGTACAGTACACCACAGACTACCCCCTTTCTCATTATAAGTTCTTTCAGTCCACCCAAAGGTTGTCTGGTAGATATCGCTGTCAGCGATAAGACCGCCTTTGTACCCGTATAATTAAGTTTTTCTTATAAAATGGATGTATAACTTTTATGGTGTACAATAAAGTATATTCTATTCTATTCTATTCTATTCTAGTTCGCGTACGAATTAGCACTTTTGCAAATTTGTAGCGAAATGGATGATGATTTAGGACCAAAACGAGCGCGCGAAATATTAAAAACTGACCTTTGGAAGTATGGATATCAATATATCATGAAAAAACCACTAAAAATATCTGTTCAAAATAAAATTATTTGCATTATTGAACTACTAAAGTACTAATCTATCCCTGTATGGTAGCTGTTTTGCAATTTTCTTTCTTCTTATGGTATTTATTTCCGCCTAAAGATGCGTTCAAATTAGTGTTGAAATATGGATTTTTCGAGGCTCGTAACTTTCAATTATTTTATTTTTAACTTTTTTGCTTCCATACAGTGCAAGTGCAAATGATGAGACAAATTAGATATATTTTTTTATTTTGAACTTACATCGTCAAACAGTACAGTAATCGCCAGACTACGTTTGTATGGAAGAATAATCGATTAGTGCAATCTTAACTGTCTTGGGTCCCGCAACGAAATTAATCAGAAAAGAATAACGGAAGAGTAGGAAAAAAAAGGTTAAAAGTACTGTCCATATTCGATAATAGTTAGGGAAGTACCTATTAGGAGAATCAACGTTTCTTGCTTACCTTTTTACAAAAATATACTACCGACTTCCAAAAAACACTACAAAGTGAAAAAAACACTTTATTAGAAAAATATACTAATGACTTCAAAATAAAAAAACTACAAAGTGAAAAACAACTTTCTTTTGGAAGTCTGCATACATAACGCAAAACATGGGTAGAGAGATTACGGGAACTGAACTACCATATAGGTTTTTGACCCAAAACCTATAGGTTACTTCCCTTTGACCTAGAATTGTCAAATTTGGTTAAAAGCAAGGTCTTACAGCACAAGTAAAGGGAAAATTCCGAGAAAAAAAAAAAATACTTTAAAATTAAGGTAAATTTTGGTACTTAGAAGATTTCGCGAAAAATTAAATTTGCTTATATCTTTTTAGCGTGGTGACTGGGGACCTTGGTTTTATACACCTAATAGGGACTTATATACCTCAGTATCTGGGATAAATTTCAACTTGCAAGGTCCACCCGTTCCTGAGAAAATCGGTGGTGACACACGGACAGACAGACAGACGGACAAGAAAGTGATCTTATAAGGATTCCTTTTTTTCATTTTGAGCTACGGAACCCTAAGATTGAGATCCCGAGCGATTTCCCGTCATTTATTGAAGAGTTCTAATGTATATCTACGAAATTCTTCATCAGATCTTCACCAAATTAAAATGGGACCAATTTCGGAACATAATCTTTCAAATAAAAAAAATGAATTTTCAGAATCGTTTCACAATTGACGGAGTAATCTGTGAAAATACACAAAAAAAATACAAAGTACCTCCTCCTTTTTGGTGAGTCGGTTAAAAAGTATGCAGTTGGATATCAGCTTACCCCATAAACTCGCCGCTGAGCGCCAGAGTACTCTTGTGTAGCTTGCTTGTCAACGCGCACAGACTGGTCAGTTTCTGCTGTAAGGATTGTAGGTAGTCGGCTGCTGAAGTGAACTCTGGGTCTTTTACCCTGAAACAATACGGTTTTATTAGTAGGGAGTATGTTATAGCCCTCGCCAAACTTAATGGCCGCCCTGAAGTTAGTTTACCGGATGCGCGAGGCACGAAACGGTGCTGTTTTTGTATGAGATTTCCTACTGCGCAGCCATTGTAGCCAACTTCAGGGCAATAGGCCCTTCAATAAGATTGGCGAGAACTATAGTAAATATGAGGCAATTAGAGATAGCTAAGAAGTGGAATTCCCTGCCGGAGTCTTTGTTTCCTGATAGCTACAACCTAGGAGTCTTTAAGTCAAGAGTGAATAGGTTACTTCTAGGCAAGCGTGCTTCACTGTCGATCACATCATCGCTTACCTTCAGGCATTATTATCGTTAAATAAAAAAAAAACTTTTTACAAAATAAAAGACTGGAAAAAAATTATGCTATGCAGTCGGAGGAATGTATTCGCGAGCTGACTGACCAAAACCAGATGTATCCTCCGACTGCACAGCATGAATTTCTTCTTGTTTACGTCTTTTTAGTTCGCTTTTTAAGCAGTCGGATTTTTTGATATTTTTAATTAACTTCTTTTATTTACAACTTTTTTTTGAATGAAACTAATTTGAGAGGGAACTAGTTTGAGAGGAAAATATTTACTAGAGGGAAAAAAACATATTTACAAGAGGGAAGAGGAATGAATATATATACAAGGCATTAGAGGTTTATTTATAGAGTTGCCAAACCGCTCTAAATAGGAAATAAAACATAAAAGAGGGATTAAAATAAAATGCCTAAAAGATTCGGTATAAATTGTGAAGAATTAAAAAAAAGTGCTAGCAAAAGTGACGAAGAAAAAATGATGATGACATGAGGGCCTGAACTAGAAACCAAAAGTTAGCTTATTTACTATGGGCAAAAATGTATGAAGCATGGACTCACCTACCAACAGAGATGAGACCACTTGGAATATACTTGTCCTTCAATAAATATAAATATGTAAACTCATTTTTGTGAAGAATCCGTGGGGTTATTAAGTTATAAATATTTTACTTCTGCCATAAATTTCGAACATAAAACAGATAAAATGTTTATACCCTGCCTATGTCTGTTATAGACTTTGAAACCTGATTATAGACTTTGATAACTGCTGTGAAAGGCAATAATGCGAAAGTGGTACCTATTAGACCAAAAGACCCCGCTTTTTAAGCAGTCGTCTTTTTTTTTTTTTTGTCTAATAGCACTACATACACATTTTTTCTGTTACCTGCCGGTGGATCTCCTAACCTAACCCTAGATACCATATTTTGAAATGGTACAACTTCCTACTGTGCGTCTACCTGTTAGACACGAACAGTAATATTGAGCGATGGCATCTGGTCTTATTTGATTTCTGTTGACTAGAATATATACGTAATATGTACGTGCTCGAACATGTCTTGACTGTATTCTTCCTCTTAATAACCAAACATTCTAGTTTTAAATATTGATTTGTCTTTCTGGCAAGTGCAAATATGCCGCCGTTGTCGCAAAACAGATCGTGGACACATCACACAACGCCATTGAAGAAATAGATAGATATATCAGTGTCCATAAGCAGTCCAGGTCAACGGTTTAAGATAACAAACAAATCACGAAGTGCACCAATACGAAAGCATAAAAGCAGAGTCCAAAACAACAAGCTAGGGTCGGTAAAGTCAGAACAAGAGGATACACGGAAATGAACAGTTAAAAAACTAATTAAAAATTCAAAAAACCCGACTGCTTAAAAAGCGAACTAAAAAGACGTAAACAAGAAGAAAATCATGCTGTGCAGTCGGAGGATACATATTCGCGAGCTGACTGACCAAAACCAGATGTATCCTCCGACTGCTTTTTAAGCAGTCGGGTTTTTTTAATTTTTTAATTAACTTTTTTTATTTACATCTATTTAGTATTTTTTATTAAATTAGGTACATTTAAACAAATAAGTATTATATATTTTTGAAATCACCTCTTAAAACCCTTTATTTTGATACCCCACACGATGATCCCTTTGATCCCTCACAAAATGGCGCCCAAAATCCGCCATTTTTTCTTTTCCAATTTGTATGTAGCCAGTGACACTCGCAGGGTTAAGACGAATCGATTGACGTAAGAATCATCAAAATCGGCCAACGCGTTTGGTCTCTAGAACTCCACATAGGAACAAACATACATACATACATAGACTGATAAACACATTACCCTCCTTCGGCAGTCGGGTAAAAACGGGCGCGAGTCGACTGAAAGAGCGGGCGGGTGCCCTAGCATGCCTCCGAGGTGCGAGAAGGATGGAGAGTGTCGTAAAATACGTGCGCAGGCGCATCTATTGTTTACCATTATTTTATGACTACTAATTGTCTTTTTCTACAAAACCTATTTGGGTGCATATCTTTTATCTGCAATGGAATTGAAGGTGGTGCCCATAGTAACAATTTAAGTACGAACAAAATCCTTTACAGTAACATATGCCGTAACTCTGTTGGACACTGAGCCCAATTTGTCGCATAGTCCTTTATTTGGAACTTTGCCAATAGCTGCGAACGAGTTTTAAAATTACTTACTTACCCTTATTAGGTATGTTAACTGAAATATTTTTTTTTGTTTGTCAGGTAAAAAAACATATTGGGCCCGCGTATTTTTTCTTTTGACACGTAAACGTAATGTGACTGAAATATTGTTTGTCAGGTAAAAAAACATATTGGCCCCCCGTACGCAAAATACATGCTTAGACGTGGAGTTGCGGACACCAGCCCGTCTTAATCATCATCATCAATATCGTGAGACGACACGCTGTAGGTACAGTTTATACTGACATAGTGACGTCACAAGCCTGAGCTTTGATGCGTAAAAAATACGCGTCCAATATTATTTGATAATCCCACTAACGGACTTAATAAAATTATCATTTTTATACTCAGGTAACACCCCTATTATGGTTAAGTTAACTACCATTCTTTCCTTATTCCTAATTCTTTATTGTACACCAAGATAATACATTTAGACAAAGGACTTCAAAACAAAATTCATATACAAAGGAAATATTTTACTTAGACCATTTACACCACTTAACTACTTACAGACAAATGAATACTATTGTTCCTTCGATAATAAAACACAACCCTGCCTAATAACATAACAATGGATTCTTATCTTTCACTAAGCATTATTAGCTGTACTCACAGTTCAAGCTTGTATTGTTACTAACAACCAGTATTTTTACCTGCGAACGTTGGGACGTCGTCAACGCCATTGTATCACTGGATGGAGCTTAAAATTACGTATAGTGCCATCCCGGTTTTGTAATACGTCCCCTCTCTTATGTTGCAGTCGCATAGTAACCTTCGTAGTGTTCAGTTCACATCGGTTTGCTGAGCACCAAAGTTATCGTAGTACGCTAATAAAGTTTTTGACAATTATGGAGTCTCCAATAGCCGATATATCCGATTTGGAGGTGGAGAAAAAGTTCAAGCAATACCAGAAAAAAATAAACATACTTATCGAACTCCTGTATCCACCAGAAGAAAATGTGTGTATACCAGACGAATTGATACCTTTTGAGGGAGAAACTGACGAGGAGCACGAGAGGAAAATGAAAGACAAACTCGAAGCGGACATAACTGAAGCTGAACTCGAAGAAGTTGCACTAAGATATGTTCCTAATTATATTCGGACACTCAAGAACAAAAGAAACTATTGGGAAAAGGAATACCAGCACTGGAACGACCTGATATCTGAGAAGAATTGGAAAACATACGAGACGAAACTGAACAACAAGATCATCAAACTCAAGAAAGTTTTAAAGAATTTGGACAAAGAGCTGGCCAAGTACAAACACCTGAATACAACAGACATACATCTTTCGCATTCCCTCGATCTGGAACGTGTTCAAAGTTTGGTCGATTATATCACGGAGAAAGAAAGTAACGATGACGTACTTAAACATATGATTAAGTCTGCTGTTTTTAGCTTTGACTTTGTACAAGCTGCATATGTCAAATTTGCGATATATGCGAGGTATGGTGAGTACAGATGTCGGCCATCACGACGAAATAAATTGCGGGTTATCGAAGAAGAGTAATCAAGCAATCTACCCAGGACTTTGGAGTGCAGTTAGTGCCTATCTGACCTTCATATCCTAGTGACTGGGTAACGATACTTTTTTATGTAATTGTATTTGTGAGTGATTCTAATTTAGGTTAAGTTGTAACTCATGTATGATATTGTTCATGAATAAATAAATGTTTTGTAATATTAAATGTTTTTTTGTTTTATTTTGGCTATACTTTTGTGTAGGAAAAACTTGGGTTTGATATTAATCTTTTACTCCTTATTTATAAACACACCACACACACACACACACATTTGTAAAGTCACAATCAGTATTAATCTATATAAAAAAAAAAGTTAATTCAATAAGTCAAAAACCCCGACTGCTTAAAAAGCGAACTATAAAAACGTAAACAAGTAGAAAATCATGCTGTGCAGTCGGAGGATACGTATTCGCGAGCTGGCTGACCAAAACCAGATGTATCCTCCGACTGCACAGCATGATTTTCTTCTTGTTTACGTCTTTTTAGTTCGCTTTTTAAGCAGTCGGGTTTTTTGATTTACTGAATTAACTTTTTTTTTATAACTTTTTTTAGATTAAGGTATATTTTAACATATAAGTGTTATATATTTTTGAAATCACCTGTTCAAATCCTTTATTTTGATACCCCACACGATGGGTATGAAAGAAAAAATATTTTGTCCCCCACAATATGGCGCCCAAAATCCGCCATTTTTCTTTTTTTCAATTTTAATGTTGCCAGTGACACTCGCAGAGTTAAGATGAATCGACTCACGTAAGAATCATCAAAATCGGCCAACGCGTTTGGACTCTAGAACGCCACATAGGAACAAACAAACATACATACACTGATAAACACATTACCCTCCTTCGGCAGTCGGGTAAAAATCAATCAATCTGCCTAGCCTTTTCCCAACTATGTTGGGGTCGGCTTCCAGTCTAACCGGATTCAGCTGAGTACCAGTGTTTTACATGGAGCGACTGCCTATCTGACCTCCACAACCCAGTAACTGGGTAACACGGTACCCCTTGGCTAGACTGGTGTCAGATCTCAAGCTTCTGACTACTCGTAACGACTGTCAAAGATCTTCAAATGACAGCCGGAACCAACGGCTTAGTGTGTTCTCCGAGGCACGGAGGAAACTCGGTATGTTGAAATGGTCACCCATCCACGAACAGACCTCGTCAAGCGTTGCTTAACCTTGAAGATCGACCGTGCGGCTGTTATTATTTAGCCACGAGCTCCTCTACATAATAATAAGTTAAAAAAAAAAAACAATAAAAAAGTTAATAAAAAAAATCAAAAAACCCGACTGCTTAAGAAGCGAACTAAAAAGACGTAAACAAAAAGAAAATCATGCTGATTGGAGGATAGATCTGGTTTTGGTCAGCCAGCTCGCGAACATGTATCCTCCGACTGCACAGCATGATTTTCTTTTTGTTTACTTTTTTATTTTTAACTTTTTAGTTATTTTTTTTTAGAATTAGATACATTTAAACATATAAGTGTTATATATTTTTGAAATCACCTCTTAAAACCCTTCATTTTGATAACCCACACGATGGGTTTGGAAGAAAAAGAAAATTTGGTCCCCCACAATATGGCGCCCAAAAGCCGCCTATTTTCTATTTTCCAATTTTAATGTAGCCAGTGACACTCGCAGTGTTAAGACGAATCGATTGACGTAAGACTCATCAAAATCGGCCAACGCGTTTGGTCTCTAGAACGCCACATAGGCACAAACATACATACATACATAGACTGATAAACACATTACCCTCCGTCACCAGTCGGGCAAAAATAAACCGACTTCTAAAGCCAAAACACTAAAAAGTGCAAAAATAACTTTCGTTTCGGAAGTCGGTGTCTTTGGTACCTCTTGTTTCAAACATTTTTCTTTTACAAAAAAAATACAATCAATTACCAGATAAAAACAGAATCGCAAGTCGGTGTTCCTGTTTTCATTTCTTCGTTTTTTGACACCGACTTCCGAAATTGAAGTAATTTTTCACTTTGTAGTGTCTTTATCTGGAAGTTGTTTGTATTTTTTTGTAAAAACTTTTTTTTTAATTTAACGATAGGCTCGCGCTTGACCACTCTCTCACCTGTTGGTAAGTGACTAGGGCATGTAGCATCGGAAGCTTTTCAATTCCGATATTGTTTTCCGATATTAGATCTCCAGCGAAAACTAGCCAGGTCAAATCATGAGTTAGAATTTATCCTAAGTTATCTGCTTTATGTTAATCAATGAAATTATCATTGTTACAACGCGTTTTATGAATCTGTGTATTTACTTGTACTCTTAAAGCTAACATTTTTAGCAATCATCAAGGCACATATTATTTTTTCATAAGGTGAAGTTTAAGCAAATAAGCGCCCGATTAGAAAACAGAATTTCCGACCACTGCTAATCACCGTAGTCAACGGGCTTAACCGCGCTTTCTCGCTCGAAGCTTCACAAGGAGTAAAATTAAGGTATTTTTCTGATTCCGAATCACTCAGTATCGGAATTGAAATATCGGTGATTTTGTTCCCAGATTCCGATATTACGAGATGCCGAGTTTCCGATATTCATGCCCTATAAGTGACGATGTGGTCGACGGTGAAGCATGCTTGCCTAGAAGAAACCTATTCACTCTTTCCTATATACCTAAGAAGGCAAAAACATTGTGTTGTACATACCTTGGTCCATTCGTTGTTTTAGATTCTCCAGACCCATATAGAGCACTGCTTAGTCCCCATAGGTTCATCGCGCTGTTTTCGCTTTTGAATACCTTTAACAAACAAAACAATGTTCAGTACGGATCAGGGCTCGTGCATTTTTCGGGCATAAAGTATCCTATGTACTTGGAAATGTTCTAGTTTTTAATCAATCAAGATTATTTTTTTCATTGTATCTGTATTTTACCTATCTATACTAATTAAGGTAAATTTTGGTACTTCCAAGTTTTTGCGAAAATCTAAATTTGCTTATATCTTTTTCATTGTGGTGACTCAGGACCTTGCTTTAATACACCTAATAGAGACTATAGACCTCACTATCCGGTATAAATTTCAACTTGCTAAGTCCACCCGTTCCTGAGAAAATTGGTGGTGACACGGCCAGACGGACAAGAAAGTGATCTTATAAGGGTTCACAGAGGCCTGTGTCCCAGCAGTGGGAACATTAATAGGCTGATGTTGATGATGAAACAGTTGAGAAAAGGAAGGCAAATTATGATGCGTAAATGAAAAAGTTACCTTATCTAATTCTTCGTCGGGTGTGGTCAGAAATATTCTGAAGTCGTCGCTGTGTGTCAGGATAGGGTGCTTCGCCACTCGCTCTGTCAACAAAATTATTATCAGCATTATTTACTACTAAATTATAGCATGTGGCTTAATAATAACTCCAAGTTAAGCAATGATTGCCGGGGTTGGTCCTTGGATGGGTGCCTTGGAAAGCAAGTTAAGGCAGTTAGTCCTGATGTCATTTCTAGATCGTTACGAATAGTCAGGAGCCGGGCAATCTGACAACAGAGATATCAAGTGATATAAGTATTACCACAGATAATATAATACTAGCATACAGATGCCTCATCCCATACAAAGATACCGTGCCGACTTAACTGGCGTTTATCATCTGATTAAACTGATTATTTTTCTAAGAACATCGATCGCGTTCAGTTCCGTTCCACGGATATAGATGGTGTTAGCAGCGAATTGCATGTAAAAGGGTTTACTCGGTTCGTGAATACTTTTTTTTTTATATAGTGACGATTTGTTTTATAGTATTTTTTGCTATTTTCTAGTTTTATTGTACTTAATTGTGTTACAATGCAAATTAAAATCGAGTGGATGCCTCAGAAATTTAAAACCGCGCCATCTACAGGAATCGATTTTAAATGATTAATTCAAATAATCGTTGAAAAGTGAATGTTTTGGTTCTTAACCCAATATTCCTTAATTTTTTGCTGAGGACAGTTAATTAACAACAAGAGCATACATTTTTTATGATCGTCTCTAGAAAATCACAAAACTCAATAACAAAAGCAAAGCTTATCATGCCATCTAGTGCAATTTATTTGAACCTTTTCGCGTTGTGGAAGTCGGAAAAGCAGTCATTCTACGTAAAATACCGGTATTTAGCTCCTTTGGTTAGATTGGAAGCCGAAAACACACATAATTGGGAAAAGCAAGCAGAGCAGATTTTAATATTTTGTTAACCAACTTCTTAAACCTTCCTTCACCTTAATTCTTAAACCTTGTTTGTACTTTTTTATTATTCTTCTCTGTTACTTTGTGATTGTTGTGTCTATGTCCAATAAATGTTTTCTATTATACATAATTCAAAAAATGAGTTAATTATTGTTTCATAAATAGTGTTACAGTATTAAGATGTCATCAACGTATTTACGTAAGCGTATATCTACGCAATGTCAAATTTTTGAGAGCAGAGACCATCAAGGTTCAGAAAAACAAGGTGGGACCAAGGACACTGCCTTGGGGCACCCCGTATGCCACCTTCACAAAGTGCTTCCGCAGTCACCCTGACACACATTCTGTTTGCAATTCCCCTGATACCTAATTGTTTCAATTTCTTGAATATGGGCCTTGACACGGTATCAAAGGCCTTGGCAAGGTCAAGAAAGACGCCGACAAAACTTTTCGCACTATCAAGGTTACCAATGATATGTTCCACCAAAGTAAGGCTCCGACCTCCGTTGACCTGCCATTACGAAAGCAGTATTGCTTCGTGGATAGCATTTGCTTCCCTTCTAAGTACGCCAAGAGTCGCTTGTTCACTAGTGTCGCCAGATTTTTAGATAGAGATGTAAGAATACATATAGGCCTGTAGTACGATGGGACCGACGCATCTCCAGCATTGTAGATCGACAAGATAATCGCTGTTTTCAACGGGGATGGAACTATTCCTGACGACATGTTCAAGTCGCATAAGTGTGAGATGAAGCCGGCTATACAATGTGGTGCTACTTTTAGAACACGATTTGTGTGTGTATGTTTTTATGCCATAGAGGGATAAGAGATCATCAAAGCCTATGGACATCTGCAATACCAAGGGTTCCACAGATGCAATGCTTATTCTATTCGTTTGAACTTACCTAGGAATGCGTTGAGCGCACAAGTCCTTAGCGCTACAAAGGACGGAGAGTATCTATCCAGCTGCTGCCGCGCTGAGTGCAGCGGTGGCAGCGCTGGCGGTGCGAGTAGTGGATGTGACGAGCATAGGCGCTTGTGGAGGAGCTGTGGAAAAGATAGTCATATTAATTTACACACATATGGACAACTGTTTCAAAGATATTATGATATTATGTACAATGGAGCTTACCTTAAAGTGGTTGTACCGTCTCCTGACATGCGGCGGTGTGGGCCAGCGTGCGCATACGCATCTGATGCGGTACGTTACGTAAGTTTCTAGGGTAGACAGCTGCTTCATTGGGGCGTCCACCTGAAAAGGACAACCATAATCATATTACACCATAGCATAAGAAGAAGATCAGATCAGAGACGCTTTTGAAAAAGCGTGACTTTATGAATGTACCACTATAGCATAAGCTGGGTCACAACCATCTTTTCTGTAAGAAGGCATATTGTTCATTAATCCCACTTCATTGTTGGCTCACTCTATTAGCTCAAAATATATCCAATTATCATATAAAATAATTAATTAAAAATCTCTTTTATAACAAGCTTTTTTCGTATTCTTCCAGCAAACCCTTTCATTTGATACCCATATCAAGACAGTGCACAAAAAATAACTAGTCCGCCATATTGGATTTAGAAAGACGTCACTTAGCTAACCATGCATTGTCATCCAAACTAAGTGTTGCAAAATTTAATCTTAATCGGTGGTAGATAACTGTTTTAGAATTCACTTACAAGATTTGACCCGACCACACTTACATACATACATACATTACAAGCTAAATAAAAGCTTGTAAAATAATGCTCATTCTGTGCTGATAGAAGACAATCACTCAACTACTGCAGACAAACTGCTTCTGCACTATACAGCAATGGAAGTGCATTTCAATTGCAGCCAATCTGTTAACAGCCTTAGAATTTATCATTTCAACATGATACAGTAGTTCAGTGCATGTGTTCTTTCGGCACAGAATAAGCATTGTTTTAGATAATTTCCTATAGAACTCAGGATACAGTAATACTAACATCAAATAATGACACATCCCAACACTTTAGCTATTGCCCTAAGAGAACAAATAACCATGTGAGTGCTCAAATTCCACCTCAAAAGGGACTTTACTAAATAAAGCATAAAAAATGTTGAGAGGCAGATTCTTCCCTGGAAGATTGGACCTAAAGAATTCATGTGAGCCTACCTTAACTGCAATATCATAGCCATGCTCCATAATGAGCGGCATGCCTTCATGCGTGTCATCAGTCACCGTGGTGGCCTCTGTGTCTTCAGTGTCCGCATCGTTCAGCTCCAGTACTGCTGAGCTGCTCTCACTCGCCATGGTGCTGGAAAGATAAAGGAAACATGATGAGTATGGAATGACTATTTTTTTTACTACGGTCAGAACATTGACTCCAGGTCGGTGAATAGGTTTTAGACGATTGGATGATGGAATCTTCAGTTCTCCTCTCTTCTAATGTAGAGTTATCCAGGATGTGTCAACTTTCAAGCTTTTAACCGAGTTCAAAAGGAGGAGGTTATCAATTCGACTGTACTGTGAATGTGTGTGAAATACTAGGTGAAATGATTTTGATGATTATTTTTATGGTTCCGTACCCAAGGGGTAAAAACGGGACCCTATTACTAAGACTCCGCGGTTCCTCTGTCTGTCCGTCTGTCACCAGGCTGTTTCTCATGAACCGTGATAGCTAGGCAGTTGAAATTTTCACAGATGATGTATTTCTGTTGCTGCTATAACAACAAATACTAAAAACAGATAAAAATATATATTTAAGTGGGTCTCCCATACAACAAACGTGATTTTTATGCTGTACTTTTATTATGATCAAGATCTAATGAAGAACTTTGGAGATAAACAACAGAACTCTTCAATAAATGATAGCAAATATCTCGGGCTCGCTGCAATCGCAAGTCTGTTTATTGGTTACACCATTTCACAACATAACATCACGCCGGTATGCTCTAAAGGTACGCAGATGTGTACAATTCACTCTGGTACAATCTAATTTCACCAGTTGTGTTCAAGTTTCATGTTATTCGGGTAATATATTCTGTCATAACTGAGGCCATCATAGATACGAGGGTCATTCAATAAATACTTAGCCTACAAAAAGTAAACGAAAATTTTGGAAAAGTGGCAATTTATTTTTCAACATAGTCTCCTTTTAGTTCGATACACTTAGCCCAGCGAAGCTCCAACTTTTTTAACCCGTCGGAAAAATAATTTTTGTCAAACTCTGCAAAATAGGCCTCCGTGGCGGCGATGACCTCCTCATTCGATCCATATCTATTCCCGGCGAGTGATTTTTTCAGATTAGGAAACAGAAAGAAGTCACAAGGGGCCAAATCTGGAGAATACGGTGGATGGGGCAGCAATTCGTAGCGTAATTCGACCAATTTGGCCATGGCAGCGGCAGACGTGTGAACCGGTGCGTTGTCGTGGTGAAACAGCACTTTTTTCTTCGCCAGATGGGGTCGTTTTTTCTTTAATTCGGCGTCGAATCGGCCCAATAAATCGGCATAGTAAAGCCCTGTAATTGTTTTACCCTTCTCGAGGTAATCGATGTAGATCACACCTTGTGAATCCCAGAAAACGGTGGCCATAACTTTTCCGGCCGATTTTACAGTTTTCGTCTTCTTTGGAGCACGTTCCCCGGTCTGGATCCATTGTTTTGATTGCTCCTTGGTCTCTGGTGTGTACCAGTGGATCCAGGTTTCATCGACGGTCACAAAACGACGCAAAAACTCCGCTGGATTCCGCTTAAACAGCGCCAAACACGTCTCCGATGTGGTCTCGCGGTTGCGCTTGTTTTCTGGTGTGAGTAAACGCGGCACCCATCGCGCCGACAGCTTTCTCATGCCGAGTTCCTCGTGAAGAATATGATGCACTGTTCCTTCTGAAATGCCTACAGTCTCAGCTAGCTCCCGAACCTTCAATCGGCGATCTGCCAATACGAAATCATGGTTTTTTTTAATGTTTTCCTCCGTAGCAGCTGTTTTCGGTGCACCTGGACGTGGTTCATCAAAAACCGACGTACGGCCACGTGCAAACTCGTTGAACCAATTCTTGACGGTGGCCATCGATGGAGAAGAGTCACCGTACACAGCATCCAAGCGCTCTTTGATTTCGATGCGCGTTTTCCCTTCCAAAAATAGGAATCGAATCACGGAACGATATTGCTCTTTTTCCATTTTTGTAAAACCGATCGACACGTTCGCTTCCATAAGTAGTCAAATTAAAATAAATGAAGGGATTGGAATGAAAATTTGAAAAAAGAATTAAAAAAGAATGTGCTACACTGTGGTAAAACTCTTTTGAAACTACAGCGCCCTCTGGCGATGAGGCTAGGTACTTATTGAATGCACCTCGTATGTCTTCTTCTTCAATCGGTCCCTCATTATTGAGGATCTTGATCACTGGAACCCTTTAAGCGGACAATCTGCCTCCATCGATTCCCGTCCAAAGTTGCCATCACCACCTGCTGAAATTTTCTTGAGGACGTAGCTTCACTTTCACTTGGACAGACCTTCACGTTGGCGACCGGCCTCGTGCGCTTTTTCCTTCGGTATTGCCAACAATGACCAGTTTTTCTAGACTTCTATCTCTTCTTCGCATTATGTGACCAAAGTAGGTCAAAGTACGCTGTAGGCATACTGTAGACAATCTGGTCTTGACATTGAGTTGGGAAAGGATAGACAAATTTGTGCGTTTGGCTGTCCATGGTATTCGGAGCATCCGCCTCCAGCACCACATTTCTAATTCGTCTACCCTCTGTCTTTCCCTTGCTCGAATTGTCCACGTCTCAGCTCCATAGAGAAAAATGGGGAAAATTAAAGCTCTGACTAAACCGGTTTTATTTTAACTTATGCCACGATTTTTCCAGATGTTCTGCAAGCGTGTCATACTCGTAGCATCTTTAGCCATAGCTATCCGTCGTTTTATTTCTGGGACGCAGCTGCCTTCAGAAAACTGAAGCCAGTTTTATTTACTAGGGGCCCCAGATAAATAAAACTATCCACAACTTCGATGCCTTGGATGCTGTAGATGCCCGATAGCTTTTCCGCACGATCTATCACCAAAAGCTTAGTTTTCTGCCTAGTTATGGCAAGCCCCAACTTGCCACTCTCCACCTCCAATCTATGCAATATCTCCTACCTGTCGTCATATGTTGTACCAAGGAGAACAGTATCGTCAGCGTAGTGTAGATGATGCGCTTTCCACCAACAGCAATCCTCTTTTCCCAATCCTCAAGAGGTTCCGAATGATATACTCTCTGTTTACATTGAAAAGTAAGGATGAAAGGGTGTATCCCTGTCTAACGCCTTTCTTGATGGAGAACACATTTGAACAATCGGTGCCTATTCTGACGAAAGCGCGGTTGCTGATGTAGAGGCATTGGATCAAGTCAACAAGATGCTGAGGCGCACCCATGTCCTTTAGAACCTCCCACAGCTTATCCCACTGAACACAATCAAAGGCCTTAGTGTAGTCAATGAAACACATTAACACAGGGCTGTTAAATTCCCAGCTTTTCTCTATGATTTGGCACACATTCAGGATTTGTTCCCGTTTTCTTTGCCTTTAACAAACAATATTTATTATGTATAGGAGTATCATGCTGCAGTATTTGGTTGCCTTTTTTATGAAGTGAAACAAAAACGGACTCTGTCTGATCTGACTCTTCAAGGCCAGCTATGGTCTCCTGGTCTTACAAGATTGAATTGCAGATGCTTAAAATCTGCTTCACACCTTTGGGATCCAGGTTTTTAAGTAACTCAACAGGAATTCCATCTTTACCAGGAGAGTTGGATTTTGGATGCTATGTGTCCAGATTGGCTTTAGTATGGTCTTGTATATTAGAAGCTTGTTATCTATCGCCAGTTTTGAGCTTCTTCCAAGTAGCCAGAAAAAACCTCTGTATTTCAGGTTCATTTCTTCTCTTTTTGTTTCGATATGTTTCCTTCATGCAGCCTCCATTCCAGCCTTTGGTCAAGATACATGCCCAGATATTTTACAGACATTAGTGTGGGAGTTGGCTACCGTTTAGGGTGACCGGATCATATGCACTGCTTTGGATATGCTGGCGGCAATTCTGCATTTGGCTAGCCATTCTTCAGTCTCATTAAAACTGGTTTGCAACATGCGAGATGCTTTTGTTGGACATTTGTACGAAGCGAGTAATGCAGTCTCATCCACGAAAGTAACAATTGTGATCTCGGAGCTTTGTGGCAGGTCGGAAGTAAACAGAGTAAGCAGTACAGGTCCGAGAACCGAGCCCTGTGGTACTCCTGCCGATATTTCATGGCATCCTGGGGTGGATATGTTTTCTCTTACTTGAAATCTTCTGTTAGTCATGTAGGATTTTAGTACTCCATAGAATGTATGTGGTAATAAGGATTTTATTTTGATGAACAGACCTTTGTAGCAGACTCTGTCGAAGGCCTGTTGTATATTGAGAAAGGTAGGCAGGTAAGGCTTAAATGTTTTTCTG
Source organism: Orthosia cruda (assembly GCA_964057195.1). Lineage (NCBI taxonomy): Eukaryota > Metazoa > Arthropoda > Insecta > Lepidoptera > Noctuidae > Orthosia > Orthosia cruda. Next base: position 619,036 of record OZ059856.1, on the reverse strand, counting down.
ACTGTCCTGCACATATATAGTTTCGATAATTAGTAGCAAACCAAAAGATTTAAACTATTTTTTCAGTTTTCTCTAAAGATTGGTAGTGTTAGGTATATTATGTTGTTAAATAAATCACCTACTTACTGACTGAGAATGCGAACTCAATGTGTATTTAAAAACAAGCCCAGCAGCATAAAACATTGGCTACCCAGACCGTTTGCCAGAAAGATAATAAACAGACAAGAAAAACAAGTCTGCATTCATAATTTAACTATAAATAGACTGTTGTTTTGTCTTAGAAGCCATAAAGTTGTTTACGTATGACTCAGAAACACCTGTAATGTGATTAAAACAAAGGCATTTCAGTAATTATGATTTTCTCAGTCTGCATGACTCAGATTATGGTAATTTCATTTAGAATGAGTAGCGAAAGACTTTACTTCAGTAAACACAAATTTTTAATGATTTTGTTTTGAATTTTATTTCGGCAATAGGAAATTATATTAAGAATATTACGCATTGCCGTTATTGTAGGTAAAATGATAGAAATAAAAAGAAAAATAATTTTCTGATACCTACTTTCTTATGCAAATTCACGTTTAGCAGTCGAAATGACACGAAATTGATCATAAAATACACTTTAAAAACATCTGCCGAAGATAGCGATATTCATTTAAATTTTAATGTTTTGTTTACTTGATTTAAAATGTGTACTTTTAACTTTTATCCAACACGGAAAAGGGGCGTACTCTATATCCCATTTACTCCACTTTTAAGTAATTAAGAGCCTTAATTAGCATCGCATGCTATCGCAGATACTACTCAATGTTACACGATAGCGATAACGGTCACCTAAATAAAGTTATGATTGCGAAAAACTCGCAAAAATATTTGCCCCAGTTATTATTCTACGGATCGATATTGACGTAAAATAAACTTTATATATCACTAAATTTACACTATTTTATAACAACCCTTGTTATTTGAAATAATTATGTATTCGTTATTTACCTTTTCGTCGTGTAATTTACAGTAAATTCACAATAATTTCATCTAAAAACAACAAAATCCGAATAGGAGAATGACAGACAACAAACGACGTTCCATTTATGGAAATGGAAACGGGAAAGTAGGATTTGATGATGTGACTGTTTTTTTGATTTGTTACTGTTTCATGTAACGGTTTATGCGTGAAAAGGAAAGCAGAAGATAACATACTCGCTAATCGATAAGAAGTTTAGTTTAGTCGATTATTTCTAGCCTTCCAAGTAAAAACGGTCCAGTAGTGCCTAGTGGGGTATTGCTATAATGAATTAAATTAAAGTCGTCACAATCTGAGAAGTCCGTTGACGTTTCTCATTTGTACATGCCGCGTTATCTTTAAATTATAAAGAAATTGAAAAATCTAATTCATAATCCTAATGTATTACTTAGTTACCCATACACTATAACAACAAGTATAATTCACAAGCATCAATTTTAATTATAAGTATTTTTATAGCTGTCAAAATGGGCCTTTTATTTTTTGACGACTATAAGACTAGTTTTTTTTGCTGTGAGAAATACTTACGTATACTGCGCTACCACGGGGAGATAGCGCAGTTACGTGGAACACGTTAGCACTCACCGCGAACCCACCGCGGCAGTCAGTCACCGAACCCTCCTTTGGGGTGTACTAGCCCAATCAACGGGGCATATGTAACCCGAAAAATTCTCCTGCCTGTGAGAGTAGGTAGTGTGATAAAGTAAGACCTACAGATTACAGATATCAAATTATCCAACAGATTTTGATAAGAGAAGTTAGGTATTTTTACCTAAACTTGAAAATTGCTTATAACTCTCTGTGAAAAATTCCTCAGGCTGAAATACTTTCTGTATACGTACGAGTGTATTAGTTAGAATAGGCATGTATAGGCATCCAAAATTTTTTCGATTTGGAATACACTCCAAATTTAACTTTCAGCATTTTACGCTATAACTTCTACTGAAAAATTGGTCTGCTACTTTTTATTTTTTAATATGGTTTTATTTCGTTAAATAAACAGATTTGATAAGTTATCCAAAAGATTTTCCTTTATTTGCCATTTTTTTTTGATTTTTGCTTAATTACGTAATGTGAAAAATATCTCCGTGCATTTTCATACCTTTATTAGTCATATGATTTTATATTAAATAAGAATTATCAATTATCCAACAAATTTTCGAACGTTCATTATATTTGTTAGGATAGTTCACGTCGCTGATTTATGCTAGAGCGTAAGGGTTGACCTTCACTTGACCGCTCGGAGCTGCTTTGCCGCGCATTACTTTTGGAGTATTGTAGGCGGGTTTTGTGGCCACCGTTAATATTAAAAATATTAGTTATTATTATTATCAGTTACCACAAATTTTCTCATTCGATTTTGAACTTGAACTTAACCATCAAGATTTGAAGGTTTAAAATAATTTGGAGAAATTTTTCAGTTTTGTATAACCCAATGTGCTTTTGACTGTAAAACGGCGTTTAGAAATTCACAATATTTTTTTTTTAAAGAATATTTATTACCTATATGGATTTAAAATAAACGTATGATACCTCCTTAAGGACTTTGTAAACTATGCAAAAAAATGGTCAAAAAGTATGTTTAGAAAGACACCTGTTGAGGCGATATCGAGTAAGATAAAAGAAGATTATTATTATGTCCCATATGTAATGTTCTTTTCTTATCTCATCTACATTTATTTTTATTTATATATAATAAATGTAGACGATAAGACACCGGTATCGGGAACAGGGTCTAAGCATGAAGTCCAAGTCTTGTATGCACTAGGTAAGTGCCCCCAAGGACAATCCCCGGTTGGTGCAGGACTATTGTTAAATATGAAGACAAATATATTGGGCTATGGGTTTTGGAAGGTTTATTGGATCGATTGTCTAAAACTATAGAATTACTATTAGCCCCTGCCTGACTACTGTTGAACTACACGACTAAAAAAGATAAAATGGCAGGGGTGACTTACACACTCAAATAATAGGCTACCATAGCGGATCTCCACTCAAGCCAGCCAATTAAGGCAAGAGATGATGAACTTTGCCCGCAACTTATGGAGGTGTCAAACCTTACAGGACACGTAAAATGTCGAAAATCATATAAAAATGATCCATGATCAAGGCGTTTAAAAGGAAGAAGACATTAACACAAGAAGACATTGACATTATTATTTTATTATTATTATTGAACGCTACAGTGTCAGAACCACCGGCAGCGAGTATCCCGCCTCTCGAATTCGATTTCCAGTCAAAATGTCTAATAATAATACGACTGTAAAAACTAATAAAAAACTAAACTATTAACTTATACAACTCTACGCACCTTCCTAATTTTGTATGGGGTGTATGGGGCAATAGAGCACGGTCCTTCGGTATCCAGGATGTCTAAATATCCAGAGGAATAGCGAACATGTAAGGATCGACGAGGTATATTCCAGGGTGCTAGTTTGAGTCCACTTTGGTTTTGCTTAGCCCTGAATCCATGCTGGAGAATTCAGGGCTGAAGAGAGGTGGTCAGGTTATACCTCACTTCCTTTACATGGATGACCTGAAGCTCTTTGCCCCAGCAATCTTCAGCGGATATCTCTATCTCTACTGAAGGTAACTGAAACTTTTAGTAGTGCCATCAGGATGGAGTTTGGTGTGGATAAATGTGCGGTCATGCATGTAAAGCGAGGGGAAATTGTGGAATCCGTAGGAATTCAACTCGCGGATTCCGTAAAACAACCGTCCGTTCCGTATTCCCCAAACGAATCCTATAATTATTTGGGTATGTCTGACATGAAGCAATCGTAGAAGGAACGCTTCTTTGGCCGCCTGAAGAAGGTATTCAATAGCCTTTCGGGCGGAAACATGGTGCGTGCCTCAACGATTCCGAGAACGTAGCGTTCCTTCAACGATTGCTTCATGTCAGTAGTGTTGATACCTAACGCTTCCGACATACTCAAATACATATATTATGCATTGATGTACTCTTTCGGCATACTCAAATTAACTCAAACGGCACTTGACGCCCTGGATAGGCGGGTCCGTACACTGCTAACTGCATATCAAATGCACCACCCACGATCGTCGGTCATGAGATTGTATATCCCTCGGAAGTGTGGAGGCCGAGGCTTTTTAAATACCAAAAACCTCCACAACCGCGAGATAAGCAAACTGAAAGAATATTTTCTACACGCCGACGTGGATATGTATGAAGTAGAAGTGGACAAGGGACTCAGCCCGCTCTCCGTGGCTAATGAGAACTGGCGCAAGCCTGTAGTGCTTGACAATAACGACCGCAGGGAGGTATGGCAAAGTAAGGAGCTTCACGGACGCTTTTTCCGGGAACTACATGGGTTCGATGTAGACCAATCGGCGTCCGTAGCCCGGCTTCGTTTCGGTACCTACTACAGGTATATGCCCGACCCAGTGTTCAAAAATGGCAATGTGACGTTGTATTGGGATCGGTCTATTATCACAGACGGGGCTATTGTTGCCAATAAGCCTGACATAGTGGTGATAGACCGACTAGAGCGTCGCGCAATGATTGTTGACATAGCGGTCCCTCATGTCGAGAACCTCTTGAAGGCTGAGGGAGATAAGAAAACTAAGTATCTTGATCTGGCTCGCGAGGTTGTCGACATGTGGGATGTGAATACAGCAGTAATTGTGGCAATAGTCGTGAGAGCCTATGGCATAATAGCTAAGAGCCTCGACGAACATCTGGGAGAAGTCTTGTTCCTCACCAATCTCTTGCCTTAATTGGCTGGCGTGAGTGGAGATTCACAAGAGCAAACGTGCTCGGAGGAAGAAAGTTAACCCAACAAGATGCTTGTAGGGATCTTGACTGTACTTCCGGGAATGTCCTGATAGCCGTGGTATACCTCTCCACTCCTCAAGCACCTCCGGATATGGGCAACATAGCCTTGGCGCTACGTCACTCAAGTGCTAGGAACCGTTTATGGGAGCCCATTAACTGAGTGTTGCGGGGATCCGCTGGATGCGAGAGGCACGGGACCGATCAATGTGGCGACGCTTGGGGGAGGCCTATGTCCAGCAGTGGACGTCTTTCGGCTGATATGATGATGATGAGTTCAGCAGTGGTCAGGCAGGGGCCATTAACCCTCCTATAGTTTTAGGTAATCCATTAATCAAACCTACCAAACCCATAGCCCAATACATTTTTCTCCATATTTTGCAATAGTCCTGCACCAACCGGGGAAGCAATTGCGTAGTGCGTACAGGGATACTCATCGGTTGATTTCACATTTCCTGATACATGCCTAACAAGGCCTCTGGGAGTTGAATTCAGCCCCTTGCACGCCTTTGAAAGGATCGGGACCCCAGGGTCCCGAGATTGTCAAAGTCATGTAAAAATAATAATAATATGCCGGCAGGGCAGTATTGTGGCGAGCTGGTGGGCTGTGGCGACGATGTGTTCCTCATCTCCGGCTTGCCTTTATTGGCCGGTCGGAGCGAACACTGACAGGGCACAGAGCTCCCATCTCTCTCCTGCCTTAATTGGCTGGCTTGATAGGAGATCCGCTATGGTAGCCCATTAATTGAGTGTGCATGTCACCCCTGCCATTTTATAGTCGTGTAGTTCAACAGTGGTCAGGCAGGGGCTAATAGTAATTCTAAAGTTTTAGGTAATCGATCCAATAAACCTTCCAAAACCCATAGCCCAAAATATTTGTCTTCATATTTAACAATAGTCCTGCACCAACCGGGGATTGTCCTTGGGGGCACTTACCTAGTGCATACAAGACTTGGACTTCATGCTTAGACCCTGTTCCCGATACCGGTGTCTTATCGTCTACATTTATTTTATATAAATAAAAATAAATGTAGATGAGATAAGAAAAGAACATTACATAAGGGACATAATAATAATCTTCTTTTATCTTACTCGATATCGCCTCAACAGGTGTCTTTCTAAACATACTTTTTGACGATTTTTTCGCATAGTTTACAAAGTCCTTAAGGAGGTATCAAACGTTTATTTTAAATCCGTATATGTAATAAATATTCCTTAGAAATATAAAGCAAATTTCTAAACGCCTTTTTACAGTCAACAGCACATTAGGTTGTACAAAACTGAAAAATTTCTTCAAATGATTTTAAACTTTCAAATCTTGATGGTTAAGTTCAAAATCGAATGAGAAAGTTTGACAGTTTGTGGTAACTAGATGACTTCACATAAGTTGTGCATATTATGATAAAAAAATAATAATAACGGTGGCCACAAAACCCGCCTACAATACTCCAAAAGTAATGCGCGGCAAAGCAGCTCCGAGCGGTCAAGTGAAGGTCAACCCTTACGCTCTAGCATAAATCAGCGACGTGAACTATCCTAACAAATATAATGAACGTTCGAAAATTTGTTGGATAATTGATAATTCTTATTTAATATAAAATCATATGACTAATAAAGGTATGAAAATGCACGGAGATATTTTTCACATTACGTAATTAAGCAAAAATCTAAAAAAATGGTTAGAAAAGGAAAATCTTTTGGATAACTAAACAAAGCTATGTATTTAAGGAAATAAAAACATATAAAAAAATAACAATTAGCAGATCAATTTTTCAGTAGAAGTTATAGCGCAAAATGTTAAAAGTTAAATTTGGGGTATCACCAAAATCGAAAAAATGTTGGATACCTTTACATACTTATTCTAACTAGTACATACATACGTATACAGAAAGTATTTCAGTCTGAGGAAATATTCACAGAGCCTTATAAGCAATTTTCATATTTAGGTAAAAATACCTAACTTCTCGTAACATAATTTGTTGGATTATTTTACATCTGTAATCTGTATTACCTAATTTCATCACATGCCAAATTTCATAGGCGGGAGAATTTTTCGGAAGTCTCCATACAACAAATATCCTCGTTGACTGGACTATACCCCCTGTTCGAGTTTTAATCGAACGCTCAGCGATAATGCATAATTGCATCGAATGCAAGTAAGCACATTCGCTGGGTTCCGCCATCCACCTACCAATTTTCTGCCGCAGGTGATAGGGACCTCCCCTGCGGCCTCACCACGTCCACCATCAGACGGTGGCGACCCCATCCAGGCCGTGGAAGGTAGGGAGAGTGGCGCACCGCAATACCGGCACTCCTCTCCCACCGCGGCCTTCAACCCTCAGTTGCGATGTCGCCCTTGCTACCAAGCGGCACCGCAACCTATTTATTGGTCGCTACGTCGTTGGCGTCGGCTTAAGGTCTATCCACACATATCAGGGCCGTGCCTGGGACGTTGATGGACCGTGCCCCGTCAGGAGCTCAAAAGAATATCGGTGTCTACATTTTATATGAACTCGTTCACACACTTCCGTGCACGGGCCATGCACGGGCCAGTGACGGAGCTTCAATACCTGGGCCCGGCCCTGTAACGTCCCGGGCACGGCCCTGATATGTGTGGATAGACCTTTAATCGGCAAAAGCCCTGACGAGCGGGCCCTCTTCGGGTTCCTCTTCGCTTCACCGTGTGTGACCAAGCCACGGCTACTGAGCCCCCCGCCTCGACAATGCGGAAACCCGGGGGGGGAAACGGTATTTAGAGTATAGAATAGTCAATTGTACAAAAGATTTATAAAATATTCAAAAACGAACACATTTATTTTTATCACACTTTGGAAGTTGAAACTTTACATTGTGTTTGTATGAGGTCAATTTTACAAAATGCGTTTATTCTCGGCCACAGATTACTGATATGTATTCTCGGCAACTACATGCCGAGAACAGGACCCTTTTATCTTGGACGCCAACATTTGTGGCTAAAAAGACGAGATGTTGTTTGAGAATTTAAAGAACTAAATTATATGTGTTGCCAAGTAATACAAGGTTACCCCTAATTTTCGAACTTTCGAAGATTGCAGATGTGCCTTTGTGAAGAGTCAAATGGCATTTATTTTGACATTTTTGACTATTCAGATTCACTCTAACGTTCATTCATTCTTCGCACGAACGTTTGATTAAGGAATGCCAGTTTAATAAATATCTATTCTTTACACTATTATAGACATTTCGTTTTAATATAGAGATTATCATTTAGGCAATGGGATGCTAGAAAATGCACTGCTTATACTGTACAATGAAATAGCCAAATTATTGCTGTGCCGACGACTAAACTGCCTTTCTTATTGAAAAAAAAGTGTTGTTTAGAGCATGAATGATTTCTATTTATTGTTTTTCAATATACTAGATTATTGAGACGACTAAAACGGTATTAAGTAGATTGGTTTCAACGGGCTGTTTCCGCAGCTCCACGTCCAGGTATTTAGTAATAGGCAAATAAATCAAGTAGACCCTCGTTTTGACTGTTAGCAATTACTCATATAACTTTTTCGGCGCAACGCGTTGGTTACTGCCTTTATGCTAAAATAGAACAGTCAGTTGAAAAACGTGAAATCCCTCGTGGTATTTTTATGATGCTAACCGATACAGATTCTTAAAAGTATTTTGCGATTTGGGGGTTTTTTTTAATTACCTGCTATAACTTCAGTTGGTATTAGAAGAGTTTAATCGCTTATACGGTTACTTGCACTTCTTATATTTTCATCGATTGGCATCACGCGCTTGATTATTATACTTTTTACAGGTTGTTTAGCTGTCAGTACTGTTTTTTTTAGCAAATTCTATATATGTTTTTTGCATTCAATTGGAATTACTCAAAAAACATGTTTAACAAAAAAAGAAAGAACCGACGTCCAAGGCAAAACACTGTTTTGTTTTGGCAGTGGGTTTAATTTTTATGTTAAAACAGTTTTTATTTTTTCTCTTTTTTGTTGTGTTATATGATTGGCAAGTTCAATGCCCAAAGCTATGCCTGAATTAAATAGATTACTCGAATAACTTAAACCTTGAACATAATCGGTGAAATAGAGTGTACTAGGCCGAACTGTACATATCTGCGTACCATAATAGAACGTACCGGCGTGATGATAAGTAATTAAATGGCGTAAACAATTAACAGACATGCGATTGCAGCAATTCCGAGAGATTTGCCGTTGTTTATTGACGAGTTCTGTTGTATATCGCCAAAGTCCTTCATCAGAATTGAATCATTGATCAAATTTAAATGGGACCATATGAGAAGCACCAGCAAATAAAAAAGAATAATCAAAACTCGGTTCACCTAGTAAAAAGTTCTAAGGTAAACAGACATACAAAAGAGGACCTTTTTGAGAACGTTTGAAAAGTAAACCCCGTCCGCAAAAAAATCAAACTCCGCAAAGTATGGAACAAGAAATCATTGTTACAGAGGATATTGGTCGTGCGCCACTTTGCCATAAAGATTGCTTACTATCTACTGTTATATTGTATTGTTGTGTAAACAATCCGAAGGTAAAACCAACAGGTAAACTACTATGATGTTTACTGGCACACAAAACTATTACTTTCATTACATTACTAAAGCTATTTGATCTTAAACATATTGAAAACAAAACTTTTCCAACTCGTTTAACAGTGCGCAGACTTTATGTCCCAAAAATAATGTGAAGAGAATTATATATTATTTCGAGATAAAACATATTTTTTTGGTTTGCCTAAGAAATAATGAAAATAGAAACATGTTTCAGTTGGCACCAAGAATGATTCTTGTGACATTGACTGTTGAGTGATACTAATTCATGGATTTTGTTTTTGGTTTTCGTACTTTTACAACGAAGCAATTAGAATGAAACATTTGTAGAGTAGAATATCTTGTGGTTTTGGAACTTGATTATAGTGCGATGCTGATTGCCTAGGTAGACATTATTATAAATGTTAGGTCCACTTATTTTTTTTAAGTGGTAGCTAAGTAGCGTACCTTAGTTATTACTTATTTGGTTTTCATTAATTAACTATGGCTCTTTTGGTGCATTGCAGAAAATTAATACCACGTTCAAGTCCACAGAGGCGTCGCAAACTTTAGAGAAAAATCAAATGATTTTTTTCCTGTCACGAGTACTTAGTACTTGACCATTTTGCCCGGTTTTTTTAGCAACAGCCCCTTATCTTCGCCAATGGCTGACAATGGCATTTCAGTGACCATTTCTCTACGCAGCTGCGGACATCTATTGTTCTACAAACAAAGACTAAAATATTTTTGGGAGAATCCATAACTTTCGAGTTAAGCTCGCCTTTTTACATGAACTATTTAATAATTGTTTTCTAGGTTATTTTGGTGCGCAGTAAAGAAGTTAAAGAAATAACAGTAAGGTCCGGAACAAAAGCGTATGAAACAATGTCTAAAACAATTACTGTTTTGGAGAATGGGGGCTCGATAAGACGCTCCGGTAACAAAAGCCTCTGTATCTTTTGAAATTAGTTTATCGTTTGCAAAACAGTTGTTGTGTGTGTACCTGAACGAAGTTACCTGTATGAACAATGGATTGACAAAGGCTTACCTGTTCCTAACTCCGCTACCTCAAACTAGATTACTTCAATGCCAATGGTATTTCGAATCTATATGAATGAGATTACCAAATTCCTCTGCGACCATCAACTAGACAAGGAGGCTCCTCGAACAGGAGAGCTTTTTAAGCCCCACCGTAGTGACCCTACAATATCTAACTATCGCATAGACCCGCATAGTTAGCAACGATAGATCCTCAATCGATCACCATCATCTGCGCCTATTGGCACACAACAAAGGTGGAGGGCCACCTTCGTTGTTTTAGTGATATAAATATCAATGTTAAAATAATCATCATCATCATCATCATCATCATCATCATCATCATCATCATCTTGCCTTTTTAATGTTCCCACTGCTGGGACACAGGCCTCCTCTCTATGAGAGGGAATGGGCCGTAATCTACCACGCGGCCCCAATGCGGGTTGGTCTATTTTTTGGACATGCCGGTTTCCTCACGATGTTTTCCTTCACTGTTTTGAGCCCAGTGGTAATGAAATAATTTACACAAAGCTTAGCACCTGCTTGGGTTCGAACCCATGATGTACAACTTATAAGTCGCGGCTGATACCATTGGGCCACCACTGCACACTGGTAAAATAATAACTAAGAAAATGTTAACCATTTGAAAAACCAAAAATAATGAACACGTTTAAATTGTGTACAGGCCTAGCTAGGTACTTATTTTCAAGTTAATTAGGAAACAACAATTAGCAACAACACAAATATTTACTTCATTTAACTCTTTTAGTCGACTCTCGGCCTCTTGACCCCCAATAAATAATGTGTCCACTAATCCCTTAACTATTGTTCACGAGAGTGGATTTTATTTTCCAGCCAATTGGTGACTTAGTAATAGCTAATAATGAGTGTTTAGGTATTCGTTTACCGAAATCCTATATATTATATTAGCCTATGCCGAAAACTGTGTCATCTTATTTAACAATTTGAAGCACAACTTTCATGCCAAGTTTTGTATTGTAGTTAAGTAGGTAATGTTAGCATGACATCAAAGATTATTCGACACATCACGATACTTGCTAGAAAGTAATAGCAGATAAGGATTGAACGAAAAGAAATGAGTAGGAACAAAGTGTAGTAGTCACAGTTGATCTTTGTGTCTCTGAAGTTGGCTGCAAGACCCTGCGCATTTGCTATTTTCGTGTCAATGTTGAAGTAGAAGATAGCATTGTATAACTGGCTCTTTCATCCGCTTACGGTTGTTGCATCGTTCTATCTCGCTTATCCTATACAGTACAGTATTCTCGACGACAAACTGTTTCATGTGCAATGGTTCGCAGAGCCAACTTCAGAGACACAAAGATCCGCTGTGTGACTACTATAACAGTATCGAAGAATATATACAAAAACAAAGAAAAAACCTTTTTGCGTGTCCCTCTCATGCGAATAGTGATGCGCATGAGACATTCCACGAAACCACAACACGACAGTATCGGTCGAACAGTTGAAGTGTGCGCACAGGTAGTCTTACCTCTTACTTTAACTCGTGAAAGTGATGTTGTGAAAATGTATACAAACATTATTGGTGTAAGTATAACAAATTGTTTTAATTTTGTGGCCCGTTTATATATTTTAGATTAATCGTTAGGACAGAAAGTTTGCCTAATGAGGCCTACCATTTTTGCGCTCACCAGTTAACTAAAATGGCGAGTACGGTACTCAAATATTATGAGCTATTAAGTGTTTTATCCTGCACACGGAAGTTACTAAAAGTTTGAATTAAAGTCATTTGTAATGCCAAAAAAGTGCAATTAAATATTATGTCGATTTTGCCGCAGTGATGCGCGGTCCTCTTTTGTTCAAAAACAAAGGAGGAAGAGTTTTCGAAAGTAAACCTCTCTTAAAGCAGTGCTTGGTGGAACCGTATCTTTAACTGCTATAATTATTCGTTATTGAAAATATACACATCAATCATAAAAATTGTAAATAAACTCGCGTTAGATAAATAAATAATAATTGATAGTTTTCAGCCTTTACACCAGCGCCTCTAGTGATGAATCGTTCATTCGTTCATTGGTGGTGCGTTCATTCAAATAAAATCCTGACTGAAATCACTAATTAAATCATAGGGTAAAAATTACTTTTAGCTCTGGTATTATCTGTCAGTTTGATTTGTGTAGTGTATGTCGTTTGTTTGTGTATAGTCTACTGTCTATGTTTTCAATCGCAGAGCCACAGACAGAGATACGTAGTATCTTTAAGTATAAGTAGTCTGTGACAGAGAGCACTTTTTCTTTTTAAAGCGAGAGTTGCGAAATCCGAGACAAATGTGATCGCTTTTCCTATACCCCATAAAAAGTGCCACGAGTATTCTCCATATAGCAAAACTTTTTATTTTCTCAAGGTGTACTCCAAAGGCGACAAAATTTCGTCCAACTCCAAAATGCAAGGCATTGGTGCCCCGCGGGACCCCACGCAGCCCGTGATTAGCACAAGTTCAACAATCCTCAGTATGAGGGAAAAGGAGAAATACATCGAAGATTTTGATTTCCCCTTTTGCGATGAGTCTTCAAAGTACGAGAAAGTCGCTAAAATCGGGCAAGGAACCTTCGGAGAAGTGTTCAAAGCCCGACAGAGAAATAGTAACAAAAAGTTCGTAGCCATGAAAAAAGTGTTGATGGACAATGAAAAAGAAGGCTTCCCGATCACAGCTCTACGAGAAATAAAGATCCTGCAGCTGCTAAAACACGAAAACGTTGTTAATTTGATCGAGATTTGTCGTACGAAGGCGACTTTGCACAACAAATATCGGTCGACATTTTACTTGGTTTTCGATTTCTGCGAACACGATTTGGCTGGTTTACTGTCCAATGTGAACGTCAAATTTAGTTTGGGAGAGATTAAAAAGGTCATGCAACAGTTACTAAATGGCTTATACTACATTCATAGCAATAAAATCCTGCATCGTGATATGAAAGCTGCAAATGTACTTATAACCAAGAATGGGATCCTTAAACTGGCTGACTTTGGTCTGGCTCGGGCCTTCAGTGTAGCCAAGGCGGGTCAAGTCAATAAATACACCAACAGGGTGGTGACCCTGTGGTATCGGCCTCCGGAACTCCTTTTAGGTATGTTTTCTTGATGTGCATAATAATATTGCAACTTCTAAAGATAAAGTTTGCTTGGATCCCATTGTCAAATTATGCTTGATAATTAATAATAATAAGGAAGAAGAGTAGGTTTTTGACCTGCAGTAGGACAAAACGGGGAGAAATAAAAATAATAAGCCCTGTTGTTTGAGCAAGTAAATGATGATTTTATCTGTATTCTGTTAATTTAAGTAAATTACTTAGCTAACTATAAACAGGGTACATTGCTTATCACAATTTCAACATACCTTCAATTGTTTTAAAATGTTCCATTACCTAATGATGTCATTAATCTAATTGATTGTAGGAATCTTTTGTTACAAATGTTTTCAGAGAAAAAGCAATTTACATTAGTTAATTGGACACCAGTCTTATCACCCAGTGGTGAAATCTGTATATATAGAAACTTCTGGCCTAGTCCAGCAGGGGAAGTCTTGTGGCTGAAATGACAATGAATTGACCTGCAGTAGTCTTGCAAAAATTCGAAAATTGCTCGACTGATATATTTTTTGTTTTGCTCACCGCAATACTGAAGGTGCTTATGAAAAAACAAAATTGGGAAAACTCTGTAAAATCAAACCAACGTGTAGGTGGCAAGAAGTTCACCAGGTCATAGTCATCTATGACCGTTTTTCAGTTTATATTGTTTCGGTTGACATTATATTGCTTACCTTTAGTTATTTAGCGAATGAGTGTTCAGTGATTACTGCATTTTATTTAGTACTCTACTACTGAATAAAATGCGGAATAACATTCTCTGAAAAACTCATTGTCACAATAACTAGATTGTAAAGTATAATAATCTTCACCGAGACCTACAGATCACAACGCTACGAATCATTCACGCACGCTTCAGATGTTCCTTAACCTTTGAAGAAGAGAGGTCTTTTACCGTATACTGGGACAGTTCAGCCTGATAATAATAATGATACAGTACTACATTCCACTTAATATCCGCAGGTGACCGCAACTACGGGCCACCGGTGGACATGTGGGGAGCAGGCTGCATCATGGCAGAAATGTGGACCCGGTCCCCTATCATGCAGGGACCGACCGAACAACAGCAGTTGATCCTCATCTCGCAGCTCTGCGGGTCCTGTACACCAGATGTCTGGCCGGGGGTGGAGAGTCTAGATCTGTATAATAAGATGGAACTGCCCAAGGGACAAAAGAGGAAGGTTAAGGAACGTCTAAAGCCGTACGTGAAGGATCCGTATGGTTGTGATTTGCTCGATAAGCTGCTGCAATTGGATCCTGCAAAGAGGTAAGCATGGATTTAATTTTTTATTTAGGTCCATTTGCACAAAAAACTTAACTCCGATTTAGCTTGTGAATACTAGGTTGAATTGACAGTTTGTCAAATATTTTTTTCAATTTATCCTCGTTTTAGTAACTTACCCTTAGACATATATTTATATCTACTAATATTATACAGGGTCTAATGGAAAAGTGAGGTTATATTTTAAAAACTATTACTGCCCATGTAATTTATGCAAGGATTAACAGGTTTTTTTTTATAGACCATCCTTACATTTAAGGTATAGAACTTTAAATCGTTTGAATGAACGGAAAAGTGTTGTAAAAATGTCAAATGTTACTTTATAAATATGTAGTATAGTAGAACCTCTGAACCGCTGGATGCAAGACACAAGGAACCGGTCACTGTGGCGACGCTTGGGGGAGGCCTATATCCAGCAGTGGACATCTTTCAGCTGAAACGATGATGATACCCCCCAGATTACTTTTATGGAGTTTCTTGTGCATTCTTCTCCATAACAAGCTACTTTTCCGAATGCACGGTAGAATCAACTTTTATTACTTGTTTTTAATTTTAATCTGTGTTTGACGTTCAAAAGTGCTGCTCCTTTTGGCGTAGTTGAATAAATATATTTGACTTTGACTTTGAGTGTACCATCTGTGTAATCAAATAAGAGCTGAAACCCTTTTCAAATGTAATTTTGAAAACTTTACTATGTCCAAACTACCTACCCATTTCATGTCTGTCAACCAGTCTTACCAAGAGGCATTAAGTAACTGGGTTCTAGTGGTCAGATGGACTCCATGTAAATACTGGTATTCAGCACTCTCCAGTTTCATAGTTAGGAAACCCCAGTATCATCTTCCTGCTGTGTCATGTCGTGGTGGCCCGTGGCTAAGACCTCACCTCTCTTTCTTGAGATTGTCATGGGTTCATATCCGGGCAAGTACCAATGTGACTTTTTCAAATTCATATGAACTTTCTCAGTTTATCTTGGACATCACAGGCAATGGTGAACGATATATCGTGAGGAACCCTGCAGCCTAAATATAGATTTCCGTCTATGTGATTGGTCGATTGATGGCGGTCGTACCATTTGCCTTGCCGAAATTACTTACGCAATTAGGCTGCTGGACTTATATAGTTAAGACGACGACTGTCGCCAACGACCTTGAGGAAACAAAACGCGCACTAGTTAGACACCCGCGCGGCACAAAGTTCAGTAGAATTTTGTACTTTCTCTATTCTATGGCTTTAAAAAAAGCCTTAGATCAAAATGTAGGCGATTAAATTGTCTTTGAGATAGTGACAATTTCATTAAAATACGCCCGGCTGTTTTTGTGCGATTATCGTGTTTTTGTATATGAATAAAACTCAAAATTTTCTTAGTTCAAATTATTAAGAAAATGGTCGTATGTAACAGATATTTTTCCATAAAATTACGACTAGCCGTTTAGACGTGATTCTCATTTTAATAACAGCAACTGAGGGTTATCGGTGCCTTAATGTTAGTCTGAAATAGCCAAATCAGAGGCCTGTGGGGATCAGAGGTGGCTTAATTAACTCTGACACCAGAGGTGGCCACATCTTCACACGAAAAAGAAAGAAGATCTTCCTACCTTGTCCCATCTTACTTTTGGTCGGCGCAATACGTTTTCATCTTCCATTCTCTTTTCTCTCTGTCAATTGTCACAAAATCTATTCATCGGCCTTCTGGTCTAACCATCACAGGTGAATTCATTACTCTCTTATTCATTACCACTCCACTGCTGAACATGAGGTCCTGGGTTCAATTCCAGGATCGGGCAAACTGGTATTGGGGTTTCCATCTGGAAGGACAAAGTCAAAATTCTTTATTTCAATTAGGCCATTATGCGCTACTTTTGAATGCCAAAATATTTAAATGTAATTATAATTGATTGTGCCGTCCATTCGGCAAAGTAGCTTGTTATTGAGAAGAACGGACAAGAAACTCAACACTTACTCTTACGTACAGGTATAAAGTATTACAAGCACTAACAGGGAAATTCATTAATTTGATAAATAGGAACATGGTACTCACATAGTTACAAATATTGCAAACATTCAGAATTTCTTAGAAGCAGCTCTGAGTCTAGATTTTTGCTCGGTTGATGGCGATTGGCTCGGCCCCTATTATAATAATATATAGTCTTTTATTCTGATCTCTTAACTAATTACAATGGATATAAACTTATAATATACTAGCTGACCCGGCAAACTTTGTTTTTCCATAAAAACACCAAACATTCATCTACTAAATATCCTACCTACCCTACCCTACCCTACCTACCCTACCCTACCTACCCTACCCTACCTACCCTACCCTACCTACCCTACCCTACCTACCCTACCCTACCTACCGTACCTACCCTACCTACCCTACCTACCCTACCTACCCTACCTACCCTACCCTACCTATCCTACCCTACCTACCCTACCCTACCCTACCTACCCTACCCTACCTACCCTACCCTACCTACCCTACCCTACCCTACCTACCCTACCTACCCTATCCTATCTCTCAAGTTGGATAGAACTGCACATGGTGTGCGAATTTTATTATAATCGGTTAAGTGGTTTAGGAGTCCATTGAGGACAAACATTGTGACACGAGATTTATATATATTAAGATAATAACACCGGTCTCATCAACTAAATGAACTATTAATTTTATAAATTAAGCTAATATCAGTTACTTGGTTATCTTTCCTAGATCTGTTTGCCAATCGGCAAAGGCCACCTCCAACCTTTTCTATTCTTTCCTTTCCTGTGTCACTCTGTTGCACATGACTCCGACCACTTGTCTAATGTCGTCATCCCATCTTTTTTGCGGACTACCTCGTGCCCTCTCTGGGATACCTCTGGACCACCCTTTGGCTCTATCTGTCGCATCCTCTTATCACGTGGCCAGCCCATCTCAGTCTTTTGATTTTAGTTGTTACATCTGCAGTTTTTGTTTTGTTTCTGATGACAAAGTTTTTTAATCTGTCAGAATTTCTTATATTTAGCATTCTCCTTTCCATTGCGTACTGACGAGTTGCTAGTTTGTTTAAGTGCCATGTACTATGCGCGGCCCCTAGTACATGGCACTTAAACTTAACTGGCGTAATGTGAGTGTGCTGTAGGTGTACAATGCCTAACCATTCGGCGAATACAGGTATTTTGTATGTAAAAGGTTTATAAGAAAACCAGCATCACACTGCATAAGTCAATCCAACATAGATGATTACTATTCATCATCTTCCTGCCCTTGTCCCATGTTACTTGTGGTCGGCGCAACACGTTTTCGTCTTCCACACCGTCCTGTCCCCCGTCACGCTATCACTGACTCCCTTTTCTTTCATATCACTCCACACACAGTCCATCCATATTTTCTTTGGCCTTCCCGTCCCTCTCCATCCATCCACATTTATATAAATCTTTTAGTAACTCTGACATAGCTGATTACCATATTATGTTTTTTCTGCTTAAGTATCATGTTTCTTATTATTTTCTCTCCCCAGGTACGACGCGGACACAGCCTTAAACCACGACTTCTTCTGGACCGATCCGATGCCGTGTGATCTGGCCAACATGCTGGCTCAGCACACGCAGAGCATGTTCGAGTACCTGGCCCCCCCCAGGCGCCCAGGCCACTTGCGTCACCACCACCACGTGGCGGGCGCACAGACCAAGCCCACTCAGCCCGTGCAAGACTCAGGATACCAGGACCGAGTATTCTAGAGACCGAAGCGGTCGAAGTGGGTGGCTTAGAAGTGTATGGTGCTGTGTTGTGTGTATAGGATTGCATTTTCGGTCATACATCATTTGAAAGTAGCGCCTTACCATGTTGTGTTAATGCCACCATGATTCCACTGCGAAGATGGCATAGCTACAAACTAGGGGTCTTTAAGTCAAGAGTGAATAAGTTACTTCTAGACAATCGTGCTACACCGTCAACTACATCATCGCTTACCATCAGGTGAGATAGTGGCATAGTGCTCTTCGTCTGTAGCTCCGTCTCTCTCTAAAGTGGAACCATGATAGTTTTAACACATCAGGGCTAGGCTCCAGATCACCGAAATATCTCGATGGTTTTTGCTGGACGGGATCGTCAACACTTCTCATTAAAAAAGCTTGCCACTTACGATTTTGTACTCTGCGTTAAAAACTATAAATAAATGCGTTATATGAAACTGCCGTATATTAAACAGTCAAACAAGTCAAAGTAAAAGTGGGCCCACTGGTGAGATTTTGA